>JAQMYJ010000039.1:27804312-27818175 GCA_030014305.1 Clarias laeviceps
AGTAATTTCTGCAGTAATCAAACAATAATTTTTACCATAAACAGACATTCTTACAGAAATTTAGCAACAAAAAGTAAACAAAACAAAACAATGAAGTGTGTGGTGGGGGGTGGGGGTGGGGGTTATGGATCCCGTCTTCTATTTGGGTCTGGCCACAAGTCCTCATCGACATCACAGGCGATGTCTTTGCGGGCCAGGCATCAGGGAAAATATCGCCTTGTGTGCGGAATCCACCCTTGAATCGATCCCACCTCAGTGTCTCCGCATGCGTCTTCCATTGCTTGCAGAAGTCATGCGGACGTATGGTTGCCGATCATATACTTTCCACCGCCATGCTGAAAAGAATTCCTCAGTTGCATTTAGAAAGGGGTTGTAAGGGGGCAGATATAAAAGTGTGAACTGGTTATGGTTGTTGAACCTGAAAAAAACTGACATTATCCCAGATGATAACAAACCTGGACTGCTCTGGTCTGTCCTGCACAACTGCATGTAGAGCATCTAGAAATGCAATTATCTGTTCAGTATTGTCGGGACCTAGTGTGGCACGGTGATGCAGGACGCCTTGGACACTAATTGCTGCACACAAGGTGATATTTCCCCCACGCTGGCCAGGGACATTTACAACAGCTCTTTGTCCAACTATGTTACGGCCTCGACACCTGCTTTTGGAGTGAAGCCTGCCTCATCCATGTAGATGAACTCATGTAGTTCAGCAGCATCAAAATCCAGAACTGTCTGTAAATATTGAATAGTGTTACTGAGAACACATACAGTAACTACAATGTCTATATTTTCACACACGTAGGGGCTGGGTTGGGTCAGTATAGACAAAAACTACAAGCTACAGGCAGCATAAACCCTCATTCCCACATCACAATATATAGTATGTAAAGTAAAGTGACACATACCTGCACATAATCATGACGCACATCCTAGATTCTGACACTGTTCCTCTCAAATGGCACCCTGTACAGCTGCTTCATTCCGAAGTTATGTTTCTGTAGGACGCGACTTATTGTAGAAATGCTGACCCTGTTCATATTGCTGAATACATTTTCATCTGCAATTATGCGTTGTTGCAACTCACGAAGTCGGATTGCATTATTTTCCCGCACCATTTCAGTAATGGCAAGCGCTTGTTGTAGAGTGAAGAGCCGCTCCCTTCCACCCTGAGGAGGTCGTCCAACCATTCTGTCGAAAATGCCACCACAAGATGTCATTGTTCGTGTTCTTTTTCACATACTGTAACTTCAAACTCTACACAGTACTGTAACATCACAGTTGTATTCCTTGAGATATACTTCACAGCACTACCCATTTTTGTATGGTACAGTTACATACTGTAATACTGTATGATACAGAATCATGTGACACATACAGTAATTAGAGTATAAACTTGAAGATATACCTGTCGGAATGTCCTTATTATTGATGCTACTGTGTACCGACTGAGGTTAAGTTGGACTCTTTGCCCAGCCTCCCTCATGGACAGGGCACGATTTATCACATGGTCGATCAGAGTAGCCCTGATGTCACGTGATACACGTCTCCCCTCGTCTATGTCCTCGTCCTCTTCCACGTCCGACTCCTCTCTCTCTTTGTTCTCCTCTCACTCTGACTCTTGTTGCCTCCATGTTTGCATAGTTCTCAAAATGTCTAACCTGGGGCCTAATTGTAGTTAAGGCTCAGACTGATTGGTGTTCTGTTTTTTGTGCAAGTGCTTTCAGGTGTGTATATGAGTGACCACAACTGCCAAGTGAGCATTGCTTTGTGTGCAGCAGTGTTTTCCCAATGATAACAGGTGATTTTGGTATTGGACAAAGTGTCTAATGTAAGAAAATGTGTGTAGTGTTTCACAATAAGTTTCTTACAAATTTGTGAACAAAGTGCAAACTTGAAAATGTGTTTAAGCTATGGTTACACTGTGTTTAACGCTGTGCTACAAGAAGTTTAAGCATTGAGCCTTTGGTATGTGTGTGTGAGAAAGAGAGAGGGTTGTGTGAGAGAATTGTGCGTTTGTGTGTGGTTTTTATATCTATTGCACTAAAATAATAAAAAATAAATTAATTGTGTAATGTACTTGATTCTATTTAATACGTTTAAGATTAAGTCATTTTTGTTTGAGGTGAAATTCTCCTAGATTAAGTGCTTTTTTTATGCAATGCTGTTGATGTGCATGTTGTAGAGCAGGGGGTAAAAAAGGTTAGTCACACAAAACCACATTTGCATAGCACCTTTAACAGTAATTATAATATATTATCCACTGCTTCGTTTACTTCCTTTACAAAATAATTACCTCTACTATAACTCTTTAACCTGCCAAGGATTCAGGTTTAAGGCCACACTAAGTTTAAGAACGTTTCATTCACTCTAGAACAGTATAAAATCATTAAGAGCCACAAAACAATTTAGAAAATATCTTGAAGTTTCCTACTTCTCTACAGTTAAACCACCTTGACCTTGTTTCTAAACTGTGTATTTGGATGTTGTAGTAACTGTGGATTATTGATTGAGGAAATAGTGCGCTGTGTCCATACTACAGTTGAAACTATGAAGACTGAGAGCCAGCGTGTGGACTTGTGGTTGTTGTCAGTCTTTTGGCTGTTCCCGGCAAGCAGTCGCCACAAGCTTGGCACAGGTTTTTTACGCTGGATGTAAAATTACAGCTTTTTTAATATCTGTTTTTAGGGAATCAAAAGTACTTGGAGGATCTAATATAATTACATACTTCTTTGTAAATCTTTCATACTCAATGACTGAATGAGTTCTGTGTGTGTGTGTGTGTGTGAGAGAGAGAGAGAGAGAGAGAGAGAGAGAGAGATTTTTTTCTAGCACTTTTTACATGTTGATATATCTATTCCACTAAAATAAATAAAAACAAATAATGTACTTGATTCTATTTAATTAGTTTAACCCAAACATACCAATGTCCACCATTATTCATTTTTGTTAAAATAAATATTTAATTTGATATACATATAGGCTACACATACACCTACATGACCAGAATCTGCCTTAAGTACATGAAACCCATGATCAACTGGGTACAGGTTGTCAGGTGATTGACTTGGTTATTCCAATTGGAATATTCCACTATCATTTTCTCCATACACTTCTCTTCTCATCATCCTGATCTTACTATGCTTTTAAAGCGTTATTAATAGATAGCGTTGCCATCACAAAGTAGTATTTTTGTAAGATACTCAATAGTAAAGGGGAAAAAACTAAGAATAGTCAAAAAAGTCATAAATCACAATGACTAAAGGAATGGTGTATTCTGTACTGTTACATCATCCTTTGAGAAACAAAGCATGAATCATCTGTTAGTGTCACGGGTTTTAAGACCACTAAGACCATTGTCTTTAGTAGCCTACATGTTTCCAGTTTTAGTCAGAAGTTTCCTTTAAACTAGTGTTAAAGTAGTGGTTAGCACAGTGGCTTCGCACCTGCAAAGGGTCGGGGGCTCAGGTTCCACATTCAGGTCTGTGTGGGTAGAGTTTGAATGTTCTTGCCATGCTTGGTGGGTTTTCTCCGACAGCCCCAGCACATGCAGATTAGGCTTATTGGTGTTTTAGTGTGTGTGTATGAGTGTGTGTGTGTGTGTGTGTGCTTTTGCCCTGCTTCTGCTCTGGCACTTCGTCCAGACTTGTGCCCTGAGGTGGCTGGGATTGGCTCCAGGCCTCCCATGACCTTGTACATGATAAGTGGTATAGAGAATGAGTAAGAGAGTAAGTTTCCTTTGACAAATTATTTGTGGAAAATTAAGAAAACAACTAAATGTTTCTAATTTTTGTCACAATGAGGCTCAGGTGACCACATGATTTAATCGAAATTGCTCATGTGGAGGGTTGATTACAAGTTGTCAACATGAAATGTATTGTGAATGTAGAGAGTTTTTACTTGTACAATTAAATAGTTAATTATACAAGTAAAAACTTTCTCTACCTTCACAATATACGTATTTCAAAGGAAACACATTTATCATTGTCCTCCATGCAAGAAAGAATAAACTAAATTATTATTTTTTCCATCATAAATAATATAAATAAAATTATATATGTTTTATGTTCACATCTAACTATGTTTCATAATCATGACATTATGTTTAAGTGACACACTAACCTAAGCAACTCATGTACTGTAGGCGTGTAGGGTGAAAATGCTGAAAATAGAATAGAATCAAGCTGACCAAGGACACGTGGGCCATCTACTTCCCTTTTCTCAGTGTACACTCAGAGTATCATTTAGGCACCAAAAAAATAAAAGCTGCTGCTTGGTGCTGAGGTCTTCACACACTTAACATTATTCGCCTGGAGTAAGCACAGCCTGCAGCTATGGAGCCCAACATCATCAGAGAAGGTTATCTGGTAAAAAAGGTAGGAGTGTGTAAATAAATGAACATTGCTGTAACTCTTTCTTTAAAATCTCCTATTTTAAATGACTAAACTGTGATCAGTATGATATCTTTAATTCAAAATATATTTATCAGTAAAATCTATTTAAATGTTCTTGTTTAGTTGTCAAAAAGTATTGTTGTAGGTCTGACTGTTAAACGGTCATGCTAAAGACTGTTAAACACTATTTCCTCACCACTAATAGTTTTCATGTTTGACAAAGCGTTAACTTCCCCTGAAAACCACAGCTATGATAACTGCACTTCTCTGAGCATATTTTCTTGTCAGGAAAGTTTCAGACATGAGACGAAACCTTATTTTAAATCAAATCTTATAAAGTATCAATTTATAATTTTAAAGAGAAAAAAAATGCAGTACTGAGCATATTGTCTCCATGACCAAAACACTTCAGATCTTTTCGAACTGTACTAAACTTTATAATGTATTTAATATATTCTAACATATTAGGTTGTTCCTACAAATTGCCTCCCTAAATATATATATTTGTACATTAAGGTGAACCTTAGAGTGAAATGAAAAAAAGAAATGTATTTATTTATACACCATGACAAACTCAATCAGCAATACATTCTCATCTTTTGGCGCAATGCTTTCATAATACTGACCTGTAAAACCTTTTTTTGTACTTGCACCCATTGCAAGAAAGTCAAAGAGAATCTATTTGAACAAACACTTACACTAAAGTTATTAATAATAATAATAATAATTATTATTATTCATAGGGCACTGTGCTAAATTCTTGGAAAGTAGTGTGGGTGGTTTTAGCAGATGACGGAATAGAGTTTTACAAGAAGAAGACAGACAGCAGTCCAAAGGGCATGATTCCATTAAAAGAAGCCGCGTTGACAAACCCGTGCCAGGACTTCAGCAAAAGAACGGTGATGACCAATCCAACATGCCATTCTGAAATCAGCACAGGCTTACGACCAAAAATTATTTTACACATTTGTCTTCTTGTTCTCTAACAGTTAGTGTTCAAGGTAACCAGTGAAAAGAAGCAGGATCATTTTTTCCAAGCAACCCACCTGGAAGAAAGAGAGGCATGGGTTAAAGACATCAAGAGAGCCATCAGTTGCTTGAACGGTGGAAAAAAATTTGCCAGGAAATCTACCAGGAGGTCAATTCGATTGCCTGAAACGGTCAACCTGAGGTATGAACATATTTGGATTAAAAGAAAACGGCCTGTCTGTAATTGCCTTAGAGACACTATTTATTTACAGTACCAGGCAAAAGTTTGGACACATTGTCTAATTCAGTGGTGATTTTTATTTCTTTCTACATAGTAAAACAATGCTAAAGGCATCCAAAAAATGTAGTAGAGGTAAGATGTGATCTAGCTTTGGTCTTGCTGAGGTGGTCTTCATGAGAGCCAGTTTCAAATGCACTTGACCTTACTGCTCTTGCAAGAACTATTCCCGAACAGCTGATCTTCCTGTCTTAAAATTACAACTGACTGTTGCTTTTGTTGTTGTTACTTAATTCCATAATTCCATACGTGTTACTTCATAGTTTTGAAATCTCTAGTATTATTCTAGAATGTAGAAATGTAGAAAATGTAGAAAATAAATCACAAAACAAAAACACTGAATTAGAAGGTGTGTCTAAACTTTTGATGGGTACTGAACATTTATTTATGTTTATCATGAGTCAAAGTAAAAGAGCATTCAAGTATAAAGCTTAAAGATTATCATAAGTTTTGCGAGACTGTGAATTTCCACCAGCTGCCCAAAAACAAGGTAGCAGTAAGAGAAAAAGCAAAAAGCTGTGAGAGACATTAATAAACACACACATAATTATACATAGCAAAACAAAGCAAAACCCAGGGTGCAGAGGAAGTGTAAATGCACAAGAGTGATACAAATAGCAGGTACGCTGCACAGTTATTGTAGTTGCTGACTCGAAAGACTTTCACACATTCTTATAACATTGTCATGGGTTTCCTTTGAGCATTCTGGTTTGTTTCCACCTGCAAAACATATCTGGGTCCTCTCAAATAACTATAGACATAAGACTTATATTCATTCATTAGTTCCCTATTCAGTTAGGGATGTCATCCCAAAAATGACAGTAATCTCAGCATTTCCCTGAAATGGGTTACTATAATATCATTTTCAGGATAGTACCCTGAAAATAGTACCCTTAAATGAATAAGGAACTAACGAATGAATAAATAAACTGTAAAGTTGTGAAACAACCAGTAGAAAACCATCATGGAACCACTTGAACAGGAGTTTAGGTTTAATACTAAGTTGGTCTATCATCCATCACTGCTTCTTTTGCAGGAAGACAGCAATCAGGGCAACTCATAAAAGTGTAGGAGTCATTTTACTGATATATTTTTAATAGTTGGAAACCAACAAGAGCACCGGGAGGAAACCCACATTCATGTAACATGTGAAACTAGTCAGTATCAATGTTCACAGTAATTGTGCAACCTGACTGCTATTTGTTGTACACCTCAGCCTTTTTTACTTTGCTTTCTCTTTCTCTCTCTCTCTCTCTCTCTCTCTCGCTCTCTCTTTCTTTCTCTCTCTCTTTCTCTGGGCTTGAGGTTCAAGCAGTGGATGTTCTTTCATTCATTTTTCTACAGCATAACGGATTATAGAAAACAAGAAGCTACAGAAATCCAGTGCTATGACAGGTGGAAGGGAGTAACATTGTCAGGAAGGATGTGGAGACATACATGCATTTCTTAAAACATTTGTTATGTCAAAACAAAGCTAGCCAAAGAAACTGTGAAATAATAGAGTTTAAATAATGGTCAATAAACAAGGAAGACCTGGAACAAATGTGTCTTATAAAGCTGTGTCAAACTGAAAGCTGTGTCAAAATAATTGATCCACGCACAAAATGAAGATGCATGCTAAAATTGGTCAAAGTGCCTCAATAGTTAGCCCAGGACGTGTCCTAACAGCCTGCCGGTGAGCACATCATCCTCAAAGCTGGAAGATGGTGCTTGACATCTATGAAGCCCACATACTAGGGCGTTACACAGTGGAGCAGTGCACAGCACAAGCAGAACTGGTAATGCCTCATTTAGGCATGGGAGGCGACCTTGTTGACCTCCATGGAGTCTTGGAGATTTCCAAACTGACCTCTACCAGCCACTAAGCTGGAAGAGAGGATGTGGAGACTACCAGGTTGACCTCCAGAGGATTTTGAGCTGGAAGCAGAACTAAAAGCAGAGCTGTGCCCTTCAGTAGTGTACAGTGCAGGGAACTGCCCTGCTGGATATGGCAATCCAGTGAATTGCGGCAAATAGAAGCATGCCCAAAGTAGTGTTGCGCACTCTCATTTTTGCCTTCTGCATCCTAGTAGTGGTCTAGCTTCCAGTCAGGAATGCAATGAGGTGCAGATGTAAAGGCAGGCGAAACAAGCATATTACCAAATCTGAATTATACACAAACACAAATTATTGCTTTGTGCTATTAGCACGTATCATAATTGAAAAAATAAGACTCTTAGACTGAGCATCTCGTAATGGCCACAATTACACTACAACTAACTGACACTCAGAGTAGTTTTAAAGCTGGACAGAGAAACTGAAAGCAACAGGGTTTAAAAACCATGAGGGGATAATTCAGTAAAAAAAGAGGAATTCATGGAAAAAATTCATTTGTTTTACAGATTACTAAGCTGAAATAGATTTTTATTACATTTAAATATTGTATTAATTACAAACTCTTATGTGCCACATCAATATTACATTGTTGTAGATAATAATAATAATAATAATAATAATAATATAAATCCCCTTTCAAATTCCAATTTTTCCCACGCTCCAGCGAGGCACATTTTCCATGTGCATCTTCATGATGAATCATTTGCTTCTTTTCGATCAGCTAGTACATAACGGGATATTCCACCACTTTAGGTACAATTCCAAACTACAGGGTATGAAACTGCTCGATTTAAAGGGAACTGTGAACGGTGTAGGGAACAAATGAACAATTGTTCATCATCTTGTCAGAAGTGGACATGCAAAACTTCCCAGTCATTGTGTCTCACTGGAGTGTGGAACAAAATGGAGCTTGAAAAGGGAATCATATATTTATCATTATTATCATATTGTCAAACATTATATTATTATTATTAATATGACACGATAAGAATATACTCATTATACTATACCACAGTCCAAAGATATGCAGGTTAGGCTAATTGGCGTTCTCAAATTGCCCGTATTGTGTGAATGAGTGTGTGAGTGTGTGTATGTGTGTGTGCCCTGCGATAGAATGGCACCCTGTCCTGGGCGTACCCTGCCTCGTGCCCTAAGCCTCCTGGGAGAGGCTCCAGGTCCCGCGACCCTGAATACAGAATTAAACGGTATAGAAGATGAGTGAGTGAGTGAGTGAGAATATATTCTTTTAATTTCTAATAATTTATGTACATCTAGTAAATTAATCAAACAAATGATTTTTAAGTTCTACACTTTTCAATAGGATACATTTTGTAATGGTTTCAGTTTTTGTTTCAATGAATATTTAATACTAGTGCCTGTCATTGACGAAAAATGACAGAGAATTTTGTGGTTGCACGTCCTCCAATGTGAATTCTGACCGATGTACAGACAAAACCTTTCTTTTATTTATATAGGTTTAATTTCAGTAGTGACATTTATACATTACCAGCAACAAGTATCCGAGGTGCTTACGTTGCCATGGTAATGTATGGAGGATGTGCCGGTGATGTCACAGGGTGCTATAAATTAAGGGATTTTGTTGAGGGAAGTTCCCTTAATCAATATTCCCTGCACAAGGAGTAAAGAGTAGAGACCACACTTTAAAGTACAAGGTGGAATGGTAGTTCACTTGGTCCCTGCATCATTCACACTTCCCTTTGAACTGAGTAGTTTCTCTCTCACTGTTGTTTGGTATAACAGACCAAGAATGATCTCTGACCCAAATATACAACTCTGGGAACAGGCAGTGGTGCCAAAATAAAAGTCAGACAAAACTGAAAATGCAATGCAAGATACAATGACAAGATGTACTTCTACACTTTGTATCACCTGCTGTGCTTTAGCAAGCTGGTAGACCTGTTCCAGACAATAAAATATAGTCCTGGGACACATCCTCAGATTTCTGTTTGTTTGTTTATTTATTCATTTATTTTTGATTAATTAAACTGGTGGATTATAGATTATTTTAAAAGCCTGTACAAATGGGGTGTACTTGGATGCAAGAATCGTGGAAATCAGACAGGTGTTCAAGAAAATAAATTGAATAAAGTGTGTTTGTAATCATTAGGTCTAGCAAGGAGGTTGGCAGAAAAAAACACTAAGGTTAAATACAAAAAATATACAAAAATCTTACAACATGGAATAAAAACAACAATTATCAACATTATAATTAGTTAAGATAACCATAGGTAGAATTTCCCAAAATATTGTGCTCACATACAGTATGAAATGCACAAGAATTTAAAGTAATGCAGAACACAGTGCCATTATACACAATTTCTAAATTATGCTTGCCCTGGAATGTCTTTAAAAATCTACGTATCAGTCTAGGTAATACAATAACAAGCTTGGTTTGCTGTAATCTGCTTATGGAATTGATCTTTTCTTTTCTTAATCTTCTCTTTAAGTGAGCTTTATATTTTGATGAAAGACCAAGACAGGGGAATTAAAGAAATGAAAGTGGAGAAAGACAAGAAGCTTTTCAACCACTGCTTCACTGGTATGTAACTTTAGTCAGAATGTGCAAAAAGGCTTTTGGGTGAAATCTGCTATTATAATTTTATTTATTTTATATAAGCTTATTCTTCTGATCTATGATTTCACTTATTATAAGTCTTTAATTTTGTAAAGGGGTAAAAGTATTGCATTATATTGCTACAATTACGTGTTGCCTTTCTGTATGCATGTTTCTGTAATGTGAATTCTGATCCCATGGCAGGTGACACAGTGATTGACTGGCTGATCTCCCAGGGGAAGGTGAGGAACCGGGCTGAGGGTGTGATGCTGGCCACTGGGCTGCTGAATGAGGGCTATCTACAGCCGGCTGGAGATATGTCCAAGGCAGCAGTGGAAGGCAATGCAGAGTCTGCATTCCTAGACCAGCCAGATGCTCTGTACTACTTCGTGAGTGAACACGCACCCCTTAAGTCAATCAGTCTCACTTACTTACTGTCTATACCACCTTAACCTGTACACAGGGTCATGGGGGGCTTGGAAACCATCCCAGGAGACTTAGGGCACCCTGGATGGGTTGCCAATTCATTGCAGGGCAGACACACATACTGTACATAGACTCACAGGCTCATTCACACACTACGGGCAATTTGGGAACACCAAACCAAATTGGGAATTTGGGAACGCTTTGGACTATGGGAAGAAACCAGAGTACCCGGAGGAAACCATCCTTTTGCCCCATCAACCCTAAACAGGATGAGTAGTACAGAGACTAAATAAATGAAATTTGTCAAACAATTTGTGCACTTTTCTCTTTTTCATTGCTATTGTCCATAAAATGATACAACCACCCATATACTGTAGATGTACTTTTTGCCAGCTGGTCGATGATTGTGAACAACCTCAAAATGCAAATGAACTGCAAGCATATGTTTTATCACAGGTCTCATGTGGCTCTCGGAAACCTCCCAGGAGATGAAACACGGTTGCTTATGCATGCAAGCACAGGATACAGTAATTTTATTATCTTCCTAAACCTCAGTTATACAGATTATATTATAATTTACAGTATGGCAATGACAAATGGTCAGGAACAAATGATCATATGACAGGATGTCACCTCTATGTTTATTAACATTAACATTAGGAGATTTGAGCCCATTACCTATTTGTTATAAGGAAGTTTTCTGTTCTGGCACCCAAGTGGTGAAATGAACTTCCTCTAGATGTCTTTACAGCCGAGTCACTGGCAATCTTCAAGCGATGACTAAAGACTATTACTTTTTTTTAAGTATTCGGGTTAACTCCCTCCCACCAAAAAAAATAATAAAATAAAAATCCTGATTACCTTGTTTGTGATCACTGGGAAGCTGAATTACCGCAGATTAAAACATAGTCATAGATAAGGAAATGTGGTTTTGGGTGTGTGAGGCTGTTTGCTTGAGTCTGTTTTTGCCTTGTAGGCAGAAAGTGGCTTCTTCTGTGAAGGTTACTCAAGCGATGAGGATGTGATATTGAAGGAAGAGTTCAGAGGAGCCATAGTGAAACAAGGCTGTTTGATGAAACAGGTACTGAATATATAATTTTTTCACATATCACTTGGATAAGCTTCTAATGCAGTAATAATTGGAATGATAGAAGGTGTAGGTTTGGCAGCTGTGTTTCAATTTAACATTAATACCAATATGCTGTAGGAAACTCAACGTGCAATGTGGACCGAACTTATTTTTTCCACCAGGATATGTAGATGTTTTTTCTTTTTCTTTTTTCAACAGGGCCACAGGCGAAAGAACTGGAAAGTGAGAAAATTTATCCTGAGAGATGATCCTGCATATATCCACTACTATGACCCCACTAAGGTGAGGAAGGCTGTGTAATTGCGTCTACTTTTTCCTTAATTCCTTAAGGTATTAGGGTACCAACCCTTACTCATATTCTTTTTCTATATCTTTCACTCTGTTTCATCAGGGTGAGGAGGATCCTCTTGGCTCGATTCACTTGCGTGGATCTGTTGTGACTGCGGTGGATTATGTTCCAGATGGTGAGATATGATTAAGCATTAATCATTACCTATTCATCAGTAAGACTAAACAATATTACCTCAACTCAAGATGTGTAATCCTCATAGAGCACAGTCATATGACAAAGCATTGCAAACTTCAGACGTTAATAAGAAACGTTAATTTCCTGTTCTTGCATTAATGCAGCTAAGAAGCATGAGATCGAGGGCAACTTGTTTGAGATCATCACTTCAGATGAGATACACTACTACCTGCAGGCAGCTACAGCTGAAGAACGCAATGACTGGATCAGAGCTGTTCAAGCAGTTTCAAAGTCTGGAAAATAACTGCATTAAACACTTCAATTCATAAGGATCCTGATGAAAAAAAGGACTCTGGATAACATACTATGTAACTTTATGTCATACACATACACTTACAAAGATGGCCATGTTTCACTTTTTGCATAGTAAATGTGATATTTCCTTTTGAAACACAAAAAATGTTAAGAAAGGGATACAATATAGAATGTGTGTAAAAAGAATTTTGTATTATTTGCCAATTCTAGTCCAAAGGGGAAAAAAAAGTCTAAAAGTGGAAACTGTTGAAATCTTTGCCAGCCAGCCACTTCCTGTTTCTGTGACCAAACACATCACTTCCTGTCTGTCAATATTCCTGCCACTCTGTGGTTAGCCTCATGAATGTCATCTTACGCTTCTTATTAAGCGCAAAACCAGCTCCATATATGGCATTTTAAGGAAAGGGTGCACATTTAGTACCACAACAATTCTCATGTATGCCTCTGTAACTTAAAAACTTAAATATCACCAAATTAAACAGGCAATTGTGGCACACATTTAAATAAAGAGACTAATATTCGAAGAGGTTTGCAGGGTGTGAGGAGTGTCAAGGTAACTCAGCCGTTAGAACTGTTTCCTTGCGTGTCAAGGGTAGGGGGTTTACGTCTAGGACTTGGTGGGTTTCTTTCTGTGTTAAAGGCTAATTTTTAAATTGCCCATAGCGTATGATTGTTTGTGTAACTATGTATGTGTGTGTGTGTGTGTGTGTGCTTGTGCCCTGGGTTGGATGTCATTATCCATGGTGTTGCCATCCTTTTGCCCCATCAACCCTAAACAGGATAAGTAGTACAGAGACTGAATAAATGAATTGTTTGAGGTTACGTGTTAGGTTTAAAAAGGAGAGTGTCCAAATTGTCAGGTTTTAAGATTAATTAAAAGAAAAATTATTGCTTGTTGTGTCCGCCGCACCTTGATACACTTACCGGCCGAGCCCGAGCATCACACACGCGCATGCATGATGTCTGAAGATTTATTTTATTTATTAAGGATTATTCTAAATGTAGTGGTACAATGACATTTGTTTGGTAGCTCTCAGACACCAGCAGCAATAAAGAAAATATGAGAATAAGAATAATAGTAAAACACCTTACATTATTTGAGTGTTATGTAGTATAGTGTACTCTTTTAGTTGGTCTATGTACTGTAGTTTATTTTACAGTTTAAACTTGTCTCTGGCTCCAAAACACTTGAAAACATATTCCTTCATTCCTTTTGATTATTAATTAACCGTAAACACTATTCCAATTTACTGTATATTTCTGAAAACCAACATATGTTCCGTATGCTACCAATCTCTGCTTTAAACAATATGTGCACGTTTCCCTTTAAAAAAATCTGCAAACATTGCTATTGTCCATAAAATGCTACAACCACCCATGTAGATGTACTTTTTGCCAGCTGGTCGATGATTGTGAACAACCTCAAAATGCAAATGAACTGCAAGCATATGTTTT
>JAQMYJ010000039.1:27872000-27887413 GCA_030014305.1 Clarias laeviceps
AATCTGTCTGATTGACCAAGTCTTCTATCAAATCAATAGGAGGCAGACGCTGTGCTCCTGAGGAACCTGGAGTATCAGATCGAGTCTCAGTTTCTGCAAGATGACATAAACGCCACAAAGGAGAGACATAAAAAGGTAATGAGGCTGTATGCCCAGCATGACAACTTTGACTATGACCTTTTTAAGTCATATTTCTGGCAATGGAAGGTACGACTGACTGACTGGTGAAAGAGAAATGTCTTGGGTCTTTTGGCATGGCTTCAGTTATGGTTAAAATAATTGTTGCCAGCTGAAACACACTAATAACTGATGTACTTATCTAACCAGAGGATCTTAAATTATTTGCTTATTTAAATTCATTGATACATGATAGAACTCTTGGCAACACTGCCTAAAAGGTTTTATTAACATTGCTGCTTTGTCTTAATTCTATTAAGTTGCTAATAATTTAATGAATATCTGAAATGACTCAGACTTAACCAAATTTCATTTGTCCTAAACATTTACACTATATGGACAAAAGGATTTGGCCAAACCTGTAATTATTGAATTCAGGTGTTTCAGTCAGGTGCCTTATTCACAGTGAAGGGCAATCTTAATCCATCAGTGTTATACCAAGACATCTTGGACAATGCTGTGCTTCCAACTTTGTGGCAACAGTTTTCAAGACCCTTTTCTATTCCAACATGTCTGTGTCCCAGTTCAGAAAGCAAGAGCTATAAAGACATGGTTTGATGAGTTGAGAGAACTTGATTGGCCCTAACACAGAGCCCTGACCTCAACACCATCGAGAACCTTTGGATGACCTTTGGATGAACTGAAAAGGAGATTGTGAGTCAGGCCTTCTCGTCCAACATCAGTGCCTGACCTCATAAATGTACCACACCTACAAATGAATGAGCACAAATTCCCACAGAAACACTCCAAAATCTTGTTGACAGCCTTCCAAGAAGAGTGGAAGCTGTTATAGATGCAAAAGTCCATATTGAAGTATATTTATACAATGTCATTGCAGGTTTGGCCAAATACCTTTTTTATATATTGCATGTAATTTTGGAGAAACCTTTATTCAGAGCAACTTACATTCATCTTACTCCCTCTAAATGCTCAAGGGCCCAACAGTGGCATCTTGGCAGTGCTGAGCTTTGAACCTATGATGTCCTAAGCAGTAATGCAACATCTTTACCACTGACCCTGATCCCTGCCCTATCTGTAGAAAAATATGAGTCCATGTTATTAAACACAAACAGAGAATGTTCTCTCCATCACACAGTGGAAATGAATTCTTCCATATTAGCAATGCATTTATTTTCTAATCATATCCTGTTGATATGCTGTTGATATCCTGTAGAGTGTCAGGTCAAGTGCGGTTTACAACAAGGAATAAACCATAAGGAATGAACAATCACACCAGATCCATTGCAGCATATTATGTAAAAGTGTAATTATGTATCATTAACACAGCTGTAAATGAGAGGTTTGGTGTGAACAAACAGTCTGAATTTGCTCCAAACCAAGCACTAAATTATACCCCAAATTATACCTCAACTGCTTGAAATGGCATTAAATGGATTGAAAATGGATTTAACCATGAATCCAAACTTTACCTGTTTAGACTAAGAGTAGCACCTCAATTTGTAAGCATTATGTGAAATGAACCTCTATGATGACTCATTTCATTTGACCTGGGTTGTTTTATAGACTCCTGCTACAGTTTAGTAGAGCTCACACACATGCACACATGTGAGTTGTAAATCACCCCCCAACTGCCAGGGGATGAAACGACTACGTCCTCTTAAAACCATACTGTATTCTCACTCACTACCTTTTGTTCTCCACAGAATCTTGCAGAGATACAAACATACTGGAACATCCTCAACCAGATCAACCAGACTGTTGTTTTAATTCCCAGTATGTCAGTCGGGATTTCAGAGGTAAGGTGTGGTGTGAGAGTACCACAGAGGGGGGGAAGAGAAAACTGTGTCACTGTCTTCCAGCATCAGAAGGAGATTAACAGAAAGAGTATGTGTGTGAGAGAGAGAAAGAGAGAGAGAGAGAGATGCATTTTAGATTCTCAGTCCATATCACACCTTGTTCTTAATGATAAAAAATTTATTAGATGTAATTATAGAGAGATTAATTGGTTAGCATGTGTTTTTCATGTAACATTTAATGAGTTGGGGACCGTGTGACCTTACAGCTCCAGGGTCCTTGTTTTTTTGTTCTTCCTGGTGTTCCTGGGATATTCTAGACCAGTGGTCTTCAAAACCTGGTCCTTTAGCACCACCTGCCCTCAACATTTCTGTGTTTTTCGTGTTCTACTTCTATTTAGAAGGGAATGGTACTTAGCCAGTTAGTTACATCAGGTTTGCTCTGAGCTAGATAAACACTAAAACTTGCAGAGCAAGGGATCCTCCAGGAGCATGCTTGAGGACCAGCAGAACATTCTACGATCTAGTTTCAGTGAACTTGTGATTGATTCCTGTTCCAGGCTAACAGGAGTGAAACCAAGGATTGGTGTGGTCTTTGGCTATTTTATCCAATCCACCTTTTTGAAAGCATTCTTGAGATGGTTTACCATGGTTGTATAGAGTGATTATTTCATTTACAGCAGCCTTCCTGTGCGCTCAGATTAGACCAGCTTCACATTTTTGGTAAACTGTCAATGTGATTGCATGAACTTACAGGTATATAAAGTGTTTACAGTACTGTGCAAAAATCTTGAGCCACCCCTTATTTCTTCACATTAAATAAAAAATGTAATTCAAGAAATGGGAACAAATTTGTTTTACTGCAAAGTGCATTTTAAAAATGTCAAAATTGCTTGTTTATGTAACAACCTTAGCAGCAACCTCATTTCCCCTCTTGTCTTTTCCATCCATTCAGCCTAATCACCAGACTGATCATCTGTCATCATCTACACCTGTTTCTCAATGGTTTATGCCTTAAGTTAGATTAGTTAGGTTTTTATGCTTGAATGATTCATAGGTCACTGTGTGACTTAACAAACAAAAACATTCCTGGTCGGATTAGACTGAAAATAAGAGCCAAAAACTTGCCAAGACTGAGAGTCAAAAAGTTCCTCAGGAAGATTGATGAACTATTCCTCAGGGCTAAATAAAAAATACAAGAAAGTCTGGTTTTTTGAAGAAAAATGTGAAGAAATGCACAGTGGAGGTTTGATTGGTTAAGGCACTTGGTCACTGATTGGAAGGTTGTGGGTTCAAGCCCCAGCACCACCAAGTTGCCGCTTTTGAGCCCTTGAGCAAGGCTCAATCTATCTGCTCCAGGGTTGCTGTATCCTGACTGACCCTGTGCGCCGACCCCATCTTCCCAACTAGAATATCATTTCACAGTGCTGTAAGGTACATTTGACAAATAATTGAATCTTATCTCCCATAAATGATGCGTGGCTCAAGACGTTTGCACAGTACTGTACAGTATGTACTGTTTCCTTCCCTCATTTTCTTTTTCTTATCTCGCTCTGTGTCTGTCTCAAAGGAGCAGGAGAAGCTGTTAAGTCAGAGGAGAGTCCCTGCTTTGAGCACTCAGTTAGAGGAGTATAAGAGTGCTCTCTGTCAGCTGCAAGCACAAAAGCACAAGCTGCAAACTGAGGTGAGTCACCATAGAGATGGTGACGTGGAGCAATATTTGGTCAATCCCACTAGTCATGTTGATATCCAAATACTTACTGTATATTATATTATATATGTCTACAGTATATTATAGTATTCCTATGTTAAGTGTAAACTGATATAAATGGGGGTTTAGGAGTTAAAACATCACTTTCTTTTTAAAAGAAAAATCACCATTTATGGTTTGTAGACAAATTAATGGGTGGCACAGTGGTGTCATTGCTTGCTCACAGCTCTGCAATCTTTGCGTTTGATCCTGAATTCTTGTTACTGTGTGTGGAGTTTCTAAGCATGTTCTGAGACTGGCTGAGGTAAAATGCCGCAAGATGTTAATGTGGATGGATATATGGCCCTGTGATAGACTGGCAGAGTATGGAATGGAAACATCCTCAATCACCGACCAAATAAATGTTCAAAAGTCAACCATTGATCCTTACAGTTTTCTAGGATTCTCAAGGGCTTGAATTCGAACATTATCACGAAAAAATGTCACCAATCCAAGGGCGTTGTGATCTTGCATAACACTTCTGCCCTTACTGTCGACAATCTGAAAAAACTTTGTTTGATGTGTTAAAGCATCCTCCCTATAGTCCTGATCTCGCTCCATCAGACTTTCACCTGTTTGGTCCCCTGAAAGCAGCCCTACGAGGACAAAGATTCACTTCTGATGAAGCTCAGCCTAGCTCAGCTCAGCCTAAAACATTTTTAATGAAGGAATATGAAAGATTGATGACAGGTGGACAAAGTGTATTGAAAAGTAAAAAGATTATGTTGAAAAATTATCTATTTGTCTGTACTAAAAGTTGATTAAAATAAAGTCTACAGCCAGAGTAAGGATAATTTTTGACTCACCCTCATATTTTACAATATATTGAAATTAGAAGAAGTCTGTTAGTAAGCTGGGATCAGAGCTGGCAGCATGGAGGAGTTGTGCGTAAACTGCAACCTTAGGATCAGTAACCAGAACCTGAGCTACTCTGGCCCTTACTGGAGACTATTGATGTTGTTCTACAATTAATTGTTTAAAATTTATAAAATGACATTAGTTGAGATATCTGATTCCTACTATTTATTCAAGATTTGAAAGTCACCTGAGGTAAAAAAAAAAAGAAAAAAAAGAAAAAAAAAGAAAAGAAAAAAGCTCTCAATATCTATACACAACCACAGGGTGGCAGTAAAATGTCAACTATTGTTTTGTCAAACTGGGACTGTTGATTGTTCAGAATAAGAGAACACGGTTATGAGAGTAAACCTACCATTATTTCTCTATATAATCCCCTGCTACACTAATGCACTTATTCAAGTGTTGAAACGCTGGCCTCCCAGGAACTCCTTTAATGACCCAAACATGAGGAAATGGCTTGACGTCAGGACTGTACGAGTGATGTGGTAATATCACAAGTCCAGGTTTGACTTGAACCCTTATCATAGATAAATAGATAGATAGATAGATAGATAGATAGATAGATAGATAGATAGATAGATAATATTTCTATTGTATGACTAATTCGTACTGTCTTTGGGTCTGTACGAACTAGCAACACATACTAAATACTTTTTTACATCTCTTTGGACATTTGGTGGCAGAATATAACCATAACCTTCCCTTGCATATCTCCCTCTCCTAGACCTCAGCATTAGAGCAGGCCATCAAGATCACACAAGAGAGCTATGATGAAGAGATTCAAATGTACAACGAGCAAATCGAATCTCTCAGAAAGGTGATCGAGGAGGCTGAGCTCGTGCTGGAGAAATACACCAATGAGTGCAGACAGCTGGCCGTGTACCAGACCTCACTGGAGAACGAACTGGAGAGATACAAGAGGATCATTGAGAATGAAGACAGCAGGTTAGATGACTGTGGATCTCTTGCAAGAATACTTTATTAGATGCTTGATAGATGTCTCTCCTGTATACTGGGTTACCGGACATACAGTAGCCACAAGGTGGGAGTACAATCCCAGGAATCCAACTAATGATATATACTAGTCTTTTTAGTGTTTTCTTTTTCTTTTAATTAAACTAAATTATACTCTTTTTCTTTTAAATAACCATAATGACATTTGGTTTCACACTGAAACACCTTTTGAAACAGGAAATAGGTATCCCTGGTGCTCTGCCTTGTTGTGATCACACTTGTCTCACTCTATTTCACAGATTGAATTCAGCCATAATTGGAAGCCCCATTAGTCTGCTCACCGCCAATTACAGATCACACACTCGCAGCCCCACCATGACCAGCCGAGGGAAAGGTGACAGAGGTTGAGGGTGATGCGGAGGGAGGAAGGGAGGGGAGGGGAAACCTGTGTGTCTGGTCCTTTTGGGTTATTTTTATCTTATTAGCCTGGAACAAATGGCCTCATAAATATCAAATTTATGGATGTAAATTTGTAAAGTTATAGAGCTTAAAATTTAATTGGCATAGAATTACTGATTGAGCTGGTTTATAGTTAGTAGGGCAGATTACAATTTTTAAAAAGGGGCGTTATCAAATTTGCAGTAAGCCTAGAATTCCCAGATAATAATAATCAACTATTAAAAAACTATTAAATTAAAAATACATAAAAATTTACAACCCTGATTTTATTAATATGCTTATTTCATTTGAGAGTATATTTATTTTGCTACTAATTCAGATCAGGCCTGATTGACCAACAATAGTCAAACAATAAGAAATGCATTATGTGATGTTTTGGTAGATATGATTAGATCATATGATAGACTAATGGGTTCAGTACTTCTACAATGTAAAAAAAACTAATACTTTTGTTTTATGCTTACTAATTATAGAATTGTGCTGTGAACGAATAAACAGTTAGAGCAGTGCATTGCTTTGCAGTAAAATATCAGAAAAACTCATGTACATGTGGTCAAAAGTTTGAAGAGTGATAGAAATCTAAATTTTTATAAAGTCTGCTGCTTCAGTGTTTTAAGATTTTTTTTGTCAGATGTTACTATTATATACTGAAGTATAATTACAAGAATTTCATAAGTATCAAAGGCTTTTATTGACAATTACATTAAGATGATGCAATGAGGCAATATTTGCAGTGTTGACCATTCTTGTTCAAGACCTCTGCAATTAGCCCCGGCATGCTGTCAGTCAACTTCTGGGCCACATCCTGACTAATGGCAGCCCATTCTTGCATAATCAATTGTCAGAATTTTGGGGTTGTTGTTTGTCCGCCATCATCTTGAGGATTGACCACAAGGTCTAGGGAGTTTCCTGACCATGGACTCAAAATTGAGATGTTTTGTTCCCCAAGCCCCTTAGTTATCACGTTTGCCTTAAGTCAAGGTGCTCCATTATGCTGGAAAAGTTATTGTTTGTCACCAAACTGTTCTTGGATGGTAGAGAAAAGTTGTTCTCTGAGGATGTTTTTGTATCATTCTTCTTCATGGCTGTGTTCTTAGGCAAAATTGTGAGTGATCCCATGCTCTTTCCTGAAAAACAACTCAACGCATGAATAGTCTCGGGATGCTTTACTGTTGGCTTATCACAGGACTCATGGTAGCGTTACTTGTTACTTTAGTATACTGTATAACATCCTACAAAAAGATCTAAAAACAATGAAGCAGTATATTTTCGTCATTCTCAAAACTTTTAGCCACAGCTACAGTATACTCTGGGATATTTAATGTTTAAGACAGATATGAGAATGGTAAAGATTTATATTGAAGAGTAAAGATTCTTACCTTTAAAAAAAGAACTACTGTACATTAGACATATTATAATACAGTAAATGCATTCTAGTGTCAGTATGCTACTCCAAATGGTTGGAATTGTTGCTGCAGTGATTATCTGTTCAGAAAAAGGTATTTTCTGTCAGTAAATTACTGCAAATTTTACAACTTTAACAGAACGTAGCATGCATGTCTATGTACACTCACCGGGCACTTTTTAATACTGGGTTGGACCCACTCTTGTTTCAGAACTCTCTTAAGTCTTCATAGCATAGATTCGACAAGGTGCTGTAAACATTCCTTAGAGATTTTGGTCCATATTGACGATAGCATCACGCTGATGTAGATTTGTCAGCAACGCACCCATGATGCGACATGATGCCGCCATTTGAGTACAGTGAACATACTGTCATGTTCAAGAAACCAATTTAAGATACTTTTAGCTGTGTGACATGGTGCATTATATTGCTGGTCATAAAGGCATGGACACGGTCAAAACACTACTCAGGTAGGCTGTGTCATTTAAACGTTGCTCAATTGGCCCAATGTGTGCTAAGAAAATATGCCCCACAACATTACACCACCACCGCCAGCCCAAACCATTGACACAAGGCAGGATGGGTTCATGCTTTCATTGCAGCAGAAATCGAGACTCAGGCAACAGTTTTCCATTATTGTCCAGTTTGGGTGAGAAAATTGCAAATTGTTGCCTCAGTTTCTTGTTCTTAGCTGACAGGAGTGGCACCTGGTGTGGTCTTCTGCTGTAGTCCATCTGATTCAAGATCCATTCAAATTTGTCTAAAAAAATTAGCATACCTCGGTTGTATCAAGATGTTACTCGAGTTACTGTTGCCTTGCTGAAGCAGTCTGGCCATTTTCCTCTCACCTCTGGCATCAACATAGCATTTTTGTCCAGAGATGCTCGGATTGAACTTCAGCAGATTGTCTTGACCATGTCTGCATGCCTAAATGCATTGTGTTGCTGCCATGTGCTTGGCTGATTAGATATTACCTGGTGAGTGTCAATCAATATTATCCGCCTCATGGTTGTATTTTGCACATATGATAGTCTAGACTAAAATGCAGTAAATTTTATGGGTATACACATAACACAGCTTTTTTGTTTGGTGGTTTGTTGGAATCTACATAAAGATAGCAGCACTACACAGAGTTCAGGATATATAGCTGCATTAAGGACTGTAATGCAGTTATTTACTCCTGATGTTTTTTTTCGGAAAGGCTTCAATTGCACTTGATCTATACTGTATGCAGAGGCGGACTGAACCATTTGTCCATAGATGGAAGATAAACCTCTAAAATTCCTCCTTTCATTTTTACAGATGGAAATTTCAGTCTCAACGTATTTCTTCAGAAAATGTATTATAATTGATTTATTCGTCTAGTACCTAAAAGTCTTTTCTGTAATTCAGACATGTTTAGGGCTGTCCTTACATCAGGGCACTGGACCTTTCCTGACATCCCAGGCTATTGATTAGCCAGTTCCCACTCTCTTTCTTTCTATTTCTGTCTAAGGTGCTTTGGGAGGAAGCTGGATCAGCTCTAGCAATGATGCATTATACTGACCTTTCGAACAAACTCGTCTGGCACAACACTGTGCAAGTGTGAATCGTTTGACTAATTGCTGTGTGCTCAAAACGACACTCGAGCGATTCATTTAATGCAATTGTGTGTTTTAAGTGGAGAAAAAGGTTTCAGGTGTGATTAGTCTTTGTGTGAGCATGTTTAGGGCTGCTCTGGTGATCACATCCTGATTATTATCTTGATTTTGGCCTCAGCAATTAGCTTGCTTATCATTAACTAATTAAAGCCTTTTTTATATTTTTTTGTAATCCACACCGATGTTCGGTAAATGAGCGCTGTAATAAAGCAGATAAGTGAAATGGGAGCATGTTGGTAGACATAATGTGCTGTTAGAGGTCTGACAAATCACTAAAAGGTCTTTTTTAATTTGTCGCAAATGGCAACTAGATATTCTGTAATAAGAGTTCATGGAATATGAGCCTGTTAATCAGAATCAATATTCACAAACAAAGTGTCAGCCACGTGATTCAAGTACAATTCAACTTTTCTCGATAATGTGCTCTGTGCCTCAGGGTGTGTTATAAACATTTATAAAATACATTTGCTATTGCTGTAGTTATACAGTAGCTCATTGCACTGCTTACTTCTGTAATCTTTTCTTACCATAAATCATCTTGATTTTTGCTTCTTGCTTCAGTGTTTGTGTCAGCAACTGCTCAGATGAATTGCTTATAAGTGACAAGGATTTTGATTAACCCTCTTTTTCAGACATCACTCAAGCCTTCCAGGACATTGCCAGTGTCAAGCCCCGTCAGAAAAAACAGGCTAAGAAGGTGATCAAAAAGAAAAAGGATGTGCAAGAGGAACAAGAACAAGAAGCATATGGTCATGTCGAGGTTGAAGGGGGGGTGAAACAAGCTGATGACGTACCTGACGGTGCTCAGATCAGCAAGGCTTTCGACACACTCTGCAACATTGTGCGCAACCGCATGAGAAGGTACAAGCAGCCTGAACCCATCACCGATTTCTATACTAAAGGCCGCTATGTCCTGGTCACAGGGGAATCCAGCTACCTGGATCCTTGCTTCTACACTACAACACCCTCTCCTGGCCACATTTTCGTCACCATTTGTGATGACGACATCTCCCCATTCAAGTCCCGTGAGCGTAAAACTCCTTCTCCTCCACCAAGCCCCTCCCCTGTTGCCCCCACTTTCCCAGTAATTCCTCCTAGTCCCCCAGATAACAACCATACCAGTAAGAAAGACAACCAGTCTAGTGGGAAGGAAGATAATGACGATGATGCAGGCTATACCCCTACTCCACAGGGTGGCAAGCCAAAAAACAAGAAAGGCATGAGTGGGAAACGAGGACCTCCACCTATGAAGTCAAGCTCCAGCATTGCTTCGGATTCCATGCGGTACGAGAAGGTGGAAGTGGTGGAGTCGGTGGAGAAGCTTTCACCTGACCTCAGAGTGAAGGGGTATGAGGAAATGTCCATGGTGGTGGAGACCATGATTGAAAAGATGAGCAAAAAGAAGCATGGGGATCGGGCTACATAAGAATCTGAGTCTGGTTTATGGGGCTGCGTTTCACGCCAAAGCCACTGCTTTACACTATTGTCCTTTGCCTCAACAATCTACCGCGAAAATCCAGAAAAAAAAAATCTTACTCCTAACTGTTAATTTGAAATATTATTAATTGGAAGTTGCACAGATTTGCAGTGTAATAGTTTCTGAATAAATGATCAGCATGCTTTAATTTGGTATTCTATGTCATTTTTTTGTTGTCGTAATGGCCATTGCAGCATTTAAATTTCCAATATTTTAATATTTATTTAACAAGTTAACACAGGTCTCCCCAAACTGTTTGTTAATGCTCCAATTGAAAATAAATTTCAAACCCCCTGTTTCACTTTTTATTTAAATACTCAATTTTAGTGTCTATGTAAATAACCTCCTGCCCTTCCAGAGAACAGCAGTGCTAAGCAACCAGCCAGGGAGGGTATCTTCATCTATGAGGTCACAATAGGAGGGGAATCGAATTGACTTGTTTAAGCTCCAGCAAATCTAAAAATGAAAAAAGGAGGGGAAAAAAACAAAAAAAACAGGGAAGGACTAGAAAGTGAATATTGCATTATGTCTCCTTTAAATGTTATTTTTATTATTGGATATCTAGTCTAGTATCTCTCGGGGTTATCACTATGGCATGGATTCACACTGGATAAAGTCTCTGTCTCTCACTCTGCACCATGAAGTGAATGTGTTTGCCTAGAAGAGACAGCTGGAGATGACACTCATCCATTTTACATGAAGGTGGCCCAGTGGTGCACAGATGTGACCTCTGAATAATCTGCTCTCTGGAGCCAAAGATAACCAGGATTTGTTTGCATCTGTCTTAAAAAAACAGACTTCTACGAATTTTCTCAAGGTTTAACATACAGTATAAGGGGGAAAAAATCAGACACTATGCTACTGCTTAAATTCCAAATGAATGGGGAAAAAAAGCATTTCTGTCATGCCGGAGCATATTCCTGCCATGGTTGGGGTATATGGGGTATGTTTTTAGATTGTTAAACTTGCTGCAAATTAGTACACAGTTTCAGTATTCAGTCTCATCACATTTATCTTATGATCAACCCTTTCTCTTTCATTTCTCGATGAGAGATGACTATGACCACCATCTTCAAACCACCAGTTGAAGGTTTACCTTCGGATAGTATGATGTTAATAATTCCAGGATAGTTTTACAGACTTGTCAAGGAGCGCTGAAGTTATTTTGGTGGATTTCAGTTTTTATGTTATTATTGACGTGTGAGAATGTACAGTACGTGTGAGAAACGCAACCTTGATTCGATAATATTCTGTTTATTTCTGAAAACCGGTCTAAATCCTATTGTCCCTATGTTGTAAAACATCGTCAGTATCATTCAAATGCTTTAACAAACAGCAGAACAGATTTATTGTTAGATATATATTGAAGGATATGAAGGTTTCATTGTTGGCCACAAGCTGTGATCACATTATGTCTCCTGTTTAGATATAAATATTCAAAAGAAGGAAAAAAAAAATCAATGTCACTGCTCTCTCAGCAAGGTACTAGTCTTTAGGTGGAATAACACAGAGAATCATTTACAGTCACAAACTGTACAATAGTTGTCTTTGTAGAGGTGGGGAGACAGCAAGGGAAGCAATAAATTAATATACTATTTTTACATTTTATATTGTGTATATACATTTTCTAAAAATTATAAAAAAAAGAAAAAAAAAGAAGAGAATACCAGAGTTAATATCTTGTAGAATATGTCGTTTTGGAGAATATACTTTTTTTTTTTTAATTAACGCGGGCCTACATAGAACAATCATTCAACAGGAAACTCGTGACCACAGAGAAAAAAGGTATATAGGAGCAAGAAAGAGAGGAAGAGAAAGAGTAGAGATACACTGAGAGGGAAAGAGAGCTAGAGAAAAAGAGAGAAAGCAGGCATCATGCAGTTCTGACTGAGGCTAGTTGCTTTTGCTCATCATCCTCTCAAGGCTCCTTTCGATAGCTTCGTCCAGCTCCTCCTCCAGCTCCTCCTTTTTGGACATGGCTAATTTGGACTGGTAGTCCCTGACCACTTGCTCTATGTAGGGCGCACTCTGTGTGCCATGCAGCATGAGGGTCCACTCGGTTAGATGGCCACTCTGTGGTGACTCGCCGCTGAAGCCGACCTCGAGCTTCCATGTGCCGCGCGGGTCTTCGCCCCACGTGTGCGTGCTCATGAAAGGCCACTTGTCAAACCCAACGGTCGAGTCGGAGTCACGTGGCCGCCGGCTCAGCAGGATGGACTTGGTGCCCATAGGTGAAGTCAGGTTGAGCATGAGCTCTCCGCGCCGGCTTGCGTTCACTGTCACCACCGCCTGGACGTGCTCCAGGTAGCGCACAAAATTCTCGCGGCCCTGACACGCATCTGTGGAGATGGTGAGTGCTAGCTTTGAACCTGATTGGATCTTGCTGTGGGGAAAGGGGAGACAAATACAATGTGAGATACAATGTCTTGACTGAAATAAATTTAAATTAAATCATTATTACAGATTATAATCGAAATGGCTATAACTTTGAGCTATAACTTTGACCGAACTTATATAACCATCCATCCACACTGATATCCAGTTTAGGGTCATGAGCGTCCTGGAGCCTTTCCCTGGGATCAGGGCACAAGGCAGTGGATACCCTGTGTGTGGTGCCAACCCATTGCAGTGCAAAGGAACACACACTTACACACCGAAAATTACAGTCTGTTCAATTTGGACACATCAATCAGCCTACAGTAAACATTGGCAAAAAAAACACACACGCACAAACTGGGATGAATCAACCCTAGAGATTATTAATCGTTAATTTAACGAGATTATTAATCATTAACTGTCTCAATAAGCCACTGTACTGCCAATAAAACCAATAAATCCATTACACATAAGCTACTTACTCTTGACAGACTACATGTGTTATTGAAGAAGTGCTCATGTGAATATCAATACAAATAAATAAATACTAATAAATTATGTTTATTAGAATGCTTTTTTTTTTGCTGTTTTATAAAAAGCAATAATCAAGTCATTTTATAACTAGTATTTTAGCCACTATTTTCTTCCTAGGAATGCACTTAATCATGAATTATATACTGTACTAGGAGGAGGAAAAAAGAAAAACTACCAGCTTCTCATGTGGAAAGGTTAGCCCCGAACTCTTTTTTACTTCCCTGAAATATTAGTTCAGTAAGAACAAGCTGTAAAGAGCAGACAACGGAAACCCTATTATGTCACCTTTTTCAATAACGCACCACCCTTGTGCTAGACAAATTGTTCTGGCGAGATGAAGGGATCCCGTCCACGTCGTAAGAGGCGGACGGCTTTGTTGCTGCGCTCGCACAAAGGCACAGTGCTGCTGACAGCCTGTTTTGTGCCAGCAGGATGATAACGCCAGAGGGCTGGAGCGAGCGGCCATAAAGTGGACGTAATGGCATTATCAGAGACAGGTCTCCCATCCTGGTCCATTACTGCACTCGGATTACGTACGTGGGTCTGTGTGAGACTACCGGTACGCAAGTGGGGCGTGTTTCCTGGGAGACTAATTTAGAAAAAAAAAAAAAAAAGTGAGAGACAAAAGGGAAGTCAAGCGTGTATTCGGTTGGTGGGTTGTTTGGAAAATTGGAACGTCACGAACTAAAGCCGCAGGGGGTGTCTCATGAATATGCACTGTTTAACAGCGCTGCTTGTAACATGTGAAATGGAAATCGATGGTTTCTAAAAATACCTTCTATAAATACACCAGTGGAACAGAAACGTTCAGGAAGACAATCAGTGTAGAGCAATGCAACACCACTGACTACATTTAACAGCAAATGTGCTAATTAGATTAACCTAAGTGAAAGAATTGCACTTTTGTGGCAGTAAACAGATCGTTAGAGCCGTGAAAAAAAAACATGAACATGAACAGTCACTTAATTCTGTACTGCTAAGAAAATTCATAACAATAAGCATCTTTCTTGATTCTTTATCTGCAACTCTCTGCTGTTTGCCCTAACTTGCGTATTTTTGAGATTTACCTGAACAATCAGTGAGGCTTATAAGACATTGCATATCTGACAAGAAGTCACTGGTTATTGATGTAACCAAATATGTTTACACATGAGACATGTGATTCAGATTGCAAAGATATACGCATCTATATAAATAAAAAAAGGTTTTGTCTGTACATTGGTCAGAACTCACTCCTTCAATGATATCTTATTGGTTCACATATTGCAGGACCAGAAACCAGTCTCAATGTTGCCAGTCCTTAGATATCTGACTGAAGTTAAACCTGCACCATAAATAGAATCAAAATGTTAAGGATAAGGGAAGTTATGAGCAGTTATGTGCCAGATTATAAACTGCAGGTTTTGACAGCGTACAGCATGTGTGTCAAACTGTGGGCGTGTCTTAGATCAACCGTTAGACAGAATTTATTGAAATTTTTAGATACATTATCTAATGGAATCTTAGATACATTATCTAATGGAAGGTTAACCTGCACCAGAGGTGAAATCAAAACATTGAGTAAAAGCTATGTTATGAACAGTTATGCAGCAGATTTAATAATAAACTTTAAAATAAGCTACTAATAAGGTACTTGCTCAAATAAACAAACACCTGCACCAATAGATAGTAATTAGAAAAGCTAAACTGAATATTTTTACTGGCATTACTTAATATTTTTACAGCTGAAACAACAGTGCTAAAGTGGTAGAAGTGAATTGTAATGATTCGGAGTCGTTATAAGACAAAACGTTATCTTTATCGGATCTACTGTCTCGATTTCTCATCTGTGATTTACGGTGGCCGTGAAGTGCAAAACAAATTAACAAAACTGAAAACAAAATCACAAAACCCAAAACAAAATAACAAATTCAAAACTAAATTTACAAAACGGAAAAAAAATATATATATATTCTGACTGGCCGAGAAGTGCAATACAAATTAACAAAACGGAAAACAAATTAACAAATTCAAAACCAAATTAACAAAT
>JAQMYJ010000039.1:27887513-27910507 GCA_030014305.1 Clarias laeviceps
TTAGTTATTTTGTTTTCCGTTTTGTTAATTTGGTTTTGAATTTGTTATTTTGTTTTGGGTTTTGTTATTTTGTTTTGAGTTTTGTTAATTTGTTTTGCACTTCAGGGCCACCGTAGTGATTCACTCTCCATTAACAACAAAAGAAGTACAACTTAGCGTAAATATGTCTAATAATAATATTAATAATAATATACTCAACCTTACACAAATTTTTTTCTTTGTATTAATAAGTTAGGCAGAGAGTTCTGTAGTACAGAAAGACAGACATAAACGTGGGCTTCAACCTGATATAATAATAATATCACTGATTACATTAAAGCTGATGAGTTTAACCTTTTAACTATTTCTACTTTCCCCATCAATGACGTGTATGCACGCTAGTATACCATAAACACACAGAGTAAGTGTGTTACCTACAGTTGCTAAGTTATCCTGCTTAGTGTGAGATTAATTAAAGAAACACACATGTCTTGCACACATTATTGGTTGTATTAAAATCCAATTGTACATATGAATAATTCTTTAGTGCAGCTAGAGTAGTGCTCAGATGAGGTGCCATGAATGTTATTTTTTTTCCTGTTGTTGCGTTTATTATCCAAGCCCAAGTTGGATTATTAATAGAACAGTAGCTGGAGGAGTGTCATGCTGTCGTTCTGATTGTAATTACTGCTCTGGAACAAAAGGTGCTGTACTGCGAGACTAGAACCACCTCTCTGAGTGATCCCCTTCGACTATAGCGTAGAGCTAAGAATGAGAAACAGTAGATATTGGTTTGAGGTATGCTTGACAAATACTGTGTTCTGTAGACATTCTCTCATGGGCTTTACTGAATCCCACCTAAATGCTCCCTAATCCTCTTCCTCGTCTTGCAGTAACACACTCTTTCCTATTTTTCCCCCCTCTCGCACTTAATCCACAAGAATTAAGAACATCTCTCTGAAACAATTAACGCCTTATTTTTCACATGGCTTATCACATGGTGACTGCCCAGCATGGCTGTGCTCATTTGAATTCAAAACCATCTTTCTTTTCTCTTCTGCCTTTTTTTTTTTTTAATTGCTATTCTCACCTACTGCCTCGGCTAGGACTCCCACCATCTCTCTGCTAGGGACGATATGAGAGCTAGCACTTTTGTCCATAGGGGTTTGACAAGGATGCACACAAACGCAGAAATATAAACACACGGATTGCGCGCACACACACACACACATTTTCCTTGGCACTCAGTCTAATTGAGGCTGTTGCCATAGGATGCTGTGCCCAGCGCTGAGTAGGAGAAGACTAATTATAGCAGACTTGAGAATAAGGAGCGCAGGTGCTTGGGGAAAGAAGAGGGACTCCCAATGTTGGTGTGGGAAGAAAGAAGATTTGAAATGTGAAAAATGCTATCATGTGTAGCTTAGCGATGCTGTCACACTGTACTACATTTCATGCAGCTGAATATCAAATAATGGTTATACAACAGTTCCGACTGAGTAATCTGATTGGATTGAGGCATTCCACATGTGATGATACCAGAGCATAACAGCACTGGGATGTTTCACTATGCTGTACATATCACTATACAGCATCACAGTTGTTTTAACAATCATTAATTACACTAACTGTTGGCTATCAGCATGGGTGAAAGTAGGTCGGTACGGTCCGTAGTAGAGAAGGGAGAGCAGCTACCTACCAAAACATACATTTAAAACCATTCAAGATAGCACTTTCAGCAAAAAATCACTTCTGATCATTTTATCTCGTATTAAATATGACAATAGACAATACATTGTCTCTTAGTAATTGCATCTAAGTCATTAGATTCTGAATTGCCTCTGCACTGTCCGTGTTGTTTTGTTCACGACTAACACAAGCAACAAAGTTAACTAGTTTACTAGGCTGAATTCCATATCCCTCTCTAAACCCTGATCAAAGGCATTACTTTGAGTTGGGAGCAAATGACTTGAACATACACCCTACTTAACACACACTAGTTTTTCATCTTATATTATCGGTAAATCAACCCCGGAAATTTGAAAGCTGATACTGTATTTTAAGGCAGAATGGAAATTCTAAGGCAGTAAATCTTGTAAATTTCTCAGGACTGTCCACTACTTCCATGGTTCAGTCTCCTCACCTACTGGGAAGAATATAAAACTACTTTTCACCTGTCAATTACACTGAACTGTTGCTCACTAACGGTCAGTTACCAGCTCAACACTAGTTCCACCAATCCCGGAAGGATATGTGTTGGCAGAGAAAAATAACTGGTTAAGTAAGCAAATAAATCACGTTCTTTATTTGTTTATGATGAATGGTGTTTGATGTTATATAAAGGGTAATCCTAAATTCTAGGTCGTGCTGCTGTACGACTGTGATACCTTCAGGTCTGGGCTTGCAGCCTTGTGCCTATGACCACATCACAGCCGTGTTGATATTCAGCCCAAAAAGTTTAATTAGAATAATATTAATATTAAAATATTAATCAGAATGCAATCTTTTGTATAAAATGTACAAAAGAACTGGACAACAATATTTGAAGAATGTTTGTGTCCTATCCCATGCGCAGGAAGCACTTACTGTGTCTCCTGGACCGCTCCGGCCACGCAGTGAAAGCGCTCAGGCACAGTCTTCCAGTCACGCGCCAGGCTGACCATGGCACCGGCATCCAGCACTCCATAGCCGAACAGATGGTTGAACTCCAAACCCACGCCGTTTCTCCTCCACTGGTGCACCTCATCATGGAGTTTATTCCTTTTTGAAGTGAGTACTGTGAGGTGCTGCATGTCCCTCCAGGTCAGGTTTGGACTGCACACACACACAAACAAATTTAAAATAGTTGGAAAATGATCACATTCATAATTATGGCTGAAGCATATCTGGAGTTCAGTTTAATAGTTCATAATTAAAATAATCCAGTCTAAATATTTCATGTGTCTTAGCCCTTATCACTACAGAACGATACAGTATTTTTAAGAATTTGCTTGATTTAGATCAATTTAATCTCTCGGTGTCTCTTGTTATCCAATAGTTTCTAGGTAATTTATGTCATCTACGCCTTTTCAAAGAATACCTCTTTTTTCATTTAAGTAACCTCTCATGAACTATGGTTATAATTTTGTTTTATGATACCTTACACTTATTGGAGAATATACAATATTATAATATATGCACTAACTAGCCACTTTAACAGCAAAACATCTTGCCCTGGAATTATCCAATCAGCTAAACATATAGCAGCACAATGTATACAATCATAGAAATTCAGGTTAAAATCTTCTGAATGGGGGGAAATATGTCATTCCAATCACTCTGACTGTGGCATACTTGTTGGTGCCAGATGGGCTAGTTTAAGCTTTTTAGAGTATTTAAAATGTCATGTTAAGAATAGCCAGATCTCAGGAATGATATGATTACTGTCTTATAGTAAATGCTGCAACAAAAAACCCATTTCAGAGGATATACTGATGCAGCTGAGCTACAACAACCACATCACCTTCCTCTCCTATCAGTCAGGAATCTCATGTTTTTTTTTTTCTGATCTTCAGCTGCCCAAGTGGAAATAAACAAATGGATTGTCTTATATATATTGTCTTTATTTTTAATTATTACTTATGTATGTAGGTGAAACATTAAGAACCACCATGCAGACCTGCTTTATGAAAGATAAAATTTGTAATTTCCATATAAAAAAAGACATGAGCACTGGCAAATTTTCTGAAAAGCATTTTAGTAAAAAAAAAAAAAAACAGGATATTTTTCTGGTGCTGGTTCCGATTTTAATGTGACTGTTCAATGTGTCCTTCATACAAGTCCATTCCCTGCTCCTCAGCATGCTGCAGGTATCACTACAGTGCTGTAAGTATGTTTGGCCTAGTGACAAAACACACATGCACTTACTGTCTGAGATCGGTATTTACCGTTGGCTGGAGAGAGTGACCTGCTCCCCCATCAGCTACAACATTATTCAATGCTGAGCAAACACTGAGTTTTTGCAGATGTAAGGTCATGTCAACATTCATTAACACCCAGTTAAAGCACAAGAAAGACTGTGTCGAGCAGCACAAGTGATGTGAAAATGACATGTTAAAGTCAGTTTTACCACAAACAGAGATAAATTAATATGACATATAGATCATTTTGACTGAGGGAAATATTTAATTTTTTGATAGACGGCATAGCAGTATTGCCTTTGATACGATGCAGCATGTAACAGTAGACTGATTTGCGCATTTCCTCCTTTACCCCTTGATGTCCAAGATGGTCTTATTTATTTATTTAAAGGCTTTAAGGAAGTCAATTACTTTACTTGCTTTGTTTAGCTATTTGCACTTAAATATACAGAGTCCCTGAGTGGATAGGAGATTCCACCTTGGCTTTCTTCATGATCGTTAACAAAGTGCTACTATTGCTTCATTTATTGTGAAGCCTACATTATATTACATTGGTGCTATAATAGTTTTACATGTTTTGTTTAAAAGGTTTGCACGGAAACATAATAAGGAGGCTTTATCAACTATTTCAAAAATTATAATTACCACTGTTGATGCTCGAGAATTGACCTCAAAAAACTGTTTATCCAGGCAGTAAATGTGGAGCCGGCATGCATATACGGCTATACTTTCTAGGGAAATCAGACAGCATCTAACATAATTGTGTCAGTGTTCGCTAAAGGGACCATGATCTTTTACAAAATGTAATAATGTACAGTACATGCATTGCTTAGCTCTGGCACATGCATAACTGTTGCATAAGTTCACACTGCCATTTGCAATTTCTGCAGATCGTTACAATGTTTTAGCAGCATATGGTGTATCTAGTGGTATAAATACTGATTCATGTCTTCTTTTTTTTTTTTTTAAATGAGCACCTGCCCCTCTAAAGGTCTCTTGCTTCCAATTAAGCAAATTATGGAGAGCTTTGAGCCAATGCAGTGATGCAAAGTGTGAGATTCACGCCCATTTAATTAGCTTTAAAGCCTACATAAGGGCCAATGTTTTTTTTTTTTTGTGCTGACATTTGTTACAATGATTTGCTCAATGTTGGCCTTAAGCACAAGAGAAATACATCAGATATACAAACCGGAATGATATAAAACACTATCACGGTAGGGCTCATACTGTATGCAGTGCAATATACTGCAATATACTGCACTATGAGCTCTGCTGCATGTTTTATAAAGCTTTAATCAGGCTGTGTGGCTTAAACATGTGCTAAGAAGCAAATGTGTACCTACTTGGCCTCTAATGCCAAGGCAAACACTCCAGCAGCCTCGGGAGCAGCAGCTGATGTGCCTGAATGACGCAGTGTACAGTTTCCATACAGATCTGTGGTGGCCTGCAGAGAAAGTGAGTGAGAGAGAGAAAGAGAGAGAGAGAGAGAGAGACATTCTATTTATATCGGCTCACCATCATTCTAGGACGATTTTATTCGACAGTGTAGCTTTGCCATCATTTATGGCAGTTTATGCCAACGCCATTAGCTTTCTGGGTCTGAATTAAAAAAAAAAAAATTGAGAGCGTGAAAGAGAGAGAGTGCCTAAGATGAATCAGCTCAATAGCACTGAATATATACAATTATATGTTAAGAAGACTGTCATCATGGGGAAATTTTTTTTTATTAACTAAAACCAATAACTTCAAATTAAATTTATAACACTACAAAAAGCTAAGGAAACAGAAGCATATAGTAAATAATCAAGTATAATTATAATAATAAGGCCTGAACATAAAACAGGTGCACACATTAGGTAACAGACCAAAACACATGCATTTAATAATGGCATATAAAAGCACAGGTTATAAACGAAAATAAAACAACAACAAAAAAAACTAAAAAGCAGGAAAGTGAAGGAGAATTTGTGACATGTCTCACTCATTGTCTACCGCTTTACCTTTTTTTTTTGTGTACAGAAAAGCCTCAAGGAGCCTACACATACTGGATGAGGTGCCGATCTATTGCATGGCATACACACATTCACACACTCATTCACACGCTAAGGGAATTTTTGACACGCCAATTAGCCTAATCTGCATGCCTTTGGAAAAAATATAAAACGTGTTATTTTTTACCATATAAAAAGACCAAATTCTAGGCCATGCTGTGGCAGAAATTTTAAATACTGAACAAAATCTCTTTTTCTTTTTCATTCTAAGACAATGTGTGAGCTCATCTAATTGTTTGATACTTTTACTATTGGAGAATTAACCTCTCCGTCATCTGAAGAACTGCTTGATTTAATTGATACCTTTAAATCATGTCAGGGCAAGTATACAGTCCTGTATATGCATTCTGTGTGCTGCCATTCTATGAAAAGCACAGATAAAAGAAACCTCTCAGTCAGCAAGTGCTTCCCAATCAATATCTTGATCTTTGAAGTAATCATTGATCTTTGTTTCCCTTATCGATATGCAGTGGATGCAGCTACAGTAGCACTTCTCCCCTGGAAGAAGAAGCATCGATGCTGTTGCTCTTCTACACAGCCAAGCAAGCTGTGCTGTACTTTATGTGCTTAATTTGGTTAGGATACATCGGCTATACACGTCAAGCTAAAAATAGCGCAGACCATCCACTGAACATACGAGTCATCCTAATAAATATCTCTTGCTGGAACTGTGTCTCTCCTGGCAGAGAAATCTTCAATAATGTTGTGTATGCTTAAGTCTCTGAATCTTTCCAAAATCCTTTTTGCAGAGGATATACTGTAAGAAACCAGGAATTCATTCCATTTAAGCAAGTTAAATAAAACGTTTTAATTTATGTTTATATATTTACCTGCAATGAAATTTGTGCAGATTTTGTATTGAGCTTATTTTTCTTCCCAGGATTAAAACATATTTTATTATTAGTTTTTTTTTATTTTATTTGCCCAATTGTTTGACCTCTAAATAGGATATAGCATAATGGAGACCAGCCTACCTAGTGCCCTAATGAGCAGTGTAGAAAGCCACTTGAGATTCAGCTACAGAAATTGCGTGACTGTTTTCATAATATTAAAAATATCGTTAGTTATAGTTCGAACTGAAAGGTTTTTTTTTTGTCATATTTACTAAAGCTTAAAGTGCTATCACGACTGGTTTGTGCTTGTCAGCATGGGCAGCCATTTAGTGGTAATTAACTTCATTAAATTTTCACATTTTGCATTAAAGTATTATGTTTCAGTGCACATTCTGACATAAAAACATCTACGCTTTGTCTTATGCTTAATAGTGTTTAAAGTGATTAAACCCTTTTTAGAAACACACAAATTCGAACATCTACTGAGCTCCCTTTCCCAGTGGAAATCTCCAGAATTGTCTACAGTCTTAGTAAGATCAGTAGATGGTGTTCAAGGATCAAGTGGTCTCACCAATTCTGTTATTTCAGCTTTCTATTATTAAAATCTAACTAAGCAAGAGTCTCAGGCTCCATCATGGCTTAAGGAGTATTGATTATGGATTGGTATAGATTGGGCAAATGCTAATCCATTGTATTACTTACTGATTATTACTATGGACATTAAGCTGTTTGGTTTTCCCAATAATATTTTCTTACTCAAGCCTCTAGTAACCAGCCCAGGTTCAAGGTCACACACCCTGTAAAAAACTCCCATAAGAAACTTTGTACCAATAGATATAAATTACAAACTAAAATTGGTTGTGATCCTCCTTGAGCTGTGCACAAAAGCCTTTGAAACACTCAGTCACAAGTGTCCTGTCCAACCTCACAAACCTTGCAATTAAGAGCACAGCATGGTAGTGGGGCGATTGTTGCAAGAAAGTCAAATTAGGTGACATGAAAAGTATCCAGCTGCTCCATGCAGTCTCTCCACAGGTGTCCCACAAGGCTCAGTGCTCAGCCCTATTCTGCTCCTCCATTTCGAATGGCTTTTCATGCCAATCCTATACTAATGATGGTCAGCTCATTATCCCCTTTCCTCCCTAAGCTTTTCATGTTTCTGTTTCTGTCGCAGATTGTGTGTGACATCATGTTACAGATTGAATTAAATTCCAGCAGAGCTGAGCTGCTGTATATTCTTACAGATGCATTCTTGTGTCTTTTTATGATTTCTTTGGGGAATGTTCAGATCACGCCATCTAACAGTTCATACAACCTTGGGGTAGTTCTATAAATCTCAATCAGCATTATATCTTTATTGCACCATGTGACCATTAAAACCGATCCTGAATGCAAGTTCTCCACAGCATCCCATTGCTATTTGCTCTCCACTGGCTTCCTGTAGGTGCCCGCATTCCCACCAAGTCAAATAGGATTCCCACCTACCTCAAGAAAGAACTCAAAAAGTTAAGGTATAACTAATAACATGGTCAGTTTTGAGTGCATAAAATATACTTAAAGACACACATCTGAAACGTACACGTGTGCATCTACAATCCCACACACTCACGAAACATCTACCAACTCACCACTCCTGCCTCAGGGTTCCTCTTGCGGCCGTTGCTGAACGTTGAGGCGAGTGTGGAGGAGCAGCTCTCATCGTACAAAGCTGTGCGTCCATCGTTAATAGCTGAGTTGATGGAGATAGTCCACATGCTGGAGGCATAGCCATCACAGTTGCAGTCGTCATAGCCACCACCATCCCCCGAGGCCCACACATAGATACTGCCTTTACCCCCGCGGCCCTGGACATACACAACACACATAAATAGCATTCCTATATTTAACCAAAGTGAATAACACATTGTTATAGCTACTATTATTTATGTATTTCAGATGACTCTGAGGTCAATTTCAGAGTTTAGCTCTTAGAAGAACAACTCAATTTTTTATAAACATTTTATAATCAATCAATAATCATAAACACTATACATTTATTTGGTTTCATACCATTAACTCTCATATTGCCACTTGTCCCCTGATTATCATCTTTTTATGTAGCAATTAAGTATGCTTGGTTAAGTGAATTACTTGGATTTATAGTGTAATGTTCAGAAAACTGAAGACAGACTCAAGATCCTTAATGAATTGCCCGTGGTTTTGTTTTTGTAAACACATTTTTCTTTCCTTCTCTCTCTCTCTCTCTCTCTCTCTGAATTTATTTATTCCTCTAACCACACCCCTCCATCTCCCACCCGCCCCATAATCGTGTATTCTCTCTCGCTCTGTTCCCTTTCCCTGAACGGAGACCCATCAGCTCAGCTTGGCTGCAATTAGCTAAAAGAAATGATTGCACTTTAAACGCTGCTGCTTTTGTAACAAGCTCTATTCACACAGAGAGCTCAGAAGAGGGAATCTTCGAGGTGTGGGAGGACCATAATCTTTCTAAGGGATACTTTCAGAGAGAGGAGCTAGAGTGATTTTCATGCATGTTCTTTCGGAAGATGTTTTCTATGCTATATGATTACTTACCCTGCTTTCCCCAAAAAGCCATATGCTTATTGGGCTTGCTGAACATTGTGCCTTACGTCATTTAGTCAAAGACGTTCAAAGACTAGGACAGTTATGAGGGAAATGATTTGACTTTGCCAGTGTAACAATGGTATGTAACTTCCCAAGAGAATTTCTCTCCATCTTTTTAAAGTGCACAAAAAAATAACTATACACGCCATCACTACTGCAGAAAGATTGACGCCTGGAGACTTGAAGACTCAATTGACGACTTGATTAGTGTTGCTTGTTTTTCCCTGGTCTAGAGGGGGAATATGAGGGTAGCAATCATTATTCCAGATCACTTGGGAACATGAGGGTGTCACTCCAAAGTGCTGTGATTAATTCCACAAGTTAATTTGAAGCCTGGCTAGTCATCTCAGTGAAATGTGGAGGGGTTATGTAGGTTCATAGTAAGGATGCACCAATCAAGGGCCAACTGTCGACTCATATTTAGTTAAATATTATTTGTAAATTTAATTAGGTTTTACTCTCTTTGTTAACCTAAAATCCTTTTTTTGCACGTGTGTGAATGAGAGAAAGTCCTGTAACTTTGTGCAGTTTTATAGAAAACACAAAAGTTTTTAAAGGTCCATGGTTCATAATGAACATCCAGTTGAATTTTTCATGAAAGAAAAGTTATAAAAATAAAAAAAAAAAGGTTAAATTTGCAAGTCAGCAAAAATAATAATACTTTATAGCATACAGTAGGTTCTCAACCTGGGACTTATTTTTCCAACCATCAATGCAGTTCTATTGATATACTGTACATTTCTGTAATACTTTATAATCATTAAAAATGTTACATTATTATTAGAAAAAATTACCCGTCCATTGTCTAACATGCTAACATGCTACGATGTTCATCAACGTGGCCATGTTAAAAAACTATGCCTATCATAGTTACAGTATCTAGCTTGAAATGCTATGAGATACAATATTGTTTGGAGTATGAACACTAAACATCTAAACAGCACACTGATGATATTTCGGTCTGTAGCTGACAGCAGATTAAAAAAATTAAACTTATTGACAGTTTAAACTGCCATGAGCGTGGACATGATCTGATTATATTTGCAATAACACCATATTTCCCACGAGTACCTTGTTTACGCCATCTGCCATTGCCTGAAGGGTTAGCTCACGAGGTCCGTCCACCGTCTTGCCATCATCAGTGGGACCCCAGCTAGCACTGTAGATGTCAATAACCTGCGGCATGTGACTGATGGAGGAAGCTTCAATGATGTCCGTCATGAATGGCTGGTCCAGCATCCGGATGCCTATAAGATCCAGGTCATGTTTCTTATCTCTGTTTGATCCGTTTGCACATGACAAACTCTATTCTATTATTTACTATTGTGCTTAAATACAGTTATAATTTAGCTGTATCTCCTCCGTTACAGTATGTGCTGCAGTTCTGCTAAAACAGTGAGTCTGAGGCAGGGAGCTTTGGGAAGGATGTGCACATACTGTTCAGGAGGCATGTTCTTTAAAGCTGGCCCTAATGAGAACTTAGGAATTAGTTGAGCGAGACGACACTCAACGAGAGTTGAGGGCAAAGACAATGTGATAACTGCTTCTGTTTCTCACAGAAAACTGTTCGGAGTGTTCTTTACATCATCAGTACCACCAGTAATTTAGTTGTACCCGTGAGCAATTTTCTTTCTTTCTTTTTACTTTTGACTGTATGTGACTCGTGTCAAGGCGGCACGGTGGCTTAGTGGTTAGCACTATCGCCTTGCACCTCCAGGATTGGGGTTCGATTCCCGTATCTTGGTCTGTGTGCATAAAAGTTTGCGTGTTGGCATGTTCTCCCCATGCACAGTAATGTATAAGGTGATATGGATGATGAGTAAGTGGGTGACTCACTTATATTACAAGTTAAATCCAGGTAAATATAAATATCTGGTGAACTCATGAGATCTGATCTTGATATGGATCAAAATGATACTGACAAATAGCATGAGACATACCGGCCACTTTGGAATTGTAGGCCACTCCTACGCCACAGATGTTGTTGTTAGCCACTGCAGACACCTCCCCGGCACATCTGGTCCCATGGCTGAACATTTGCATTCAGAAAGTATGACATGTTAGCATAAGTCATGATTTATCCATTGCTAATACATTTTATTGACTTAGTATGAGCAACCCAAATTATTTTTTTATGTTTATTTTTAAGAATTACATGAAACAAAGTCACTTGCTCTCATTTCAAAATGTTTCAATCCTAACTTTATCCAAATGATGAGTCTCTAAGTCAAGATCACTGTCTACTGTTTCACCTATTACTGCCTGATAATTCACATAAACATTTCTGCTTACCGCACATTCACACAACTCACAAATCAATCTATACATAATCAGAATCCAATGGGAACCCTTCTGACCGCTGACGTGTTATAAATGGAATTCTATTTCTGATAAGTGGGTTAGAAAATGGCATTTATGGACAGCTTCATCTTTCTAAAAAAAAAAAATCTGCAGCCATTATGAGGAAACTGCGCACTGTTTTCTTCTAAGCAGCACAAAGGAGAAACATGACGCCTGGAAGAAAGCCAGAGAATAAAAAAAAAACGCAGAGCTTCTCAGGGAAAAAAAACGGCTTTTGGGTTAATAAATAACTGTCTGATTAACCGGCAAGTCTGTGACAGTAATGATATTACTGCTGCAATCATATGCCTCACACACATACACACACTGAAACCAGGACAAAAAAGAAGCCATGCTTCTGCTCTTCTTTATTAGAAAGGATGGCCTGAAGCACTTTATGGCTGTCACAATGTGCAAGGATTTATTAAGCTTGAGATTCTGAGCATGGCAGTAATAAAGAGGGAGTCGTGCTAATGTGCACACAGCCTCTGACCCTGCTGAGCACCTTCTGGTTGTCACCTACTGTACCACTACACAAACAAACACATACCAAGAAATCACTCTTATTCCATTCACAACTGATCTGCAAACTGCATTAGTGAATCTGAGCATTATTAGAAAAACTCATGCTCTCCGTCAGGAAATACACAAATAAGATGATAAGTATACTGTATATTAACGCTCTTCAGCGGCATCCTTGTTTTCTGTGGTCACACCTCCATGGACATTTAAAAGTGAGATGCAGCAAGCTCGGTGTGCTGCGAGGCGTCAGCATGGGCCATGTGCTCCATATTAATGCAGCCAAGCCGAGAGCCCAGAGAGAAGATGACTTAATAGGACTATGTGTTAGGAAAATCAATAAGAAAAAAGCAAGCAGCAATTCAGCCAACCGCTGCCAGGAAACTCAGTCTTGGGTCACCACATTCATTCTCCTTCCACCCCCACCCACCTTGAGTCACAAGGCCAACCGAGTGACGGGCTGCTGATTACCTGTTAAACCAATCATCTGTGTAGCGAGGGTATGGGTATGGGTCATTGCTGCTGAAGTCATAGCTGGCCTCTGCATTCTGAAATAAGAAAACAGTGGCTATGGATATAGAAATACTTGTGATACAATGGTCAACATGGTTTCGTGCGGTGTTATTATCTGCCAAATAGTTGTATCTGTGTTCAGAATCCTGATGTGGGTATGGCCTAAACTGGAATTGGGATTTTTTTCCTTCCCTTTCCCCTTATCTGTTTTTTTCTCCCCTTTTAAGCATATCTGTTTAGAATACATAATCCAATACAACTAAATCTGAAAAATGTATCCGGTTCATATTTGTATTCAGTTACATCCCTTATGTACTGTATGTGCAGGCAGGTTAATCAAGTACCCAGCACAAACTATATAAAAACAACTCGCAACTGCATGTTTATTTAACATGAGTGATTTTATATAAAATGGAGAGAAAATTTAACAGTTACTGACTGGCCAAAAAAGTATTACAATCTAAAATTTCATTCAGTGACCTTTGATTTAAACTTTAAACTGTTATCTTTGAATATGGTGAAATTCCAGGACCCATTCAGGTCTTCAGCTGACTTCATTTTAGTGCCACATACAGTAACATTGCTGAATCTAGACCTGGCCAACTGATGCAACCCCAGATCATAACACTGCCTCCAGAGGCTTGTACAGTGGTCACTATACATGATCTCTACATTGCCTCATGAGCTCCCCTTCTTACCCTGATACGCCCATCACTTTGGAATAGGGTCAATCTGGACTCATCAGACCACATGACCTTTTTTCATTGCTCCGAAGTCCAATCTTTATGCCCACTAACAATCTGAAGCCTTCTGATTAGTCTCACTAACAATTGGATTTCTTATGGCCACACAGCTATTTAGCCCTAAATTACAGTAATCCTGCGAGTTCTCATCACATTGTGTGAGTATGGAAATGCTCTTACTTTCACTATTAAACATAGCTATAGTTTATACTGTTGACTTTTCTACCATGCAACCTCACCACGTGTTTAAGTGAAGTTTTTTCTAAACCACAGTAGAAGGTTCAGCACTATCCTACCAGGTTCTCATAATGTGTTGAAGGGTTCTAACCCATTTACAGTCATTTAAAATCTCCTTAGTTGTTTTCTGTACTCAATGCAGGACATTAATTTGACCCTTCTGAAATGGTGACATTTTTTTGGCCAGGCAGCAGATATAGTCACATCATTTATTATTAATTCCATATTCCTTCATCATATTGTCCACACAGCTAATTTAGACATATTAGACCTTTACAAAATGTTTTCAGATGTTCTACTTGACCTTAGGCTTAGAATTGATGTTGCTATCTCATCTCATCATTAAAAAAACAAAACAATTTAGCCTGATCAGATCTGTAATACCTCTTCCTAGGGAGGCAAGTGACCTACATACCATGAACAAGGACTATCCATGCCTGCACCAGACCTACTTTCCACACATTCAAAGCTCTACCGATTTCTTTACAGTCGAAGATGTCCAAGCACATGTATATTTTATCAATATGTCTGGATCATGATAAAACTAACTTCATTTGCCCATAAAGAGCTTTATGAATCAGCAGGACCCACTTTAAATATCATCAACCACCCTGATACATGTGAAGAAGTTTATGCAATCCTGTTTTGTTAAATCAGGTCAATTCATTCTGGGAGGTTGTTATTGAAATGTGACATCCTGAACAGGTTCTTAAAAACAAGCAAGCTGTACATTTTCACTCATTAACACGATTTGTAAATATTTACTTTATCGACACATGGGTAGATTAGATCACCAGCCAACGGTCGGAAATAATTTTTCATTTGTATAAAGTAATCCCATGGTGACATACACAACATACAAAAAGTTCATCTTATCTTGCTGAGCTCCAAGCAGAAAGAATCCTAAAATGCAAAACTGTTGATACATGAATAAACATGATGGTCTTTTTAATCACAGTAAATCTCAATAAACATTATTGTGTTTCTATTATTGTCATTGCCAGGGAGGCTGCCCCTGGGTTTAAATCAGGTACTTTCATCTGTCAACCAAGTGAATTGATATCTGTAAAACTGCTATGCTGCATGTGAGATTGTAATGGAATTATTCCGAAGTCTTTAAGGCATTTAGCAAACAGAGACACCTTTGATCACTGAAGGGGCCAACTATATCTACTTCTCATGGCAAAACAGAAGGGAAAACAGATGGCTTGAAGTCTCTTCATGTTGTACAAAACCAATCACACTGACATCCTCAGTAGCTAATGTCAAGGAGACGACCACATGCAAGCTAAATGTCCTCTGTGTAAAACTTTGCTTATAAGGATCATAAAGGATGGCCAATTTCTAGGTTTCGTGTAAGTGTTATTGCAATCTGATCTATGATTTCACTCATTGACATTGCTTTTTGTATGCTTTGTATGCCTTCCAGACATTCAATGAATTCTAATTGGAAGCCAGATCAGAATCACCTAACGAACATTTTAAAGGAATACTTTGCAGAAACATAAAAGAAACAAGTAATTGTTCTTCTAGTTTTCTCTCCTCACCCTATTTGTGGCAATAGGGGCAGTAGTGTCTCAGGCAGTTACAGTAAGTATGGCCACTGCTGAGTTGCCACTGTTGGGTCCTTGGGCATAAACCTTTACCCTACAGGACATACAACCCACCCACTGCATGCAGTGCCAGTCCCAAGCTGTGCCAGATCTTGCAGCTCAAATGATCCAATTCGGCAACCCCTAGTATAAAAAGGGACAAAGCCCTGGAAATATATTTGCGGCGAACCATAAATCATTGTCATAAATCCTATCAGGTTCTGATCACAGGCATGCAAAAATGTTGTCTATACCGCTTTATTCTGTATTCCAGGTCGCGGGGGGTTGGAGCCTATTCCAGGAGATTTAGGGCACAAGGCGGAGTACATCCTGGAAAGGGTGCCAATTCATTGCAGCGCACACACACATACTCACATGCTTATTCACACACTGCGAGCAATTTAGGAAAGCCAATTAGCCTGATCTGCATCTCTTTGGAAGGACTGTGGGAGGAAACCAGAGAACCCAGAGGAAAGTCACCAATCACAAACTCCATGCACACAGAACCAAGGTAGGAATCAAACCCGGAACCTGGACGTACAGGACGACAATACTGCAATGACAAAAATGTGGTAATCCATAATTATAATCAGAAAAACAGACGAGGGATTTACTAGGGATGAATTACTAAAATCTGCAAGCTCAGACATTTGGCTTGGATTGAATGAATGCTAAGGCTTTAAGTGCCTTAAATCCTTCAAATCACTGCACTGCCAAGGTACTACAGCTGGGTCCTTGAGCAAGACTCCTAATCCTCAACGTCTCCTGTCTCGACTGTACATCATTTTGGGTAAACAGATCATCTCAGATGTTTGTTCAGAGACGAAAGGGCTCTTGTATATTGTACTACACTATCTTCTCTGCCTCTTCCTGTTTATTCCTTCAAATTGGACACTCTTTGGTTACGCATGCTTGCTTTAATTAAAGTCAAAGAGATAGTACTTGCTAGACAATCCTACTCCTTCCATATTCCTAGTGAAATTATGGTTTACAGAAGCTGTCTCCATTCTCCTCTGAGAATCCCCGGTAGCCATAAAGGTCTTTTTATGGCCTTAAAAATTACAATGGCAATTCACTTTATTGCACGTTTAAACCTGATGTTCAAAACTGTTCAAAACTGGAGGTGTTATCTGGGAGATAAAGCTGGGCCTGTCTCTCACCAATACAAGCACCAATCATTGGCTATCGATCTGAGGCATACTGAAGAAGGTGGTTAACTCTCTTCCTTAATGTCTTTAGCTGCCCTAAGCAGCAAAGTGAAAGGATGTGAGGGCTATATGTGTCCCCAAGTAAATGTGTTGTCCTTTACTGTCACACATAGGAAGCTGTCTTGAATAAGGCAAGAAGGAATTAATAAATTAGCATCGACCAAAACAGAACAAGAACTGGGTAAAGCCATTTGGGGGAAAATAATCTGGCAACATTTTGTTATACATTGGTTTATACTTTTATTTTAATTTGGATGTCTGTAAATATTCATTTGGTTTTGCCTGTCAAGTGAAATGAATCAAATCAAATGTTTTTCAATTTTTATTTATGATAGAGCTTAGTCATCTCACTAAAAGAACTAAATTACATTTAGCTCAGAAACAGTCACACCTGACAGATGTGTTAAGGAGAAACAGATGTATTTGTCACTTGTTAATGATTTGTTAACGCTTGTTTAAAGTCACTCTTTCCTCAGAGGCAATGTACATCTGGAAACCAAATGGGTAACACCCGAACGATGTGAGGACTCTTATTTAATTTTCTAAATAAGAGTTTGGGATGGACTGCCAAGCGGAAAAAAACAACCTGCTAAAACAGGGCTTTTTTTTTTTTTTTACTTCTGGATAATTTGGCAGTCAAAAGTTTGGACACACTTTCTAAGAACACGTTTTTTCCTAATTGGTCTTGCTATTTCTTTTGTGTCTATGTCCTGTTCAGAGATTTTAGCATGAATACTAGATCCAACTCTTCACACCATCACTTTGTGATGAAAAGTAATAAGCATGTGATCAAACCAGCCAAGGCCATGGTGCGATCTGATCGGATCAGAACGAGTGAGCGCATGATTGAGAACCTGAAGTAGTTCAAGTAGAACTTGATAAATGTAAATTTTGTCATGTTGACCCCATTCCCGCTGCATTCTCCGATAATGTTAGGACGCCGTGGAAACTTCATGATCTTCGTCGAGATGTGACGGGGGCCTAAGACGTGATCTGTATCCAATTTCTGTTTTACATCATTCACCAGTCAAAAAGGGCTAGGATGGAAATAGTAACCTTTTAATCAGCAGGATCACAGTGACCTCTACTACAGAAGGGATCATTTTGAAATATGCTAAGTGGACATCAAAGTGTCATGCAAGTTATAATGATGAGGCAGCAGAGGAGACTAAAAGACATCTTACAGCTGCTCTGGGCCAGGACCACATTACTTCTGTCAACCTCCATTCAGTGAAAAATGTGATTAAGGCTGAGAAGTCAGGAGTGGTGAAATGGAGTCAACACCTCTGACAAGGAGGAGTAGGTGCAGAATTTTTGGAAAGTTTTAAATTTAGAATAGAAAAACCTGAAAGAGTTTGTGTGACTGTCTGAATATACAACTTTTCCATCCAATCTGATCTTAGCTGTTTACACATATGCAAGAATATTGTAAGTTCTTGCAAATGTGTAAAGAGCTCGGATCAAGCTGGATGGGATCTGTGTTTTGCACAAACACACACAGTCACACACACATATTCACAGAATGTAAAACCTGTATTTCCCGGACAGCCAACATTGAGGGACTGGAATTCATTAGGCTGTAGTTGAAAATATCTTACATAGAAACCATTGATGGCTCCAGGGATAAGTATTCTGGCTGGCATTTGCCAGGATGAGTCAGTGAAAGACAAAGGGCAGCTTCTCATCTCTGTGCTCTGTGCAGGGTAATGACATGCTTGGAGCAGGTATCTCGGTGTATATGGCTGATGGCTGAGGGTTATTGACGCTACCGGGCTGCGTTGGATCACTGTAGTGGTTTAAGGTGGGCAGAAATTTCTGACATCAATACCACAGAGACAAGCTGAGCAGAATCATTTCACACAATTTTCGAAAGTCACAGATGTACTAGAGTACAGTGATTTTCACAGAAATCTTTACTAGGGTTGCCTTTGCTCCTTTTGTTCCATTTCTGTTATGATTCATGATCCTCTAGACAAACAGCAGTATGTGATTCAATTACAAATTTAATAACCACCCAAGTTGGAGCAGCACAAGTTTCAAGTATGATTTGAAAAAGTCAGTTGCAATTATGCATAGCTCATTAAAAATCTCTACAGACCATCTGTCCTTGTGTTCATAAAATAGTTTTTAAAATTTGGCCTGCTGCGATTTCCGACTTCTCCTATAATATAGTGTTAAAGTTATTAATCCCACAGCGTGGCTGAATTCTCGGATCACAGGGTTGTGGATTAATTGTCTTTAACAGCAAGACTCTGACAATGGTTGTGGCTGTCCCGTAAATAATAGGTTTATTTTAATGCATTTGCCTGAATACGTTATCATTTCTATAGTAACAGCTCGTTCACAGAGACTTCTATGGCAAATGATCCACATTCTTTAAGCTCACTGTACTAATAATGTACAGCAAGAGGTTGTACTTTCTGTTTTTTTTGTTTTTTAATAGAGGCTGCAGTCAATTCGAAATACTAAAAATTCTATAATAACAAATTATCATTGCTAGGTTGGTGTGATATATTATCACCAATAAATTTTATTCCTTGCTTGACATACTTTAAAATGATTATATACTCTGCCTGGCCAAAAAAGTCTGCATTTAAATGGGGTTAAATTATTGGGCTACATCAATTAAAGAAAACAACTAAGGAAACTTGAAATTATTAGAACTGTGTTACAAATTACACATTATCAAAACCTGAAAGTGTTGAACTCTAAAGTTGTGGAAAAAAATTATGAATGGAGATCACTTAAACACTTGGTGGAGTTGCATAGTTTAAAAAATCAACAGTAAAAAAAACATAACTGTAATTTAATAGTGAAAAAGCATTAATAGTGAAAAGGATCACCATATGCACACAATGTGAGAAGAACTTAACAGGATTGGGACTAAACAGTTGTATGGTCATAAGAAAGCCACTTGTTAGTGAAACGAATCAGATAAAATGTTTAAATTTGTTAGGGAGCATAAAGAATGGACTTTGGAGCAATGGAAAAATGTCATCTACCGTGTGATAACTTGAGACTGAGCCTATACTAGAGTGATGGGTGCATCAAGGTAAGAAGAGAAGCGCATAAAGCGATGCACCCATCATGCATAGTGCCCACTGTATAAGCCCCTAAAGGCAGCGTCAGTTGGTCAGGTCAATGCTCGACAGCGTTATGTGACAATAAAATGAAGTCAGATGACAACCTGAATGCACCGAATGACCAGATTATCAAATCTATGGAGTTTTTGTTCCCTGATGGCACGGGTACTGTACATTCCAGGACTCAGATTGTAAAAGAATGGTTCTTGGAGCATGAGGAACAATTTTCACCACATTGTGTGTTATAACCAAAACTACAGGTGGCAGAATGAAATCTTGTGTGACATTTTTGGCCAGGAAGTGTATACGTAATGGCTTTTTTTTTTTTTCTTAAAAAGATCCCCCAGGGCATGAGTATGGGCCAGGTGCATGACCATGCCCCATTTGGATCTTTTTTGTTGAGAGAATTTTCACACATGAGTTGGCCACCACATTGTGTGCAGTAATCAAAGCTAAAGGTGACTGAATAAAATGTCATGCAAACACCTCCTTTAAATTCCTTTAAACAGACTCCCAGCAACAAAAATGACGGACCACATGTACTGTATAAATAGCTCAAGTTGATTATTTGAGATCAGAAATAATGGGTTACTATTTGCACCACTTACCCTTAGCTCAGGGAATATTCTGGTCATTGCTGTTTTTAGAACAATCATAGGCCACTAGAGTGTAACTGTCTTTATCTAAAGAAGCAAAGAAACATGCTCCAGAGATGATCAGGATTTCTTTGCCAGTGCTCAGAAAGAGGTAGGAGGTCTATACAGTGTCAACAACATGCTGTGCCTGAGTGCATGTTGTCAAGATGTGCTCTTATCCTTGCCTCTTTTTAGCTCGTATTTTCCATTCGCCTGCCCATTTTGAAAGATGTGATTCATGACAAGAGATTTCAATAGGGCAGGATAACATTAGTGATGACATAATTAAGTCGACAGGTTATCACACTTGATTTATGCTATAGGCTACTCTCTACTGAATATTTGGAGTAAGCCAATAGGAAGTTAAGAGTTGGCAAGAATTGAGTAAACACCGCAACTGTACAGAAGCATTCAAAAAATAAAAAACAGACAAACAGACCTGCACAAAGTCAATCGATATAATTCCCTTAATCGATTTACCAAACATCTCGGACACAGCACTGCTCCCTCACTGTTTAATCTTTCTGATTGGTTAATGAAATTTTGCTCTTTATTGTAGTCAGTCTACAGTACCTATTGGCATGCATATAGGGGTGGGAGGAAGCCTAAACAGACATGGGAAAAAAGTGTACTACACTGAATAAACATTATTTGCACACTAGATAATAAATTTTTTTTTTAATGAGTGTAGGATATTCCTTGCATGTAAAATATATCAAGTTATTGCTATGGCAACTTCATGGGAAAAAAAACATACATGAAGCTGCAAGGAGGAACTGGCAGCTTGTGCTTGTTATCTGTTATGTCTGGCAGAAAAAAGAGAGCAAAAATGAGAAAGAGAGAGTTAGAGAGAGAGAGAGAGAGAGAGTGTGAGAGAGAGAGGGGCTCTGGCAAACCTCCATTTGGCTGCCACCTACGAATGCAGTCAAGTGCAGTCGAAAATCCCACATACAGCTTCAGTCAAGCAAATTTATTAAGAATTATTTTCAAACTAGGCTACAAATGATCTTCCTCCACTAAAAATAGAGACAAGGAAAGCAATGCGTGTTTTTTTCCCCCAGGCCCTGTAAAGCTGGTGTATGCTGCAGCAAAGATGCCTGCATGTGTTCTGATAATTCAGAGGGAACGAGAAGCTGGAGCTCTGGGTGGAATTGATGCTAAATAAAACAGCAGCAGCAAAGAAGGAAGGGAAGGGAATGGAAGGGAGAGCAAAGGAAAGAAGGAGGAGGGGGGGGCAGTAAATGACTGTTTCAGCCTGGCTCAGCAGGAGACATCGGCCCAGCGGAGCGTGCGCTGGCATCACCCAGCGCCACAGATAAGCAAAGGTTATTTTTGGGTTGAGGCTCCTCTGTGTTCAAAGGCACGGCAAGACTCGTAGCGCACACTACACTACACTCACAACTCAGGACTATCACATAAACTGAACTGAGCTTATTTACCTGTTAAACTGCCTGCTTCCTACGAGTGTGCGAGTTCACTAAAGGTAGACGTAGAAAAATTTTAAAAATACAGAGATATTTCTATACAATGCATCTCAATAAATTTAAATATAATGGAAGTGTTTTTTTTTTATAATTTGATTCAAAATGTCAAACTCATATTCTAAATTCAGGAACTCTAAAGTGAAATATTTCAAGCCTTTTTTATTTAGATTTGGCTCATGAAAATCAAAAATCTAGTATTTCAAAATATTATAATATTTCTTAAGATCAATCGAAAACAGGATTTACAATACTAACGTGTCCAACATCTGAAAAGTATATTTACACACTCACACGAATCTCCCTTAGCAAAAATTAATTAAACAACGCGGCATGGCATGGAGGCGTAATTGACGACCAGCGTGCTTTGACAGCAACCTTTCTCATCATCCTTTCTATAATCCCCTGTAGATTTTCTACGAAGTGCTGGTCATACAAATTTGCTGGCCAATCAAGCACATAAATATTCTAGTCAGCAAACCAATTAGTGGTAGTTTTGGCACTGTAAGAAGGCACTAAGTGTTGATTAAACACAGTGGACCAACACCTGCAGATTACATGGCATCCCAAATCATCACCAACTGTGGAAACTTCACACTGGACTTCAAGCAACTTGGATTCTATGCCTCTCCACACTTCCTCTAGACTCTGAGACTTTGATTTTTAAATTCAATGAAAAATTTACTTTCATCTGAAAAGAGGACTTCAACAAAGTTCTAGTTCTTTTTTCTTCTTAGCCCAGGGACTGTTGTTGTTGTCTCTGATTCTGAGGGGCTTGATACTAGGAATGCAACGGTTTGTAGCCCGTTTCCTGAAGACATCTGTGCATGGTGGGTCTTGGTACGATACATTGACTCCAGCCTCACTCCACTCCTCGTGAAGCTATCCCACTTTTTTGACAAACTTCTCAAGGTTGCAGTCACCCCTGTTGCTTGTGCACCTTTCCTACCACACTTTTCCCTTCAAGTCAGCTGTCCTTGAATATGTCGTGATGCAAAACTCTGCAAACAGCCAGTCCTTTCATCAGTGACCTTTAGTACTTTCATCAATGGCTAACCCTGCTTGTTCCAGGGTGTCGATGATCATTTTCTGAGCAACTGTCAAGTCAACAGTCTTACCCCCCCAGGATTGCGGTTTCACGTACTAAAGTATTCCAAGAGATCAACGATATATACACATATACTTCTATACTCAGCAAAAAAAGAAACGTCCCTTTTTCAGGACTGTGTATTTCAACAATAATGTTGTAAAAATCCAAATAA
>JAQMYJ010000039.1:27915261-27938327 GCA_030014305.1 Clarias laeviceps
TTTGGCGTGTTTGATACACACATGCTTCACAACCGGCAACATGACAAGATGTTCCCTTAGCGTTTTCACGCAGCATCGAGTGTAGCCTTTGAAAGGGAACAGGGATGCATGTGCTTATTCTAATGCTTTCAGGAGCATGAATGCGTTGGAACAAGTGGTGAGTTTAACAGTCAAGGATTTTCAGACTCAGCCTTGTTAAGATTAAAGGTGCAAACATTTGACACATATGAAATTAGCTAGTGGTATTTTTGACTCATAGGTAGCTGATTTTTCACAACATAATTATTCCATCTCTTTTTGTAGTTTTGAAATGAAGCTGGTTTAAAATTGCACAATAAAATGCCGGGTGCTCCAGCAGTTTCTGAAGCTCTGAAATGTCAAGACATTAATAATAGTGAATTATGTATGTATTCAATTAAAAAGATAATTATGTATGTAAACAATAGTATGCTGTTCCTGATTTAGACAATAAAATCAGATGCATCTCATGATACCACTCATTTCAAAGACTTGATATCTCAAATGTTACATTTTGGGTATCATATTATCTCAGCTTAAGAGGAGAATTTGGAGCAAGTGTGAAAATAATTAAAATTAACTATGGTGCTGTTAGTCTGGTTCACTTGAACAAGTGTGAACGGTGACGCATGTGAGGTGCACAGGTCTAACGCTGCAGGTGCACATCAAGCAAAACAAAGACTGCTTGAAAAGATTAATTTCTGTCCGATTTTAGAAAAACTCAGGATAAACAAACCAAGTCTGCCTTACTTGCAAACTAAAAACATAAGGTGCATTGGCAACCTTTTCATTCATCATCTGGAGCCATGCTTGAGTTGTTCTCAATGTATAAAGTTACATTTTATAATTTCATGAGTTTATAAGTTTTCAGCTGGTAAATATACAACCACATATAATCCACATGCCTTCGGTTGTGACATTTAGTCTGATATTAAAAGTTCCAGTGGGAACACTAAGCAAACCATGACTTTATACTAGAAAACCAAATCTAATATAAAGCACCATTGGAATATATTAATCCAACATATGTAATATGACTATTCTTAGATTAAAAGAAAGAAAGGGTTTTTGGTTGTTATAAAGTTGTAACAACAAAACTTTACATTACTGTTATGGCAATTGGCATGCACGCTTATTCAGAGCAACTTGCATTTCACCTCATTATACATCTAAGCAGTCGAGGGTTAAGGGCCTTGCGCAAGGGCAACTTGGTGGTGCTGGTGTTTGAACATGGGACCTTCCAATGAGTAGTCCAACACCTTAACCACTGAGACACCTATGTCCAGCAAAAATGTTTGGTTGTCATAAAGTTGTAGTAACGCTAATATGGCAATGCTACAGATGTTGGGACAATGTTGGTATTAGGTTGAATTGAAATTTAAAATTACTTTGACCTTCGACCAATTTTGACTATATCACCATCACAGTAGCACAATGTTGCAACAACAACTGCTGAAAAATACCAATAACAAAATGATGGCCAGGATTCAAACTCCAGCCTCTGCAAAGACAGTACTGCATGCTTATCACTGGCCCTCGAGGAAACATAGTATCGATGCTAGTAAATGCACATACATACAATCAAAAAAAGAAAGAAAAACAGACCACAACAATTTAATGGAATATTAGACTGAAAAGCAGTAAAAGGGGTAAAAATCCAGCAAAATAATCTGTTTTGTGAAAGCAGACGTGATGCAGTACATATTATGATGCTGTACATATTATAGAACAGGAATTTGGGAGCTAAGATGCACTTCACAGGAATATTTCTGAAAGAAAAATAACAAAAAATAAAAAAAGATAACATTGCAACACTAAGAGATGTGTAACATGAGATACATGTGCTGTGTCTGTCCCAATTTCCAATCGGAATTCTACACGCCTGGCAGAAACATATGGGACTATGGATGTGGTCAGTGTGAACTGATGTTAATCATCATAAATGCTTCAAATAAAATTTTATAACAGTCAGTATAAATCATCACACATTGTAAAAAAAAAAAAAAAAAAAAAAAAAACGAGATTGTCCCAAATGTGGACGTCACAATCATTTACTACTATTTATGAGAATATTAGGAGCTTGAAACCAAATCTTAAAAAACAAGCAAACATAAAATATTGTATCATTTGTGAGCGTCCAAAAGTTATATTATAAGAAATTTTTTAAAACGGAGTAAATCCTAGACAAAAAAAAGGCAGTTAAATAAACTATGTATCATCACAACACAGAGAACCCATGTAATCATCCTCAATGATTTATGGCTTTTCCTCTCTTATCAGCCCCAGCACTTCTGCTCCTGCGGTGTGAGCTATAGAACATTATTGACAATAGTCTGTCTGATCTCTGGCAGTCACTGTTGCTCTTCAAAATGGTACCCTAGTCCTTCTCAACCAGTGATTGAAATCAAGCCTTTCTGACATGTACAAAAGTAAAGAATCAAACAACCAAAGCACTGAAAATCAAAACACTGGACTCCAAACTGTTCTTTCTGCATATTCTCGCATAATCTGAGGTGTGGTAGGTAAAATGCCATGCATAGCATATAATCAGGCAGTTACTCAGCAGCCTAAAAGGACAGAAAGGGAAGAGATAAAGAGGATCGAGAGCATAGTAAACACAGGGATTGTCTAAGGGTAAACAGGCAACAGCTTGGGCAGTGAGCATGAACTGAGCCGAAGAAGGAAAACAGGAGTACGGGATCAATATGAGGCACTCTATAACGAACACTTGAATACAGTTTAGGACTTAAAAAAGCTCGTCTATGTCCTCGGATTGATTCTTGAAAGTCTAACCAGCACAAGTCTGAATAGTCCTTTGCTTAACGTTTATTGATGCCTGACACAGTAACTGTCGAGAAGCGAATAAACCTAATGATCACTTTAGATTTCAAATGTGGCTCATAAAAACATTGCTAGTTTCAGTTTAAATACTAATGGTAAAAGATACCAAGGTCACTTTAAAATGCTGCAGTACATTTAATAAATAAGTGTTTATTTCAACAGCATTGCATAGAAGATACTAAGCCTGTGTGCTCCTGCATCATCACGTCTAGTGTTATTATCAGCTTAAATAAAATGTTAAATAATGTTTATCTCTACTTCATTTCTTTACCCCCACCACCAACATTTTTGTTTGTGTGCCTGTTCTCATTTATGCAGTTATTCAATCGACCAGTGTTTTGAATTAACAACATGGCTTCTATAGTGATGGGAATCACCCTGGACCTCCGGATACGATATTATCACGGACTGATTCGACTGATTCGATTTGTATTCTGATTCCACAAGTATCATCATTTTATTCATTATTTTATTCATTTGATGTTAAACTTTTTCAGATTTTGTTACAATTCTCAACAAAACAATTTTCTCCTAACACACAGTATGCTGAGCTGTGTGAAAAGTTTAGAGGATTAAAGAGGGATGGCAACATTTTACCACTTAAAATGCACCCACATGTAAATTAATTTTTTTTTATCTATTTTGCGTCAATCAGAGTGGCGATTTACCAGACATAAGAATAACGATACATTACTGAATCGGCTTTTCCTAATGCCTACAGTAACAGTAACTCAAAATGTCACTCTTTACACACATGGCAAGAAGAAAAGCATCATAGGATTAACATTAACGATGATGGGCTACATAAGAAGACAACAGCATTGTGTTGTACTCCTTTTAGCCAAAAAAACTCAGTCCATTAATTATTAACAGTTAATTATTGGAAAAAGACAGGGTGTTATTTTCCGATCTTAAACTTCCCAGGTTCAGTGAGCTTCTGACCCTTGATTGGTTGATTGGATAATCGCATGGAGGTGCAGGGGAACAGCTGTTCCTCTGAGTGTCCAGTATGTGACAAAGCTTTGAATCAATATATATTTTGCATTAGCCTCAAATCCTTAAACATATAAAACACACAATGATTAAAAACTAAACGAGCAGAATCCTAAAACCAGCTCATAAAACTGCTCATAATCATTATAATGTTTAATCATTTATCTTCCAGCCACAAAGTCCTGGAGATGAGCCAAAAAACATGCTGGAAATGTGTTTGGAAATTGTGCCCTTTTTAAGCCTATCCCATCTTGTGTGTAAATTTGCTGATAAAGGCAACGCTTCTACCGGAATTCTCACCCAATAGCTGCATAAACACTACTTTTATTCTTATTCATATGTGTATGATGACGAGCTTCAGTCTATCCTAAAGGCTATGTGTGCCCCTATCATTGCAATTTGCATAAATCTACACTCATGAATTACTATATACAGTAGAGGCGGAAGCAGCTACATGATTCCTATGGTGTCAGAGGAAAAAGGGAAAGTAAATAAGAATTATTTCAGAAAACTAGCATGCAATAAGATGCAAAGAAGTGATTCTGTATCTCATCATACGTAGTTAACAGTATATCTCCTGATGTCTGCCTTATATGGTATAAACATCCGTTCACAAGTCAAAAAGCCATCCATATATCATGCTTTTTTATTTCTTTAACTAAATTTTTATGTAACGTGAAGGTGATTTTGCTGCTGAGTACAAATTGTACCATGCCTTAATTAGCAAGCACAGAGCATTCTGCAAGGTTTTATGTTGCCTGCTAACAACGAGTTACTGACAAATTTGTCCATTTTTTAAGGATCTTACCTATTAAATTATTTACTGCATCACATTTCACAAAGGTACAGTCTATAATAACTTGATGCCTGTCTATAACACTGAACTAAATAATAAACAAAGCTGATTAACACAAACCTTTTTTTACTTTAAATATCATTAAACTGCATATGAACATAAAAACATGACATTGTTTTGCAAATTTTTTCAGCAAATAATTTAATAATAATATTTAAACTTCTGCCTGATGGCCTTAACCTTGGGGTCCGGCCCTGATGATAAGTACTGCTAAACAGCTCAGACATTCATATGCATCTATTCGTATATAAAGCAATAAAGTAAAATACCGTTTAACAAGCTTTAATGATTTCCCGCCCTCTTTAATACTATTATCTACAGTATCCTGTGATAAATATTATGATTAAGACCTTTGAAAACATTGTGATCTAATTTTTAGGCTGCATCATCACCCTCCCCTATTAACTATTGTTTTCCAGGGACTGAAACTGGGCCGGTTTCTATGGGAACTAAACACTGAGCTTGTAGGCTCACCCGTCGGTCCTTATCCAGATGCTGGCGGCGACGAACGCTGCGTTTCCTCTTCGTCTTAGGAGTGTCCCGTGGGTAGAAATGAAAAAGTCTCTCGCCAAAGGGAAGCTTGAAGAAAGGACAAAAACAGCCTGTATGAGTAAATTATGCTCATAACGTTCAATTAAGGGTTGTCCAAGGTCATAGGACTGACCTTGATAAATGACCTTTTTCTATCCATACAACTTATTATTATAGGTTTTTGACTATATGTGACAGCATGTTACTGAAAAAAGATGAAATCATATTAGTATTTTTCAAGCTGACAACCAGACTGCACTAAGCATAATGGCAACCTCAGATGTCCAGTTTACAGATTATAATACACATGGAAATGAAACAAAGTGCTAAAGGCGCAATTACAAAGTTGGATCTGTGCATAATTTCTGTAATACACTCTGTGTGAGATCTTCTAAATAGAAACGCTAGGCTATAATCAGGGGAAATTTGGAATGCCTGACTAAACAAGTCCTGCGTTCCACATCATTAGATGTTGTAACAGTTCACTGCACACACACACACACACACACACACAAACATATTGGCTCATGTTTTGACATTTGACCAAACTAATCATAACATGAACAATATTCTCTATTCGCTACTAAATTTGCTTTATGATAACTTAATAAATGTGGCATGATACGAGATGTCAATCTGCTTCAGAAACAGATGACTAGCATTAGATGGACATGGACATCAGACCCTTGTTAGGCCTATGTACTGTATGTCTTAAATCCTGCACATATGGCCACATGATTGGACATTTCCTAATGTTGTAATATACCGCTTGATTCTGAAGTATGGCGTTATCCTCAGTGCAGCTGAAGATTACAATGACACTGATTTTACAGTATATCCTTACGGATTTCAATGTGATTTATTTATAAATTATTAACTGCCATAAACATGTCCACAGCAACTAATTATGAGTATAAGTTGATATCGTATATCACCTATAAGATGTTACCTGTGACTTAGTACCAAGGTTGGGGGTTCCCTGGTCTGTTCACCTGTTCTGCCCATGCATGATGGGTTTCCTCCAACAGTCCAAAGACATGCGTTCAAAACAGACTGGTGTTTCTAATTTGCCTGTAATATATGACAGGGTGTCTGAGTGTATGTAGATGGGCAGAGGTCAGGGTCCTTAGCAACCTAACATCCCCAAAAGCATTGACCGCTAGCATAAATTCATAGGTCACTGTGGCTTACCATCAACCGGAGAGGTTTAAATAGATATGTGCTATCAATGTCTGTAGCTTGCATGAGACTGATTTGAAACGGTTTGAGTCAAATACAGTTTCGGCAACTTTCAACACTGGGTACATATGATCAACAGACATGTCATGTTCATATGTGTATATGCACACTTCTAGTAGGCTGTTTAAACATTTTGATTAGCTTTTTTTATTGCCATAAAGATACAATCTTTTTCAAATGTATTCAGTCTAGATGTTTTCATGTTTAAACGTGCTGTAACACTCTTAAGTGAGTGAACAGTGAACTAATTAGATGGTGGTTTGTAAAACTTTAACTGGCCATAACAGAAAGCCTCATTTCACCTAAGAAGGAGGAAAAACAAGTGCTGGCTTAAACTTTATGCTTTTACCTGAACAAATTACTCTTACATTGTCTGCATGTTTTAGATACAGTCTTCTTTACTGCAATATATTTGACAAATAATAACAAAGAGCTATGAAGCAATGCTGATGTTTTGGGATTATTTTAACAGCAAGCAATCTCATAAATAATAAATAATAACCAATTTCAATTAGATTTAGTGTTTATGATGATGTCTTACCTGTCTGGCACTCTCAAAGCCATACTCAAGTGCAAGTTGGTGGGCATCTTCACTCACTCCCTGGTGCAGTTGCACTAAAAGATGGTTTGTAAGAATTCCCTCCTCGGTGGCTCCGGTGAAGAGGAGCAATGCAGTAAACAACAGCACAACCACTGCTGTCCCGTATTTCACCAGCCCGAGCATCGCGCTTCTTTTGTCTCTCCGTGTTCTTAAGTGATTTATTGTTTGTTGTCCGTTTATTTGTTTGTTTGTTAATTTGAAATAAATTAAAAAAAAAACGAGCTGATGACTTTTATCAGGGCTTGCACCAGGGATGCATCTCGTCGTCTCGTCCTGTAGGCTGCTGAGTCGGAAAGGCGGTCGTGCGCTGCGCGAGCCGAGATGCGCGCGCGCGGGGGACCCGATCTACATTTCTCAGCTCGAGCGCTTTCATCTATAATTCAGCGGCCTAAACGTGCGAGGAACGGTCACGTGACGCTGTGGCCAATCGCGCTGCAATGGGCGTGGCCACGTGCTGCCTACTCTCCGCCCACGTCCTCCCGGCTTGCTATAAAAACGTTCCTTTTCAGCACCCTGGAGAAGTCCCTGGAGAATCAAGCTTAATTAAGAGCTAAGCACAAAACAACCCTCCATGTCGTTTTAAACCCTCGTACTTTTCCCCCTCCTAATTAATCAATTAAGCTATTTGATGTTAATTGATAGATTAATTATTTTACCTATTATTCCCCCTGTTTGGTGAACAATCCCAGAATATTTACGCAGTATTCACATTCATTATTATATCACGTCCATTTGACATTATGCACTTTCTATTCACACCAGTGGTATTTCACTCACTCACTCACTCACTCATCATCTATACCACTTTCTCCTGTATACAGGGTTGCCGGGGGCCTGGAGCATATCCCAGGAGACTTACGGCACGAGGTGGGGTACACCCTGGACACGGTGCCAATCCATCACAGGGCACACATACACACACTTACCTGATCATTCATAGACTACGGGGAACCATGCAAACTCCATGCACACAGACCACTAAGCCACTATGCCACCATCAGTGGTATCTGTCATAAAGAAATGGCCATGATTAAGTGTAATGCTCGTAGTCTTCTGTAATGCTAGGAGGTAGTGATAAGTATTACATTAGTACCACACCTCTCCAGTTCATATCATTACACTGTATAGCATGTAGAATGTAGTCATGTTCTGTTGTCCTCCCTGTATCAATGCTTACTGTAACCTCAGGATAAATGTCTGCTGTTGTGAGATGCTTTCTATATGCTTTCCTACTCACCATGGCTTTATAGAGTGGTTATTTGTCAGTTAGCATAGCCTTAATGTCAGCTCATACTAGTCTGGCCATTCCCTAAGCATTTCTGTTGACAGAACAGCGATAGTGTTTATGGACTGTAGCCTACTGTATGTTCCACTATTATAATTTTTTATGTCCCCATTGTATCAAGTCTATATTTTTATTGTCTTGTACTTGTGCTCTTCATTTGTACTGCAGCTTCCCTAATTTGCACTACATGTTGGCTGATGCTTCACTGTTGTCCCTTTCTATAGCACATTGCAAAAACACTTATATATGGCTAGTGGACAATAAAGCTCTTTACTCTATCTACACACTGTTTGTCTATTAAAGCAATAAGCCACTCGAGGTTTTGCATTACAGTGATTTTATCACAGGTAAGGCTGTTATAAGGCATAATGTGTAGCAGCGTGATTAAACCCTCCTTATCCATCACTGTAATGTCTGCTCTCACATGGCTTACTGCTTTAATAAAATGGCAACACAAACATGATGAAATCCAGGGATTAATAAACAGTTATTGCTATTATTATTAATAGTATTTGCCATAAACAGGTATTTAACCAAAGAACAGTGTGTTGACGGTAAACATTGATTCCTAAAAAATAAAATAAGCAAAGATTAAGCCATTGCCTGGATAGATCAATAACTCAAGTTTAATTGTTTGATTGGCCTAAAGCCTGACACATTAATACAGAATTCACTTACATCTATACATTCGCAGTTCTGCATATATTAAGGATTTTACACAAGGCAAATGATTTGGAACAATGCAGGAATGGGGTATTATTTTTTGTTAAAATGAATAGACTTATAAGTCTTTCTGGAACAGTCTGCCCTCTCCATATTTTGCTGCAAGAGATTTAATGTCGCTAGAGTAATATGCCTTCTGGGTATATGTACAACATGTGTGCCATGTGGGGAAAAAAAGGGAAAAAAAACTTTCTTTAGGCTTAATACCAGATGGCTCATTGCTGCTTATATAAAAGTTCTACATTCAATTCAATTAACCCGAACTCAGTTCAGTTCCATTCAACAAGTTATTACAAAGAAATCCATGCAAATAATGGCATGGATTAATGGTATTAAATAGTATGAAATGCACAAAATAGTATGGATGCCATACAACCTATATATACTTAATATACACTATATGATTTCACATCTGGCAAAATATTTGGAGTGTCTCTGTCTACACTTGTGTTTAACTGTACCCTTTGTCTATGGGACAAATACTGCATAGTTACTGAACTGAATACTAAACATTATTGATGCACTGTCTATGTTTCCTCTGTGGGTAAAATAGGTCAAAATTTTGCAGCTTCATTTATTTCATAAGGTTTACAACGAAATAACTTCCAATTGGATTTTCAGGCAACAGGAATCTGAGGATACAGTGTGCACATGCTCAACAAACTCTGACAGTGGCTGAAAGAAGACAGGGAGACATTTTCCCACAGTGGTCCAATCTTGGTGAGTCTGCACTCAATGTAACTATGCTTCCTGTTCTTGGTTGACAGGAGTGGGGTCCAACGTGTTCTTCATCTTAACTTTTTTTGTTTGTTTGTTTGTTGAGTTTTTTTGTTCTGAAATGATTTCCGGAAATTCTGACATTTTAAATTCCATCCCCTTTCGATAAGCTTGAACCAGTCTCTCTTCTCTCCTTGGACCTCTCTTATCAGAAAGACAGTTCTGCTTTCAAAACTGCTGCTCAGTGCATGTCTTTTGTTTTTCGTTCTGTTTCATGTACACTCTTCATAGTGTTGTATCAGCAGTTTGTAAAATATTCAAACCAGCCCATATGGCACCAACAGCCATGCCATGGTCAAAGTCATTCTGATGTTTGATGGGAACATTCATTGAAATTCTTGTATCTTTATATTTTATGTTTGTGTTAATGCCACAGGATGGGCTGATTAGATAATTGCATGAGTGAGCAGATGTATTGATGTGTTGTATAAAATGAATGTTGAGCATCTGTGCAGAACAACCACTGTGTCCATATTGCTATTTTATGGGCTTTAAGTATTTATAGACAAGAAAAATAAATGAATGAATAAATAAATAAATAAAAGTTGTACATCTGGCACATGTAGCTCTAAGAGTATATTATATCTGTAGTTTCTATAGATCTTTCAACTTAATAAACCATTCCTGGGAAAGAAAAGTCACTCAGAAATGTTCAAATAGCCCATTAAGGTAATTTGCTGATAAGCTATTGCAGTAGTATGAGAGAAATGAAACAGTTAGAGTCCTGCTGTAATTAGAACTTAATAAAAAGCACAACCCTTACACATGGAATGACACTATCATGTCTAGACTGTGAGCATAGAGCTGCTTTTCTGATGGAGGCTACCTGTCTAATTGTTAGAAATCTCCTGCTAATGGCATGGCATTCTTTTGAGTGCAGTGCAAAGATGAATCAATTTGCTTGCACTGATACCATTACTGTACATGCCTTTTCAATGAGATGAAAAGGAAATCATTTTCATTCTCCACTGTCTTATATCATGGTGTCTTGAAAACTCTGCTGCTGATAAGAATTATATGAGTCATAGTTTTGTAGTGATTGACATTTTGTCTGTTAACCTCCAGACAGGTTAAGAAACCTCGTCTGGTGGGCGTGATGATGCATGTGGATACTAAGCTGATCGTGTAACTACAGTAGAACCTCCCATATGCTCATATAAATTCTGACCTTGTGAAGTATCATTCTCTTTAAAGTAGATATTCAGTGCCAATGAATCCGTAGACATAGTCTTTTCACATGAGGAAAAAAATTTTTTGCTTTCCCAATTTGCAGAGTTTGATTCCAACCCCCCCCCCCCCCCAAGTCTACTTCCATCAACAGTCTGGGAGCTTATTAGCTTTGTAGCCTGTGACTCATATATTTAAATCTGAGTCACTGAAATTGATAACACCGATTATATTCTTTGCACACGTTAGCAGTCCTGTCATTTACTTGGATAAATTTCATGGTGTACTCTGAAAATTTCTGGATTCAAATAACCCTATTTTTGTACATCTAGAAACCCCTCACTGTGTCCAGTATAGACCAACCCAGCATGGGGTGTTTTAAACCAGCAAGGTTGGTTAGGATGCTGACCCAGCATCCATTTATCTCTTGTTTATAGCACTTATAAAACATGCACAATCTACACGCACACAGACCAGAAGTGAGATTCAAATTTCCAATCATGGGGGAGTGAGCCGATTCTACACATTCCTCCCATGTTCATTTCTAATCTGCACACAGTTAAGAAATTAAAATGGGAGGAATAGGAGAAATTAACATATTGATTATTAGCTCGTTATGCTCGGTCACATGCAGAAAATAAATACTCAGCTTGATTATACTGTATTTTTAAACATATGGAAAATTTAAATTTTATTATTTTCTTTATCCTGTCACACAAGGCTTAATATCCTTGGGTTATTTTGTACATACTTCCATTAGAGCTTATGTAGTGATCCAGTATAGGTAATAAAAGGTCTTACATCAGTACAGCAATATCACTATACAGTAATAGCACCATACAGACAGCAACAAAAGTCTTGATACCAGAATTACTCTGTTGCCTGGGAAACAAGTAGAGCATGTTACTGCAGAATGAAGAAGGTGTGTTTTTGTCTTCTGCTGAGTCAAACAAATAAACTGGGGCAAATTCACACTTCAGGTGTGAGTATTTAGCATGATAGTATTTATTAAGGTTAGAGGTCAGGATTCTAAATAGCAGACTAAAATATCATTATAGTCAATGATAATAATAATAATAATAATAATAATAATAATAATAACTAATCTCAATCTGCAATTCTGAGCCATCTGTGTATCTGTGTCACTATCACTGCAGGCACATTCAATAGGATTATGGCAGAAAGCAAAAACCCAAAGAAATTACTCAAATCCTCACAGAGGGTTCTGTAGGAACAAGATCCCACATAATGATTGTATAGGCACCCTCGTGTCCCTGTGCTGTGTCCTCGATCACTCTACTTCAATGTGATTACACAGCCAGCACATAGAGAGCATCCAGCTTGGTGACATCATCACTTTTCGTTGAAAGCAATGTATTGCTTCCATGAAGAGCAAACGAGCTGCAGAAAACTCTCGTCTATGCCATGCCCACAATAGCAGAAGGTGACTGACAATTTGTCATGTTGCAAATCCTTGGCCAATGCGGATTAAATTGATTCCATTCGTCTCGGTCTCCATTCACCGGAAACCAAATTGTCCTACCACTGTGACACTGCTATTTATATTTCCACTGCCCAGTTGGTAATCAAATGACATATGAGCTCCTTGCTTTGGCACCCTTTCATTTGCTGTGTGTTTTTCCATATCCGCTCACTTATCAGTGCATTTGATATCAGGTGGTCTGCTGAAAATTAAATATTCTCTATATAAATATGGAGCATGTGCAGTAAGTGAGATTAAGTGAAATAATTCTAGAAATTTTATCTAGGTGTTAGTAATGACACATGGGGCAAAAGTGTAAAAAAAATTTTATAATACTGAGCTTTTGTCCTTATTTGTCATGAAAGATTAGCAATTATATAACATAATTAGTTCCACCCACCTACATCTTTGGCCATAGACACCCTCTTTTGGCCACACCTACACCTTTTTGTCACACCTTCCTTGGTCACTGCTATCCTCCTTTGGCCACATACACCTCCTCTCGCCGGAGCCCCTTCTTTTTGCCATACCCTCATTGGCCACAGCAAAACCTCCCCTAGCCACACCCACACCCTTTTTGGCCATAGCAACCCTCCTCTGGCCACACCCACACCTTTTTGCTACATCGTCCTTCTTCACAGTCACCCTTCTTTTTGCTTAACCCTTTTGGTGACAATCACCCCTTTCTTAGCCTCACCGAGTAGCTTACTTAAATTTTTTTCAAACAACTGCTATGTATGAAGCAGCTAGAGAGGCAGACCGAAATACAAGACACCAGATCACAGATGAGACATTTAAAATGATGGCTAATGCTCTTGTATTGGTATAAATGTTATCATCTATTAAGATTTGTTTTACCTTTGAAGTATGTGCCAAATGTTTTAATTTGTTTGTTTGTTTGTTTGTTTGTTTGTTTGTTTGCTTACTTGTTTGTTTATTTGTTTGTTTGTTAGGGGGAACAAAGTTAAAGATTTGTGTAAGATTAAACATGGAGAATTGCACATTGTACACATTACTCTATGGGAGAAAGAAAGCGACATAGAGAGAGAGAAAGAGAGAGAGAGAGAGAGAGAAATTCCAAAAAGTAGTCCATACATTGTTATTCTTCACACGTTTACCAAGTGTGTTTTGGATAAATGAAGTAAAGAAAACAGGATTGAGAAGGGGGGCAGATGAATAATCAGACTAATTCCTTCCTCTCGCTTTATAGCTCATTCCAAACCGAGCACTTAGTGTGCCTTAATGAATGAGCCATCAATGTGAATCGACAGCTGAAAGTGAAGAAAGACCACAATTTGCCGTCAGCTGAAGTTGTTTCAGGAAACAAATAAAAGGGGAAGAACGAATGGCAATCCACATCACAGAGAATTACCGTGATGAAGTAACAAATGCAAGGAAAATCTCCTGCCAACTGGATTTGAGCCCCGGATATGACTCTCCACGTCTTAAAAAGCACATTTAGGGGTAAGCCCCAGTGTGATATTAAAGATTATTTAGGAAAAGGAATTCCATGCATGGTGATGATAGAGCATTACAGCACTGGGACGTTTAACTGTATGTATCAATCTACGTGTCCTAACAATTGTTAATTACACTAACTGTCAGTCGCCAGCATGGGTGAAAATCAGTACGGTCCGCAGTACTGGAAAGATGAGAAGAGCAGCTGCCTGACAAAACTTACATTCAAAACTCGATCCTGAGTACGTGCAGGCATACATAAAGTGTACATAAAGTGATTGCAAGGTAGGACTAGTAGCCCTGTGTGCATCACATATACTATGATGGGTAATGCAAAATAGCAAGTAGTAGTAATGTGTATGTAGGAAGTTTGTTGGAGGCATGGTGGTGCTTTTACACAATATCATGGTTTCATGGCTAACACAAGCTACAAAGCTAACTAGTTTCTAACACAAGGCTGAATCCCATGTCCCTCTCTAACCCCTGATCGACGATGCACACTACATAGCATACTAGCTTTCCATTTAACACCATTTAAAATTCAAGTGTAAACCTGAAACCTGACCTGGAAATATAAAGTAAATCTCATAAGTGTCTCAGGACTGTCCATCACCTCCATCGTTTATTCTCCTCATCTTTTGGCTACATCGTACCAGCAAGAATTTAAAGCTGTTAATTACTGTAGGTCACTAAACGTTGGTCGGCAGCTCTGCCAGTCACGGTTAGTTAGTTCCACCTAAAAGAAGGGTTTTTGTCGGCAGGGAAAAATAAGTACGTAAACACGCAAATCATGCTCTGCCGATGATAAATAGAATTCATGAAATTGTGTTGTGAAAGCAATGTCACACTCAAGGTCGTGCTGTTGTACTGAATGACAGAATGGCTGTGATGCACCCTCATGTCTACAGCCTGCTGAGTTCAATACAACAACAACACTCCCTCTCATGTAATATTGCTTAATTAGATATTAGATTTGATCTAATATCTTTTATCTAATATCAACCACCAGCCATCACATGTACTTTAACTAGGCAGTTTATTTCCGAGGCAGAAAAACAGTATCCCAGCTTATATAAATGACTGGACTGGAATAGTGCTTTAAGTACAATGTGAAAAAAAGGAAAATAGCACTACAACAACAAGGAAATATTTTCCAATCTTGAGTTAACAAAAACCTTAAAGGTTTCAAATATTATCAAAATTTTTGTGAGGTCTATTTCATATCCCCTGTTCTGCGTGTTAAGTCAAAATGCACAACCACAGTTTGTTTTCAGAGTGGTTTCAACAAGCTGTGTTATTTTTTAAGATTACATTGATGCACATGTCCATAATGTCTTGCTAGTGTACATGAAATGAATTTTCAGACCCACCATTAACAAAGTTCTTCAGCGTTGCCACTCATGTTTTATCTGGTTATTAATTCTGCTACTGGATTCCAGCATGTGCATAAACAAAACAACCACAAAAACCTCACTGCTGCATCTAATGGAGACATCCACACAGCAGCAATATGACACTCCAGAGCTAGAAAACAATATTAAAACACTATAAACTATATTAAAACACCCACAGAGCATGTGGCGTTTGTGCAAAAAAAGCTAAAGCACTCAAGTTTCCACACTCTGCATGCTTGCTATTCATAAATCTCACACTGAAGGGTGGGAGAAACATGACTGGCCATATATTACTATAGGGTCTTTGCTTCACCCCTAATTGAATCGGTAAGTCTACAATTATTCTCGTGAGGATATAATTGATTACTGCATCTTTGTAACTACAGCAAGTTGCAAAAGATTCCATAGATATAAAGGCCCAAATGAAATGTTCTCCATGCTGGTTGGAATAATGTAATTTCCCTCAGTGCTTTTTCCACAAAACTTCTTCGGTACTAGATTTCCAAATAGGCCAGAGTCATGCTCCTGGCCCATAGCCATGTCCTAGAGGACCCTTTTAGGGAAAAATATGCCATTGCATGTACATTGAGTTGACAAAAAAGTCACACATTTCAGATTTCATTCAGTCACCTGTAACTTTGAGTACAGCACACAATGTGGTGCCCAGCTTATGTGTAAAAATGATTCCTAATGCATTCCTGAAATATGCCTGTAACATTAGGGAAGAAAAACTCTGGGCCATTCTGTACATTCAGGATGTCAGCTGATTTATTTTATTGCCACATAACATTGCTGAGCCTAGACCTGACCAACTGATGCAACCCCAAAGCATAACACTAACAGCTTAATAATTTGACTATCCAGGGTGTACCCCGCATCATGCTGTAAGTCTCCTGGGATAGGCTCCAGGCCCCCCGCAACCCTGAATACACGTAAAGCGGTATAGACGATGAGTGAGAGAGTGAGTAAAAAATAAAATGTCATTTAGAAACATTACTAACATTGTTAGAAACATTATTTAGGTGGATGTTTTAAAGAAATAAATATGATGCTACCAATGTATTAATTATGTAATCCCTGTAATTGTACATTAATGATTTTTATTTTGCATGGAGGGGATCAGAGAAGACAGTGTCTTAAATTTTTCTTTTTTTAAATTTCTTTAATTTTTGTGAAGCTGCTTTTGAGACAATGATGATTGTTAAAAGCACTATATAAATAAAATTGAATTGAATTGAATTGAATTGAATTTAGTACAATTTTGAATAAAATTATCTAGCACACTTGTTATGACACAGTTCAACCTGTCTATTGTTGTGGTTGTAGTTTTTGCATACAGTAGGAAATTGCTGAATTAAATCCTATGTTATACAGGTGCCAAATACCATGGGTAGAAGCCATGGATTTAAAAGTGCATGAACTGTACCGGGATAACTGTAAGGACAAATTATTTTACCTAAAATGATGTAGCCTGAGACCTTCAGTGGTCTTATGCTCTGTTTAGGGTAAGTACAGTGCCCCAATTGTCATTTCACTCTCTTCTCTCATTTGAATAATAACAAGAATGCCCACTACAACATCTGTCACATGTGACAGATTATTTCATCTTTGTTGTGCAGGAAACTAAAAATGTACTTTTCATTTATATTTAAATTTATTTCCTTGATCCGTAGACCACAACATTGATGAAACATTTTACTAACACTATTCTTTATTTGAAAAAATTGCATTGGATTTTTTAAAAAGTTTATAATAGCTATTGTTATCTAATCATAACGAAGCTCATCTCACTGTTGCTCAATGTTATATTAGCTACAGTATGGTATATTTTTAGCAGTTTGACAGAAAACAATCAAACGTAGGATATTAAATAGCACCCAATGTGGCCAGAGTAGGCTTTCCATCAAACATAGACAGCACAAGCCTACTCAGGCTATCTACTGGAGCAGCCACATTGGGTGCTATTTAATATCCTTCCTACCGCTGATTGCCACCCATTTTAGTCACTGGGTCTAACGTGGCCATTCAATCATTAAAGGTCTGGCTATACAACTTGTCAGGTGTTTTGCATGGCTTTTGCTTTCCTCTTATGACAGTATGGCAATGTTGCATTACAAGAGCAGAAATCTTTGGAACAAATCATACAACGTGTACAGAAAGTGATTGGCATCGACCTTTTTGTGCTTGTTCAAATAGATTTTATGAAGGCTCCTTTAAACTGTCTGTGTTGTTAGCGATCCTTGAGGCGACCTGGGCATTGGCATTTTCAGCTTGTTGTTGTCAGGCAACATAGCCATGCTATTAAATGCTCAATGAGCCGCTTTAACTGAAGTTCCTTTCCATCTGCTGAACACCTCAAAAATAATATCAGAGTTATGATGCGAGCTTGTATATTTTTAAAAAGAGCTACCATTTTTATTTCAGTGGCTTATCTTTCTATTGGTATGTACCATTTTCTTTGTGATTCTGTGATTATAAACTATTAAGAAATATAAATATTTCTTTGTGTTGCATGGTGGTTTTTGACAAAAAATTTAAAAAGAGAAAATTTCTCTGCTTTCTTTTTCATTCCAGCCCTTATTTAATCACAATTTATGTTATTTTATACATATTAGACATTACTGCTTTATGCATATCATTAATTATTTGCATATACTCTGCCGTGGTCATCGTTGAAAGCGTGGTTGCACAGAATATATTTGTAGGGTTGTACTGCAAAATGAAATTTGGATTTTATTTTAATATTGATAAGCCTTTAGCGTTTAATCAATCAGTGGTCAGTGTATAATTCCATAAAAATGTGTGTTGGGGTTAAGTTGGCTTCTTTTTTTTACTAATTAATCCACAGATGTTGATTATCTCCTCTAAAATAGGTCAAAAACAAAGGTGGCAGCCTTAACTGATTTAACATACGTGATATGTTTAGGCATCAACGTTACGTGATATGTTTAGGCATCAACGTTACGTGATATGTTTAGGCATCAACGTTACATGATATGTTTAGGCATCAACGTTATTTACTGTAAAATCAACTGCCGTAACTGCCATCACATGTCACACTTTTTAATAAAGCAAGTTCTATTGCAAACTGATGGAAAATATTTCGTGCAACATAATATTTTGTGCAACATTTGTGACACAATATTAGGCCCAAATTAGCTTAATATTTTGGCATTTGTGTGATTTTTCTAAACTTCCTCTCACAGTGATAAATCAGCCTGCAGTTGGTTTGTTGTAATTTAAGCATGCAATTTAAAATGAGTAATGTGTTGGTTGAGGTTTAATTAAAAAATGCAAATTAATGCTTTGAAGGATTGTGATTTTTGTAGTGAATAATCCTGCTATTTAGTTTACCGTCTTTAGTTTCACTTCAGAAGCTGATGACAGCACTTTATTATAGTACAGGTCTGCTGTTTAGCATCCGCACATCCGTAAAGTTAAGCAAAGCAATGCTGGGGGACTGCAGTGGCAGTATAAGAGCATAAAAGTCTTCAACATTCTCCAAAAGTCCATTTATTTTACTCATGTTAGCCATAGCTTTTCATTTTGCTGATCATGTGACAGAAAAAGCATTGCAAATGGCTAGTTAGGCCATGTTGACTTTTGATCAAAAGATATGTTTTCTCTAAAGTGGGAAAGTTCAAAGCTTCTAAAGGTAGGTTATGTAGTGATTTTCATATTAATAGAGAACACTGTGTGCCAGAGAAAAATGAGTAAAAATGAGTCCAAAAATGTCGTTTATTGCTATTGGTTGAACCCCCCAAAAAAATTTTTTTATCCCTATTGCACAGTTTTTATTATCATCTAAACCTACACCAACTTAGCTGGTTTTGGTTACCAAAAAAATACAAGTAGCTACCTAAATTAAATCACTGTCACACTGACCAGGCAGTTACTAAGGGTGAAGTAATTAAAGTTGTACAGTAAATGCATTGTATGATAAGGAATGGAATCTCTCTTCATAGCTAAAACCTGCAGGATCCCATATACACCTCTAGTCTCAACCAAAACCAGATAAAGTGTTCCTCTTATTTGTATCTGGATGCATGTCTGTTTGTGCTGAATAGTATTTTCATATATGCTTACATACTGTAGATTCAAAAGATTGAATAGATTGCATTTCTTTAACACCATTGAACAAATCCTGGTCTACTACAGTGTTTACTGGATCCAGATTGTGATGCTACTGTATATCACTGTAGATCTGTGATTTAAAATCTGGTTATAATGAGATCTTTTAAGTAGGACAATAAACCAAAGCATTCCTTAAAAGCCCAGCATGAACCAGATTACTTGTTTTAGACACAATTCATTAAAAAAAAAACTTTCTAACTCTGGTAAGTTGTGTGCCCTTTAAACTGGTTGATGACAACACTTTTCCCCTTTAACAATGTACGATAACTTTAACAAAAAAAAAAAAAACAAGGAAACGAGTAGGCTTGAAAACAAACACATTGGTCATGATTGACGACAGTCTCACGCAAATCCTGCGGATTAGCTGTCAGCTTATATGTAACCCTGAGGCTTTTTTCCATTTCAAAATTACATTAGCGCTAATGATAATGATACAACTGTGTACACTGTGCTTATACGCTGCACTGCGATTTTTACAAAAAGCAACACCTAACCATTAGAAACACACTCCATTAGAAAAGCAAACAGATTTTTTAGTCGCTCTGCAGTGGTAAAGTGTGTAGTACCCTGTTTGTTTGATTAGTTCTTAAAAGCATGTCCAGATGGATAAATGTAAAAGGAGAAATGAATTAATGCAATGACTTAAATCAATAATTTTTTTTAGAATAATATAAGAAGTAAAGTGCATAATATTACATACAGTATATACATTATAATGCTTGAGAACTGTTGTCATATGTAAATAAATGTTACCTGGCCAAAAAAACTACAGCATGCATTCACTGCGACAATGTTTTCTTCAGCTTATGTATTATCACAACATTTATTTACATAAATAAGCCGCATTAATTTCTCTCCAAGATCCTGTATTGATGATGTGAGAGTCGGACCCCTGCGTAAAAAGTCTTTTCCAGCACTCTCAGCACTTTCTCAGTGGATTCTCAGGTTAAGGATTAAGGTTTGGACTCAGTGGTGGACAATCCATAGGTGAGAATAATGTCTTGGAATATGTGTAATCAGGGGAAAAAGTAAATGGATGGAAAAACCTGGTCATTCAGTATATGTAGGCAGTCCATTGACCTAATTTTTTGGGCACATAACATTGCTGAACCTAGACCTGACCAGCTGAAGCAACCCCACATAATACCACTGTCCCCACAGGCTTGTATGGTAGACACTAGGTATGATTTTCCAATGCTCCTCAGTCCATTCTTTAATCTCCCTAGCAAGCTGTACCAAACCAATAATTCAACCCTTCCGAAACAGAGGAACATCTTTCCCACAGCCACAGGATATGTCTTCTGACTTGGTTGTTTAGGAAAGAAGAAGCTACTCACTGCATCAGTTAGGCTTAAACAACTTGTTTCCACCATATTACATCACTGCAGTAATTATCCTTATGTTATATTGTGGAAGGCTCTTATCTATTGGCTTATTTAAATCTAGGTGGTGATTTTTTTTTCCAACAAGTGTTTCATAAAACATGGAACAGATTGGTTTAGTTTATTACATGCAGGTAATTCCTTAACAGGTGACGCTATTGAGATTAGCAATTGGTGCAATTATGATGGTTTCTGGCTGCTGATTTGGCACTCCTTAATAGTACTTCAACAGAATGTAAAAATTGTGGAGTTGTCAATGAGGACCTGATTAACCAAATGACCAAGTTAACTTTTTTGTTAAAAATATAAACATTTGCCCTGTGCTAGTTAACATGAGTAGGTGATTTTCTTTCATTTTTTGTTCATAAAAAAGAATTAGCTTCCCCAATGGATTTATTATTACTAATGATTTTTTTTTTTTTAAGAAAAACAATTTGCCAGGCTTTTGGTGCATTATGTCCCATGCGTATTGATACAGGTATTAAAATGAGAAAAGAGAGCCATGAAGGATGAGTAGCTGAAAATCTAATTTCCACTGATTCAAAACGTTGTTTGCTCCCCTAGGGGTCGATAATAAGAGAGCGTGGTTCAATAATCTCCTTAGACCATTTCCTTAATCAAACAGACCTCCAATAAACTAAAGCCCCAAAGGTTTTCATTTCGGTCCAAAATAAGCAGTGTTAGTCACAGCCAGGGCTAAAAATGAATGTATGCCGAAAAGAGCCTGGACTTCTGATTTAAAATTGCTCTCTTCTACAAAAGGATATGCGCAAAGGTCAATCAATAAAAATGCTATTAAGGTTAACAAACCTGACTAATCCATCAATTGCATGCTGAAAAGAAAGACTGTTTGCTTGTCTACATGACTGTCACTGGTTGCGCTTGTGTGTGTGTATATGTGTGTGTGTATGTGTGTACTAATAAATGTTACATTTCAGATCAAATGTACAGTTTATAACCTTTTACCATGTAACTGAAGATGTGTTCATAGTGCTTTGCTAAGCTTTCAGACTGAATAGTTTGTTTTTTCTTCACGGATCACTATGACAGTAATACATCACTCTGCGACAGGTGTGTGAGCTTCATTCATCTTAAGGTGTGAAATTTACTCAATTTTTCCAGTGGGCCTTTTTGCTCTAATTACTTCTCTCCAAGCAAGCAACAAAAAAAATGTTATATCACTCACAGCCATGAAGACACAATTTCTTCCAAGTCGCTTAATTGCTTCACTTACCCTTGTTTTTCTTGCTATGGGTAATTGGTTGTCATGACAAACATACATTCAGCAAAGTCTGAGTGAAACCGGAGAAGACACCGTAGCAAAAAAGGGATATAGATGACAGCAATTGAGTAACCCCACACATACGGTGATCCTCATTCTATATATATGTTTTTCTACCATGAAATGTGGTGTAGTTCCATGTAACCATGTAGGAGCCTCACGTTTTGATCGCATAAACGCCAAGTAGCTCTGAGATTGGGTACTGATGGAAATGAAAATCATAGCGTGTCACAACTGTGAATAATGTAACGTTAATGTAATACAGGTTTGCACAGCATTATCGAGACATTATTACATTTCAAAACTTTAAAAAAATGCACTGCTCCAGACAATACAATTAATAGCTGCCAGGTTTATATTTGATATCTTGATGTCATTTTAATGCTACGTTGCCAATCAAAGAACAATGGTTAATTGTAGGTTTGCAAAATTAAGCCCTAAACTCAAAAACAAATTGATTACAACCATCAGTGTTAAGAACATAAATTAAATGCTTAAAGCATGTAAATTAATTGGTATCCTATTGCATATGTGGGGCAAAAAAGTATTTAGTCAGCCATCAATTGTGCAAGTTCTTCCACTTAAAAAGATGAGAGAGGCCTGTAATTTTCATCATAGGTATATCTCAACTATGAGAGAGAAAATAAGATAAAAAAAATCCTGAAAATCACATCGTAGGATTTTTAAAGAATTTATTTGCGAATTATGGTGGAAAATAAGTATTTGGTCACCTACAAACAAGCAAGATTTCACACAGGATCTCACCCCATGGGGTCAAAAAGCTCACAAGAACTGTGAGCAAAAATCCCAGAACCACACAAGGGGCCTAGTGAATGACCTGCAGAGAGCTGGGACCAAAGTAACAAAGGCTACCATCAGTAACACACTGCGCCGCCAGGGAC
>JAQMYJ010000039.1:27943553-27954499 GCA_030014305.1 Clarias laeviceps
AGAAAGAAATAAAAATCAGGAATGATCATGGAGTTAGAAAGTGACCCCAAACTTTTGAACGGTAGTGTATATATATACTGTTTTACTTCTAAATAAATCATTCTCTCTTCTATAGCTTTTGTTGTCAGTAGTAATAGGTTTGTGTGATTCACTTGTGGCAAAATTTTTCGAAAGAAAATAAAACAAACTCAGAAAGTCTTTCTTTCCAAGACAGGCAGTAATATCAACTTTTAAACGAAAAAACCCAAGGTCTGTTATATTATAATGGGTGACCAGCTTAATAGAAAGTAAATAGCTGCATCCCCTTTTCAGTTTCTTTCAAGGTTTCATCCCTAAGCCATCTCAAGGAAGTTTACTTAACACTGTCTCTTTTGAAATGCTCAATAGCAGTCTAAATAGTTGTAAAGCTGCTTGAGAAATTGTATACGGCTATTTTTTGGTTATTGTTGTTGAAAGCATTATAAAATAGATTTGGACTGCACTGAATTGACATAATGCTGTATTGTTTAAATTCTAACCACAGTTTCATATTTCACTGTTTAGCATGCTAAACTATGAATCCTTGCTCCAGACTTTCTCTAAATATGCCTGAGAGCAAATGAATTCATATTGCAAATGAAATTGTATTTAAGGCTTGGATGCCACTTGATTCTGTTTACTTCGGCAAGAAACGATGTAATGAAGCATAGAAAAGGTTAGGTAAGGAATCATATAATCACTTCTTTTTTTTTTTGATGTTTGAGACGTATAGAATGTGTGTGTGTGTGTACGTGTGTGTGTGTTTGTGTGTGTGTGCACGTGCATGTAGCTAAACAATAGGAAATCCAATATGTGGCAAGCCTCTATCTATTGATCTGTTGGCTGGAGTATTAGAGTGACCATGTTTGATGTGGCCGCAGCTAGAATAAAGAACAGTGCCTTTTCTGACCACTGCGGTAGAACTCATCACACAGATTCCAGATAGTGATCGCTGTTGTGAACAAGGTCCCCACAATAGGACCAGAGACTCTATTTGCAGCGCTTCACTGAACTGTGGGCTTTATTTATTTATTTATTTATTTATTTAGTTATTTATAACCTGAAATGATTGAGACGTTCCACAGAATCAATACGAGGCTATTTTTTCGTACAGTATTTATGTAATTATGGACTGCTATTTATAGAAAGTTTGTCCTTTAATAAATAAATAAATTATCCCGTCCTGGTTCATAAAGGATGTAAATAAATTAGCCTGGGAATATATTTGCATGTATTTGTGTACATTTGCATATGTTTGCATATTTGGGCTGGATTGTAGGGTTCCAGTAAAAGCAGTTGCATGAATTAAATATGTCCAAGTAATGGCAGGAAATATAAATTAAAGAGGGAAGAAGATGGAAACACAGTAGATGCATTACTAGAGTTCTGCTTCTAATGCATGTAGGTCAATAGCCAATTTAGACTGGAAAATCGTAAATGCCATGCTCATGGCCCCAAGTAAAGAGTAGTTGAGGCAATAACTGAGAAGCCGAGTCTATCTATGGTACTATAGGAATATATATGATAAAAGATGATTGCCTTTAATATTTCTTGCCAGTCTTGAACTCCTAAATCAAACATGACGGTCAATGACGATCAGCTAAAAATCTGATGGATAGGTTCTCATTAGGCCAGAATTGATTTTATTTGTGTTCCTCTCAGTTGGGAACTCCGAAGGCCAGAGGGCCACAGCTGTGCTCTCTCTGTCTCTCTCTCTCTACACACACACACACACACACACATTCATAGTCACATTACAGAAGGACACACTGCAGTCTAGCCCTCTCCCTCAGTCACTCTACTGCACACAACAGCCCCCTCAGTATCCATAGCAACGGTGAATAGCAATGCTGATGCTGTCTATGTGGCGATCAACTTCGAGTCCAGGGAGCCGAAGCCTGCTGCGAACGGATATTGGAGAAATAAAGTATGAAACACACAGACACACACACACAGACATAGTTCCAGCTCTTGTGTTGAAAGAAAGGTTTTTTAAAATGCATAGAGGGGGGAAAAACCTAATTTGTGTGGCTATAAGGATTTTTAAAGGTTTATTATTAACTGGTGGATTGAAGTCATAAAACTGTATGCTTATGAAAATAATACGACGTGCAAGTCAATGACTTCATTACATAAAATGTCGGCTTTATGTCAGATCTCCAGTACAAAATTAACCCACTACCTCCCTCCAGAGGACACTGCACATAAATCTTAAACTGAAGCGCACTTCTCATATTAAAAGCAATCTCAAACTTTCCCCAGAAATGTATTTGAAAATCCTGGGACGAAACCCAAGAAGTCCCCAGTTGACCCCACCATACCCCAATAATCACAAAATAAAATGCATGAATTATATTACCACACTGTGTAACCTTTATGAATCTTGAAACCCGTACCGTAAGTTGCTCTTTCTTTTTTTCTCCACACTAACTCATTCACCAAATGATTAAAGTCTAGCCTTTAAACAAGCCCTGATTCAGCAGTGTTATGTTCAGTGTTCTTTGGATCATTTCCTTCCATTTTAATCCAAATCATTAGAGAAAAATGAACATACTCAGGCTTCTCTTTTCTTCTTAAGTTTTCTTTTTATCAAGACACTTAATGAGGGTTTACGGTTATCTGTGTTTTTTATTCTCTTATCTAGAGCCTACATTTCTCTTATGCAGAATACTCTTATCCAGTAAAATTTTAAATAATGCAGTAAGATGCAGTTGACAGTTGAGAACATCCTAAAGTCTATCCTTACATCTTAAGCTTGACATGGGTGGACATTTTTTTTATGTTTTTTGATACAGCTGGTGGATTTGCTAGGTTTCAGCAAAACTTACAACCCAACTACTTCCCAACAATCACACAAAAGTCCTGAAATAAGCCAGAGAAATGTATGCAATGGAAAATGAAAATCGATTTTTGGTTTGTTTTGTTTTGTTAGCCTTGGTGTGAGAAATAAGGTCGCTGTGGTGCACACACATTTCTATGGATGTTCTCCACTCCAAAATCTCCTTTTCTCTCTCCCAGCATTTTGAAATATAACGTTTAACAAATTGATCTTTTACATTATAGTTTGTTTGTTTGCGAATTCCCAGAATTCCTGGGAGCCCAATTTTACAACCCTGTCATTAACTGGCTTGTTTTCCTCCACTGAAGGTGCTAATAGAATCAGCATGGGGCAGTGTGATTCCTGTCCCAATGGTCCTCTATAATGCAGGTTTTATACTCTAAGTTGCGGATCATATTTTTGACCACTAGGAGGAATAATACCTCTCAGGATTTACAGTAAATGGAGTTCTCTTGCACATTCAAAGCCAAAAAAGCCACTCACTCCTCATCTATACCACATTATCCTGTATCCTCATTCACACACTATGGACATTTTAGGAAAGCAAATTATCCTAATCTGCAAGTATTTGGACTGTGCGAGGCAACCGGAGTACCCGGTACCGGAGTACACCAGATGTTCTCCCTGTGCATGGAGGATAACATGCAAACTCCATGCACACAGACCCTAAGGCAGGAATCGAACCCGCACCCTGGAGGTTCAAGGTGACATTGCTAACACTGAGCCACCGTGCCATAATGAAAGCTTGCAACATTTTTTAATTGCTACCCACACAAATGAGGAAAATGTTTATTTTAGTGGAATTTAAGCTACATGTCTTCACTAAGCTCTTATCAAATTCAGATCTGACCTTCAGCAACATTTCTGAATATAGATAGATAGATAGATAGATAGATAGATAGATAGATAGATAGATACTATTCAAGCTGACTTGACTCGTAATATAATAACAGTAGATTGCTGTCAAGACAACTCCTGTATATTAGTTTTTGTGTGACCTTTTTTATCATTGCTGCTCATCTGAGGTACAAAAGCAAATACAGTATACATTTTAATATCGTGTGTGTGTGTGTGTGAGAGAGAGAGAGAGAGAGAGAGAGAGAGATCCGTCACGTAGTAACAAAATAATATAAAGGTATGTTAGTAGAGCTGACTGTAATATTAATGATTAAAATCATTTAAATGTGTTTTAATGTTATTGGTGAATGCTTTAAAGCTAATTAAAATGATAATAAAATGCTATTTTGCAAAGAGAGCTAAAGAAATGTTGATATATTTAAGTTTATGTTAAGAAACATTTATAGATGAGCCATTCGAAATTCTGTGTGTCTGTGTGTGCCTGTGTGTGTATGTGTTATTAGATTTGAGAGAAATAAAAAGCCTGATAAGGGAGAGTAATCCCATTTTTAATAAAATGTTATATCAGGTTTGACTTATTGCCTGACTTCAGGATAAGGCACGTATTCCACTGAGATTTTTAAATGAAATACATCCAGACTCTATTTTCCATGGTATATTTGCACACCCTTGTTTTGCTCTTCATGCATCAAGATCAAAGAGACAGTCATGTTCAGAAACTGTTGCCTATTTTCTTACTGTATATGAATATTTGCAAAAATGTCAACTGTCATCTTGCAGCTCCAGGGATCAGGTTGAATTCTCACCTCCAGTCCAGCATGTGACATGCAACAGTACTGACATATTGTCTAGGTTGATTGTTGTTTTTTTGCCTGTAGTGTGTGAGGACAGCTTGTGCCCAGCAAAGGTTGGCAGCTCATCAGGGTGTATTCCACTTTAGATAAGGATAAGTGACATAAATAATGGATGGATTTTACAACATGAATTTCTGATTATTTTTTTTTTGCCTTGTTTATCTGAGGTACTTTATCATGAAATACCTTTTCCATGAAAAAAAGACTCTTTTGTAGAGCAGCATGTTTCCCTGTGCAACAATTTCTAGCGTTACTAACACTCTCAAATGTCTTCTGTAACTTCACTGTCTGTGATCTCCATAAGTACTTTGTATTCCTTGAATCCAAGGTCAGCCCTTGGTGCCAGATGGTGCATTAACACACTTCCTGACAGCTCTCCTCCCTCACTATATAGGACATGATCTCCTGCCAGACCTGCAGCTCCATTTAACCTCTATTTCTCTCTCTCTCTCTCTCTCTCTCTCTCTCTCTTTCAACCAACAGTTTCTCCAACAGTACCTCCTCATTTCTGGAGTTATTGTCATTTTATAATCAATTTATGTCAGTCATCATGTAACGGCACATATTACAACCCATTTAAACACAATCTAAATTTAGATAGTATTTCAATTTAGATTGTGTTTAAATGGGTTCTAATTAATTTTTATTGCTCCTGATTATAGTTTATTTCATTGTTTTGAAAGGGTAATTATAGCAGGCTTCAAGGTTATGATAGAACTGTACTGGTACACTAGGATCTAAGTCTCTTTTGCTATGTTTACATAGACAATATTTCTTCATTCCAATTGAAATCATTCTGTCCAGAAACTTATTTTTTTACGTGGCTGCTAAGATGTGTATTTACATGATCAAAGCTTTTTTGACACCAACTGGTTCTGCCTGCTGGGAAGCATTTAGTCTGCTTGGAATGTAACAGAAGAAGAAGAAGAAAAAGAAGGATTTTTTTCCCCTTCAAATTTAATGTTATGTTAGGCTTCCCATGGCTTCTCTAAATAGATGGTTCTCTAAACATGAAATACGAAACAATCAGTGCTCTTTCTCTTTTAAATACCAGAAGCCAGTGAATGAAAGTCCAAAGCAAAGGCAGATGGAGAAAGAGTTTTTCTTACTGAGATTACTGATCATTAATGGAAGCAAAATGTCCTTCCCGGAAATTCATCCCATCACTTAAAATGATCCCCACATGGGGCAAATGTGCTGAAAGAAAATATATTTATTCCAGTCCTAGTGAAAATATCAGATAAGTGTTTTCATGGTTACAGGTTTGCACCACCCCTCTCTTCACTACTAATAATTCATTCCAGTTAGGTTAGATCATTGTTCCAATTGAGGTGTTTACATGGTGCATTTTTACTCTGATTGGGCTATTATTACGATTACTAGTGTAATATTAGGGTCTATTTAAACACAGATTTTTATGCACTATAATCAGTAGGGATGCAGCCAAATAGGAATAATGTATTGTGAACAGATAACTATTGTTCACAATACATGATTCTAAATGGAAAAAAATACAGATGTGAATTAGAGATGCAAAATATAGTCACCCAAATTATCAACTAGAGTGATGTAGCTGAGGTTGTGGAACTGTCAGCGCCAGAATTTATACTCCCATGCTGACACTTTAGCCATTTCTGCTTCTAAGAGTTTGCAATTGTTACCTGGGGCATAACTGCTAAGTTCTTAAAAATAATTAAATGAAAACTTGCAGTGTCACTACAGATAAAGACCCTACAAATAAAATATATGTGGAGAACAAGATTTAACCGGAGAACACTATTTTAATGCTGTTAAGATCCACTGTACACTCTACACAGATGAAATTACTTCTTTTGTTCCACTGGATCCAGGTCAATTTATAACCACTGAGTTTTTTGGACAAAACAGCATTTTGAGCATTTTCTCTGCTTTGTAGCATCCACTCTGTGCTGCTGACGTTTCATGTTCTCCAAATACAATACGATTTCAAAATAAGGTCAGGCATTTCCCTGTGGTAATAACCAATTAATAGCTTGACACTAGGAAACAAAAGCTCCATTCATAAAGGAAAATTGAATTTAGTAATATTCACTAATAGTCCTGGAGAGAGAGAGAGAGAGAGAGTGGGAGAGAGAGAGAGAGAGAGAGAGAGAGCAAGAGAGATTTTCAAGGTAATTCCTTCAATTCAGCTTCCCCACATCACTGAATAGTGTTGGACAGCAGCCCACTAATCGTAGAAATAAATTTTAGCATGGCAGCTTCATAACCACAATCTAGCAGTACCTTTACCTGACAGTTTCAGAGACATATGGTCTACATTTTTCCAATCTCACTTTTAATCAGAGGCATCACAGATACCTTTTTTTTCCTTTCTTTAAAAAAAAAAAAAAAACTAAAATAGTGTACAGTATGTATTGTATTGAATTTGCAATAAGGTTGCTATAATATTTCTATATTGCTTGATGATTGGTTGGAATTTTAAATCCGCTGTGCTGGGTTTTATAGCACATGGTCTCATTGTATACAGGCACAAAACTATTACAAACTCAATGAAAAAGACACAACCAGCACCTTTTGTGCTTTCTAATTTTATAGTGTTGTTTAATGCAGAATAGACCTACTTCAGGTAAAGATTTTGATCACAGAGCTTTCGATTAAATTTTAAAGAGAGGAAAAGTACTGTATACAATTAAGATTTTTTTTTTTAATCAGTGAGTTAGTATGATTTATGCAGGAAATTAGAATGTTTAAAAAAAAATCAGCATCCAGCATTTCATCACATGTAGTCTTTCCTTATTAATTGCAGAAGAAGTCCATCGCCTATATAAACACATACAAGGAAAGGTCAATACAATACAAAGGTCATTATGACAACCTAATCTACTTATATATTGCTATAGCACAGATACAGCATACTCACTTTTGTGGCCACTTCAATGGTTCTCTTTGTGAAAATCTGTGTCTCATTGACATGGTTACTGGGGAAGTAGCCAATGATACCCATCTGGTCCACATAGCGATCACCATAGACCTGCAGACAGAATTGTTACGATATATTAAAATGATGATAGAACTGTGAACGTGTTGTTTTTATTGCTCATGGATGTTAACCTATACAATATACTATATGAAACTTTACTCAAAATCAAATACCTGCAATAAGAGCACTTAGTTAGTGATCCACTTACTGAAGCTACATATATACACTCACCATCCACTTTATTACAGTATGAACATCTGTGCACCTGCACATTTGTCAGTCAATCATGTGGCAGCTGTGAAATGCTGTGGCAATGTTGTTGGTGTCAGACAGTCTTGCAAGTGAGAAATGAAATACAGTATCTACAGTATACTTTTCTGTATAATACAGTATAATATGCATTACTGTTTACTGCTTTTAATATATATTTTTTAAGAACAAATGTTTAACTGTCTTATTGTTATGGGCATCTTTTACTTTACAGCTTTTCCTTGCATGTGCCTTTTGCATAGTACTGCACTTCTGCAGATGAAAGTGCCAGAGGAGGTCAGGGAGAAATGGCCATACTGGTTCAAGCTGACTGGAAGGATAAGGTCACTGTTTACAACTGTGCTGAGCATAAAAGGCATCTCAGAACATTGGCATTTACACATCTTGGACACTGGTCTTACTAAATGTCTTGGTCACATCTGAGAGTTTGTAAAACTCATATAGTGACATATAGAAACATATAGTGACATTAGGTTATTTCACATATGTGTCTACTGAGGTGTGACTTTCACCGTGCTGTTCCCTGTTTATGATTGACGGTACCCTAATGTGGTTATGTCTTTATCCTCTGCTTTATTCATTACTTGCCATGAGTACTACCACATGCTTCTACATTCATTTTTCTTTGTATCTCAAAGCTGTTTTGTGGTCTTTTATTATACCTGTTTTGTACATGTTTCTGTTAAAACTGTATTGTATTACTATTATTATTATTACATGTATCTTAAAATTGTATTACATTGTATGAAAGGCAATATAGTACATAGAGTATACAGTGTTTTCTGTACTTTTGTCATTTTAAATAAAAAGAGTGCCAATATGTAGACAAAGGAAAATTAAAACTTGTTTATCTTTTAGGGAAGAAGATACATTTATAGATATATCAAAACAGATAATGAAGTGGAGCCTGATACCAGGAATGAAATGAACCAGAATTGGCAGCTAGGACAGATACAGCTCAGAGATACTCACACTGCCAGACCAGAAGACTCCGGCACCATCTGCTGGCTTCAGTTTAGAATAAACATATATCATCTGGCCTTTCTTCAGGTTGATGAATCGACAGTCAGAAGCAACATAGTCCTCAAGAGCTTGGGCTGCTGAGATCACATCTATATATACATAGCCAAAGTCAATTTCATCACATTTAGATGATATTTGAACATTGCTTTGCTTTTACTTCATTGCATAAGACGTTACACTTACATATGCAGTTCTTGTCTGCACATATTTTGCGGTCAGCCAGCTTATCCATTAAGACAGCATTTGCAGAGTGAAACAGATATCCAAATGACAGCATAAGCAAAATGAAGCAGTGTGATTTCTCCATTTTCAGGTCACGTACGGCTAGAAATGACTTCTCACTGCACCGAATTTCTTCTCATGAAGAGACCAGAACAAACTTCCGCAGATCAGGAAACAGACTGGGAGATTTGGAATTTTTAGGAAGAGGGGGGTGGCAGTGCTCTGTTTGCTGAGCTAATATTTTTCTCATCTCTGTGAAATGCTCTCTTGTTCATAATGAATTCTTATATGGATTTTTTAAGACCAGTTCTGTTTTTTTTTACGCCAGCTTGACCTGTGTAAACTTTGACCTTATTGTGAATATGGGTCAAATTTTACAAACAACTTAGTGATCTGTTTAGCATATATATTTTTACATAGTCCTGAAGTTTAAAGATTCAATGGACTCTGGATTTATTGACACTACTTTATAAGGGTTATTAAAAAAGTGGCAAAAAAAATCTTTTACTTAGAAATAATCATTGATATAGAACTACTTTCAGCTTTATCTTTAGGTTCCCTTCGAATGCAAACTGACCAAACCACACCAGATGTACAACTTTTTAGGTCTTACCTTAGTAAAGTGGTCTTACCTTAGTAAAGTGTGCTTGTGGCACCCAGTGAAATCTTGTTTTAGTACTTTATCAAATGTGGTGGGAAACTGGCAAGCTTTTTACAAACTTTAAAAAGTGTAATGACTACTTATAATTTGCATAGTCAAACCTCAGATGAACAACAACATATAACCAAGTATGCCAATGATTCAATAGCTTGTAAATTCACCTTAAGCAGTAATAATTACTTGTAGTAATTGTTTTCTGTATGACTGTAAGAGTCTCTCACATTGTTTTTGGTCCATTCTTCTCTACAACGTTCTGTTAAGATCCCTCAACAGTATTTCAATAGGGTTGAGGTCTGGACTTTGACTAGGCCATTCGGAAATCTTTAATTTTCCTGACATTCTGATGTAGATTTACTGATGCATGTCAGATCATTGTCCTGTTGCATGACCAAATTTCAACCAAGTTTTAGCTGTCAGCCAGATGGTCTCACATTTGACTCTAGACTATTCTGGTACACAGAGGAGCTCATGCTCAACTCACTAACTGCAAGGTGCCCAGGTCCTGTTACTGCAAAAACTTGTCCAAAACAAGTCCAAATCACCATTGCCGTGCTTGATAGTGGGTACTGTACGATGTGTTTCTTCTGAAATGCAGTTTGGCACTGGTTTGTTCAGATGCGATTTTTGCAAACGTCAGTTGTGCTTCCATGTATTTTGTTTGGGCTTGGGAGGCACCCCTGGACTTGTTCAGTCTTCCTTTAATTGTGCTGTCATGGATGTAACATTTAACATAATCACTGAGGCCTGTAGGGTCTGAAATGCACTTTTGACATTTTCAATATTTCATTACAGTGGTGGCTGGAGGTGGGGGGATATATTAGGCAGCAAGTGAACCTGCTTTTTTTCCTGAAGTTAATGTGTTGGAAGCAGAAAAATGGGAAAGCATAAGGATTTGAGTGACTTTGTTAAGGGCCAAAATGTAATGGCTAGATGTTTTGGGCCAGGACAACTCCAAAACTCCAGCTCTTGTGGGACATTCCTGGTCTACAGTGGTCAGGACTAACCAAAAGTGAGCCAAGGAAGGAAAATCGGTGAACTGGCGACAGGGTCTTGGTGGCAAAGGTTTACTGATGCACATGGATTGATGGCTGGCCTGTGTAGTCTGATCCAATATATATGCTAGCAGAGATCAAATTGATGAAATGGTTAATGCTAGTTGCGATAGAATGGTGTCAGAACACACAGTGCATCACCGTTACAGCTGTGCGTGTGTGTTGTGTATATGCTGTATATGCTGTATAT
>JAQMYJ010000039.1:27969773-27982273 GCA_030014305.1 Clarias laeviceps
CCATATGTGTTATTTTATAGTTTTGAAATCCCCAGTATTGTTGTAGAATGTAGAAAATAAATCACTAAACAAAAATACATTTTCACAGTAAAATCACACAGTAATACAAAATGCAGTTTTAAATGATATCATTTAAGGGGGAAAAAAGGCTGTCCAAACCTGCCTGGCCCCATGTGAAAAAGTTAGACTTTTGGGAAAATATTGAGACAAAAGTACATCATAGCAACAGTCAACACGGTGGTGGTAGTGTGACGGTCTGGGGCTGCTTTGCCTGCTTCAGGACCTGGATAAATTTCTCTACCAGAAAATCCTGAAAGAACATGTCCGTCCATCAGTGAGCACAGCAAACACACCAGCAAGTCCAACTCTGAATTACTCAAAAAAAAAAAAAGTTTTTGAGTGACCTAATTAAAGTCTGGACTTAAATCAGAAAGAGATGCCGTGGCATTACCTGAAACAGGTTAAACACTCCAATATGGCTAAATTAAAAAATTGGGGAATTGGGGATCGGAGGATTCCTCCCTAGCAGTGTGAAAGACTCATTGCCAGTTAGTGCAAACGCTTGATTGCAGTTGTTGCCGCAATCAGTTATTAGGTTTAGGGGCAATTACTTTTTCACATAGGACCAGGCAGGTATGGAAAGATGTTTTTTTCACTTAATAAATGAAATAATCATTTGAAAAACTGCATTCTGTATTTACTCAGGGTACCTTTGCGTAATGTTCAAATTAGTTTGATGTTCTGAATCAATTAAGTGTGACAAAGCTGCAAAAAAACAAAAAAAGGGAAGAAAATACTTTATGGTAATCAGTTTTTAAAAAAAATTGGTGTCAAGTAGCATCAGGTACTGTGCTGCCCTCTTGTGGGGATCCTGAGCATCACACTACTCAGCCACTCTACAAACACCACACAAAAAAGAAACATGATAAAACAATATTTATTAAAAATTAAAGTAACAACAAAAGTAGACTTAATCAAATTATTAGGTTTTCTACATATTTTTTGTACTATGTTTATACAGTAGAATGCTTGTATTTGCAAACTGGACAAAAACATGATTTGGTATGTGTAGATTTTTATGCACGTTTTTCTTTTCTGACATAATGACCTCGTAAAAGGAAATACCATGCTCATTAAACAATAATGTAAAATAGTGGAACAAATGTTATTTTAAAAAATATTAAGCTTTCTTGAAGAAAGAATGCAGAGTGGTGGTGTTGTCTATGGGTCGTGCTCTCTTTGCCTGAGGGCCTGCCTGAGATTTTGCTCTGCTCTTTCCACGCGATGATGACGACATCGTTTCAGCCATGACTGGGGCAGAAAGTGCTGCTGCTGCTGCTGCTGATGATGATGATGATGATGATAGGGACTTCTGCAGGTCAAGAGCATAGTGGTAGTCAGCGTGTTCTGGCACCTCCCACATCAACACTTCCTGTCCGCAGCGTTCGCAGGTGTGAAAGTCCTCTTTGCTGTCTGTAAAGTCGACATTCTGCGTGAGGATCTCTGCGCACGTCTGCTCCTCGACACCAGATAAAGTGCACGGAGAACCCTGTAGAAAGCGTTTGGTCTGAGATTTGTCCTCAGTACTTTCCTTCACAAGTTTCTCGCCGTGAAAGGTTTTTTCCAATGTCTTTCTTTGGAAAAAAGAGAAAAGTGACGCATTTGAAAGTGCTGGTGCTTTCTGAGGTGTACCGTGTGGAAGGTTCCCAGAGGAAGACAAGGCGAAGACATCCTTTTCTACGACGCTTTCATCTGCTTCTCTTTTTTTCTTTTCAACAGCTTTTTGGAAGAGGGCCTGAATACCACCAGGTTTCTTGGGGCTTGTTTCTGTTTTCGAAGCAGCCTCTTTTGGTTTTAGATGTGACTGGGTTGGTGCTACGCCACTGCTGAGGAAACTAGTGATTTCTCCTGATGAATTTTCACTGAACTTACTGGCGGATAAATGGAGACAGGTGAGGGGAGGAGACCTAGAAGACAAGGAACACCAGTAATGATAATGTTCATTCCTAGGGCTGTATTCAGAGACAGATTACACACAAGCTCTATTCTGGGCACTGCATTCAGTACACAAAGTGTACACACAAGTGCTTCTTCTTAAAATCCAGAAAAACAAAGCAACAGAAAAGCAAAAGACAGCTTACAAACGAACATGGGGTACACAGCCATCAACAGCTCTAGTCTAAACTAAGAATACATCTTGAATATGAAGGGAGACATTAAAGAAACTACGGGGGTCGTTCAAGTCAATCCGGGACTTACATTTCTAATGAATTAAGGCATAAACCTGATTGAGATTTACAGGAGACTTCAATCACAGTCTGATGATGAGTCTCTTAGCCACCGTAAAAAACATTTGAATGTAAATCTGTGAATGACCGAGCATGATCCTGATCGAGTTGGCTCGGATCCCACGGCAGTCGTTTCGTGAAAATTCAGCAAGTAAAACGCCTGATCCTTAAAAACTGACGATTAACTTGTCACCAACTTGAAGAAGAAACATCTGTCCATGTGAACTGTACAGACAGTCAGTCAGCAACACCACTTGCACATTACATGGGCTAGGCTGGGAGTTACTGTTGAGTTATTACCTCAACTTTAAGCCATTTGGGCCATTAAAGGAGTTCCTGGGAGGCCAGAGTTTCAGATGTGAAACAGGCAGTCCGGTCATGAACTTTCTACCTTGATTTTATCTAAGCACTGAGTGAAACGCTGGAAAATGTGCATTAGTGTATAGATTAGATTTTATACAGAAATAAAGGTAGTTTTTACTCTCCTGTGTGTGTTATTTTGCTCAATCAAATGTTCTAGCTTGACGTGACTACTCCAGGTATATTCAGGCATCTTGACCTTGTTGCAACCTTGATCCTGTCAAAATCTAAATCAGTTCATAAGATGATTACGATAATAATTCCATTTGAATCTCATCAGGCACTTGCTCTCGAGATAACGTGCAAATGAAAATCTCTGACATATAAATGACCCAAAACATACAAATCTCGATGGCAGAGATTACTACATGAAATGACTAAGCAAAAGGCAAGCTTTGAAATAAATATCTTGTAGGAGTCTGGATATTGCTTGCATGAATTATCTTAGCTGTAATGGCATTTTTGTTGTCATTTAACTCCACTCACCACTCCATTTATTATTGATCAACTTAGAAAGTAGTGCTACTGAGAAGAAACCATGACCATTCACAAGCCATTTAAACTCATTTTACTCATCGTAAATAAATAACAGAGCACCCTGCAGGAACAAGTCCTGAAATATCGTGATGACAGCAGGATTACTCTAGCGTTCTTGGAAGAGTGCTTGAGGTCCCATGTTGTTAAGTGGTCTAATGCGTGGAAGAGTCTAAAACCACATTAAACATGACTCACCAGGCTTCCTGGTGGCTGCCAGCAGCGTTGAGGCTCTTAATGATGGCAAAGCTGTCAGAGGAAATCTTTGAGGCTTCATAGCGCGTGAGAGCAAAGCAGCGAGAGAAACTGTTGGGCTTTTTATCTCCAGCCTGGCGGACGGCCACAGTCAGCTGCTTAGCGACTCGGCCATTCTGAAGACAAAAATTTATATGTCATCACGAGAAGAAAGAGAAGGGGGGGGGGGGGAACACAGCCAACCCGCTCACACGGGAAAGCATGACGAGCGTTTAACCCTTACCATTTCTTTGTCCTTATTGAGTCTCTCCTCCAGCTCAAGGGCCAGCTGGTGCAGCCAGTGCTGAACCTAAAGACCAAATAAAAATTTTTTTTTTAAAAACTGCAAAAACTACAACACACAAGCCTTCCAGTACACAACTCAAACATTAATATTACCTGTGTTTTTGTAGCCAGAGCTGACTTCCCTTGAAAGTTTTTGCTACAGCCGATGGACTTGGGAAGCTGCCTGGGTTTCACTGGCTCGAACTCGATGCCTCTGCACAAGTCATACAGCCACTGCCTGAACAAGAATTCAACACTTTAGACAGACGGCCCCAAATGACCACAGGTTTTGTTTAAAACAGAAAGAGTAATCCTAGTAAAACATAAGTGTTTTTTTTTTAATCTACAATATTAAGTCATCTCTCTTTTATTTAGTGTAACATCTGTGTGGTTTTTATAAGTTTTCCCTTGATAACGAGCACATCAGTGAGATCTGTAATCAGCTCAAAGTCAAAACACCTCTGATTTTTGTGTGTCAGTCATTTGTTTTACAGAAAATCTATAAAGCTGTTATAGCTATATCCTGTGTTGTCGCAAACATGTTTACAAGAAAAAAGCACCATAATAAGGGCCATATCACAATCTCACTAACTGGAATAATTATATAACTTATATAACTGGAATAACTTATATCTCAGACCAAGTGAAATAAAGATTTAAATATCTGTGAACCTCTGTATTCCATCTAGGGACCATAGTGACCATTGTATTTATCACCATTTTTTACAACCGTGCTTGAACCTCCGGTCAACATTCAAACACACATTCACACACTATGGGCAGTTTGGGAACGCCAGTTAGCCTAATCTGCATGTCTTTGGACTGTGGGAGGAAACCGGTCTAACCGGAGGAATCCCAGCAAGCAGGAAGAGAGCAGGCAAACTGGGAATCGAACCCGGACCTTGGCAGTACAAGGCAACAGTGCTATCTACTAATCCACCGTGCCGCCATTAAATACAAATTGGGTGACACAAAAGCTGTAAAAAATAAATGATGTCAATTTGAAGGCAACCAAACACTTTCCTATTCAAATAGCTTGTGCTTTAAACAGGGTGTAATATAATATCATATCATTAAATATTAAAACACAGGCCTATTCACATACTGGCAGACTTGTAGTGTTTGGATTTTTTTTGTACTTCTGCATATCACTAGTAACCTCCAAAGAAACATATACAGTTATGTGATAGAAATGACCCCCAGCCCGCGAGTCAGACTTCTTCTCCAGATTCGTGTCACACTGCAGCGTTTAGAGTCTTAGAGCACTTGGAGTCTTACCCAGTCTTTTCTCCATAGTGTTCCTCCAGGTGCGCCCTTGTAAACTGAGTCAGCTCACCCATCTTCTCTACCCCCAGGGTCTCTGTGATTGAGACACCGAGTTTCCCTCCTAGATTGCGACTGAAACCCGGCCAATAAGAACATTGTTCACTGTATTGAATAATAAACAATACATTTAAGCTGATGCCTTAATTGGGAATATACTTGCATTTTACTGATGGGCAAAGTCATGAAGAGTTCAGAGACCGATCCGAGAGGAAGCACAGTTTGCCGGTTTGGTTTGTTGAGACCGCAGGCGAGCTTGGCCAATACCTGCACAAGCGTTATTAAAAATTATTTAATGGCAAGGGTAAAATTGAGTTTAGAGCTTGTCACATGATTATACATTGGGTGTTTAAGACTAAAACTATAGTAATCACACATTTACTGCTAAATAGTGAGATCTTCAGCTCTGCTGCTAGCAAGAATCATCTGCAAAAAAGGACCTTGTTATGAGAAATCCCTGCAGAGCAGCGGAACCCGGTGTGCTCCTCCACGGCGGCCCTCATTTCCTCAACAATGATCGCTCCAATGGCCAAACACACCTCGGGGTAGCCCAAACAGCCCGGTTCAAAACAGGCAGGTAATGTATCGAGCCACTGCTGCAGACCGTTCGACCTCCGCTCCTCTACGTGCACATACAAATAAGTGAATTACTGTCGGTCCAGGCTTTACAGGAAGCATAGTAATGTTATTGGCCACTTTCATTACCTTTATCCACCGGCGCATCTTCCTCTGTGCCAGGAACGGGGAAGCCTTGGACGTAAGTGTTCCTCAGAAGTTGAGGGTCAATCCGTGATACCTCGAGATCCTTCAGTCTCTTCTGGACGCTGCTGGTGAGGTCCATGTAGGCTTCGTCGATGCTAGCTCTCTCAATGACTGCAAATCGGGACATGACCTCAATCACTTCCACACTGGCCTCTCTGTAACTGGTCACAGAAAAAAAAGAAACACATTCCAAACATTTAGCAGCTCAGGAAGACACAAAGAAAAAACCTTAAAACTATGTTTTTATAAACTGAAGCAAGCAAATGCTTACCAGGTTAGATCAGCTTTCCCGTGTGACTCTCGGACTCTGGCCACTTGAAGATCTGGACACAGTTTCTTGGCATCATCCGCCCACATGTTTCTGGTCACACCATGGGCTCGGGCCTCATAACTGACTGCTATAATACTGATCAAGAGACGAGATTTGAAGAAAAATGTAGCAGTGAATACTGACTGAAACCAGATTCTATATGCGTCTGAAACAGTTTGTTTCTGCTCACCCTCCTCCTTTCCATGTTTTGTACTGAGCCACGACGCAGGGTTTGTTCCTCAGCTCAGGATTAAACTTCTGCTCGACCTGCACGTAAAAACAGTCCATGTCCACCAAAGCCACCACTCTGTCCTTCCCCACCTCCATCATCACACTGCAGCCTCAACTGGATACTTGCTGAAGAAGCTGGAGCACCGAGCAGAGCTTCTCTGAAATGTTAGCAGCAAAACACTAATACAAGCTAATTAGCCGTTTGAAAATATCTAAACATTCACACAGTCATCTAACAACAGATTAATGTTACTGACCTCACTTGCACGGAAACCCAATCAAAACACCTAAAATTGATAACTAGCTTGCTAGCAACGTAAACTTCCCGCCTTAGCTATAAACTTCCGCCCTGCGTGTTCTTCTTCTTTGAACTCCAGTGTGTATTGTAAAATATCACCACCTGCTGGATTGGAGATATGCAGGTCCCAAATTCGGATAAAATGGGAGGGTTGTGTCAGGAAGGGCATCAAGCGTAAAACCTGTGCTTAGATATTGAGCAGATTGGATGATCCACTGTGGCGGCCCCTCAACAGGATCAGCCTAAAGACTAACAGAAGTTGATCGTTTCAGAGCTATTATGACTGTTCCGGTTATTATCCCCCGTGTGATTGATGACTTCACACCGCTGTAAATGTGTGTTAGGGTCAACCGGATTATGTGAATATTATTTCACTTGGAGAGAACAAAGTGTCGGAGCCTCGAACGATGATATAACATTAAAATAAAAGCCGTTTATAGCTGACTCATCAGAAAGAAGCTGGAGCTCAGTGATTTTGCTTGCATCCAGACAATTGTTTTGAATATGAAAGTGTGATTCCGTGAATTTGAGTGATTGTGTGTGTGAAGGTGAGTGTTTGCTCAGTACGCGAGAGTTGGTATCTTTGTTGTATTGATGGGTCGTTCATGAACGAATCGTTCTTTTTGAACGAATCTTTAACGTGACACAGAAGAACGAGTAGTCTCGGAGAGTTTTCTTTCTCAACAATGACTCTTCTACTCCGAGTCGTTCGTTCCTTTGTCACGTGACTCCCATAGACGTTATGCGATGCAATAGATTCAAAAGAACAAACGACTCAGACTGGAAGATGTAAGAGGTGAGCTACACATTCTGTTTATTATAATATGTCCTTAGCTGCATTGTAATATTTTCATTACAGGAACTATAACCAAAATTTGGGGTATGTAAACGTATTGGGGGTATTTTTTTTATTGAAAATGCAACATTTTATTTCATTTCTGATCAAAAGAACGAAATGAACTAAATGACTCAAAAAAAGTTTTTATTTTTTATTTTTCATTTGTTCATTTTGATGAATGAGATTCAAAGAACCGAGTCACTAAAATGATTAAAACTTCTCATCACTACTTTGTCGCTGTGGATATGTTAGCTCTAATGACCCGTGTTTTATAGTGGTGCTTCACATTACTTGATATTAGCAAACTTGTTTTAAACTTCCCACAGGAAGAATAAAATACATGAATCTGTCCAATTATCTTTTAAGGTTCAGCTTTCATAGTCAGTCATTTTCATAAATAAAATATTCATTAAAATACAGTATAAAACAGGTTCTATGTTGTTAATAAAATCTAAGAGAATATGAAGAAACAGCGTGTGCCACTCTGAGCAGTGACCTCCGGTCGCCATGGTGACGGCATCATGTTTATTTTCCAATCGTGTTCTGACGCTGCTATCTATAGCCGAGTTTTACTCTGAGAATTTCTACTGAGACTTTACTGCACCACGTATCTACTGCATCTACTGTACACTGCTTGTAAGTTATAAGCAAGTTTAAAAAAACTAATTTGCTCATCCCTTACTATTCCTGACCTTTGACCTTAACTAGAAATCAGATTTAGATTTACTTTTGGATATTAATTTTGAGACCCCTTTCCTAAATCGTGATAACAGTCTCATCTAAATGTTTTTCAAATACAGTATCTCATTAGGCCTCTAACACATTTATCACCAGAATTTTTCGAACCCATTTCTTCAACCATAGACGTATAGTGTCTCTGGCTCTGAGAAAAGCTTAGAAAAGTATTGAAATTCATGATGGGATCGGTACCAAAACAAAAATACAGTTAAGATAAAGAGAAAAACTTAGCCAGTTCTTTTCTTCCTATTTAAAAAAAACGAACTAAATATCTTAAACTAAATGAAATACATTTCTGACTTGCAGGTTTTCGCATGGCAGGACAGCCTCTCACAGCAGGAGTCTGACTCCAGCCGAGTGTCTGCACAGCAGTCCATGTGTGAGGGTGGTGATGAGGAGGTCGCGAGCAGGGCCGGGGACGAGAGCCGCTTGGACGTGGTATTTCCAGGGAGCATGAAACATTATGCCTGTTACATATTCGTCTGTGAACTTCTCAAGTCTGTCCTGTACCAGAGACAACAGCTGCCCATGACCTATGACCAGATGGTCCACTTCCAAATGCAACAGCTTGCAACCACACAGGTGTGAGAAAAAGACTTAAACACTTTAAAGACTCAGTTATGATGTACAAATATTAGGCAACATTACTGCTAAGGACGTGACTACTATTCTCTGCCTACAGATGGAGGAAGGAGCCGTTGTGAAACCCATCCAGTCATCAGGAGGCTTAAGTTGGCAGCGGTGCGAGCAGACACTGCGAGACCTGGACGAGGTGCTTGATCGCCTGGAGGAGCTCTTCTCCCTCAGTTACATCCCCCGTGTGCTCTTCATGCTTGGAAGCTCTGCAACTCTTCCCATGGAGGTATATGAGATCAGCATGGAGGCTTTAGTGCGGGAAGGCAGTGTCAGGAGTTTGAGAACGTCCCTGTGTCTGAGGCAGCTGTTTCACACCCTTTTCTTTCTGATGTTAAGCCAGTGCGCCTCATGGGTACCACGGTCATCGCACTCGCTCATCGGAACTGTGGTGTGGACTGGTTTAAACCTAAAGTTGACTTCAGGCTTCCATCAAATCTAAAGAGGCAGGTGATAGTGTTAGCCAGTGGTGGGTCTGGAAGTGACCAAAGGAAACCTGACACTAGAGATGGGGATGATTTATATATGGTTTCAAACACCTGTGACTATTAGGGGTTTCAGTAAATGACACGGGAATAAAGCTAGGTAATAGAATAGGTGAAATTTGGTTTGTGTACATGATGGCCTTTGTGGTTTATGGGACTAGTTTTTTGTTTCTTTTGTAGTGGCCTTGTAAATAAGTTAATAATGATGAAGTTCAAACACAAGGTGTGTTTAAGTCAAATTGGGACTTTATTATTCAGAATAAAGAATAGAATACAGTCCTGAAAGTCAAAACTCCCTTTATTTCTCTATATTATCCTAATCTCACTAATGCATTTATCCCATAATTTCACTAAAGCTTGAATGTCCTCTTACTCTGGATAAGAGTCTGATCGTCGTACTGTGCGTAAAGGCTTCTGTAAATGTCAGTCGGTTTTAATCCATACCTCAGAAGTCCCAGTTTGACTTGAACGCCCCACGTAGATTAAGCACTAGCTTAAGTTGTTTTTCTCAAAGAAAAGATGTTAAGGGAAGGATTTTAGATTGTGTTTATAACAATCAATATGTTACATATGTGCACTTTGTTTTCTAATAAATGTCATTTTTGTAAGCATACTGCTTCTTTATTCATTGAACTGTTACACAGTCACCTTTACACGTATCTTCTGCTTAAGTCGATAACAGACTTAACTGCATCTATAAAAGTGTTATGGTGAAGCACATTTTGGTTTAGGGATAACAAATCAAAATGAGAACTAAACTCAGTTTCAGTCAACCATTGAGATTCCTCAGAGGAGAAAAGGTCTCATAAAAAAATTTATTTTCTTGTCAAGGCTGATCCCACTTGCTGATGGTAAAGGTCAGCTGCACCCACAGTTTCAAGGTCATCTGAAAGCTTTGCAGGACAACTGTCTTTAGCAAGCTGATATGGTTTTCCCTTTCCTAAGGAGAATAAGTAGTGAGATTTAGTAGGTTATAGTTTACAGGGTTTGTAATGACATCTGTAAGCTATTCTCTACTACTTCACAAATTATACAAATAGATATCGTAATTAGCCTAACACCACTTATTTGAATAAGGTGGCCAAATTAATAGAAACATAAGCCAGAATCTGCTAGGATATTAGGTGTTCCTATAAATATAATCCATAATTCATTATTCAGGGTAAAACCAAGAGCAAGAGTATCTTACAGGCTAACTCAAGCTGCAGAAATGCTAATTCAATTCTAATTGAAATCTGTAGCAGAATGAAAATGAATTTAAATTGCTTAATTGATAAGTCATGCCTTGTGACATTTGTGACATCAATCCTAGCCATCTGACATGTCAGGTACATCTGTCTTTAAAGGGTAGGTAACTCTGGCATTTACCTCTAACCACATTCTCTCTGTTACATGGTTCTGTGCAGATTTTAAGGATAGTGTAAGTCTGCTGCCTGTGCTCATTAGAAATACAGTTGATTGCAAGAAACCATCAACAATTGATCACACATGTAGAAGGTGTCTGGATGTAGGGCTGTCTTTGAAGATAAATGAAGGATAAATAATGTCAAATAAAACCGCAGGCAACTCTGACCCGGTTCCATAGTACAGAGGAAAGCACAGCGGGCCTAAAAATAAATCACAGATAAACATAACCTTTATAAAACAAACAGCATTAGTACTGCATCCCCAAAGTGACACTGAATAAGTCCAATGTTGTTGGTCTTTCGGCTGCTCCTGGCAAGGGTCGCCACAGCGGAATATCCAGTCCACACAACAACTTGGCACAGGTTTTACACCGGATGCCCTTCCTGACGCAACCCTCCCATTTTATCCGGGCTTGGGACCGGCACTGCATCCAGTGGCTGGGGTTTGGGCACTGACTGGGAATCGAACCCGGGCCTTTCACATGGCAGGCGAAACACCTACCACTGAGCCACCAGTGCCCTCACACTGAATAAGTCCAATAATTGTAAAATATTGTACACCATCATATCTTGTGCACTTTAGAAAAGTAAAAAGTAAAAAAAAAGTAAAAAAAAAAACACACACACACATATAGACAATTCATAAGCGGTTAAGTCAAGCAAACACAAACTGTCATATATTTCAATTCAGCACATTATCATGTACAGTCTGTCATGTTCTCTACCAAAACTTCTCATTGGTCAGGACTCACGACCCTGGGCAACATTTCGCTGGAGCAGCAATGAGCGCATGAAAATAACGTAAAAGTTCAGAATAGTTATAACATTTAGGCGATTGGTTTCCTGATACACATCTAACTCTTCAGTTCCGTCAAAAAGTATTTGCCCCCTTCCTGAAGTTATTTATTTATTTTGCATATTTGTCACCCATAAATGATTGAGATCATCAAACAAATTTCAATATTACACAAGGACAACCAGAGTAAAAACAAAGTGCAGTTTTTACATGATGATTTCATTAATTTAGGGAAAAAGCTGTCCAGACCTGCCTGGCCCTATGTGAAAAGATCATTGCCACTTTTGCAATCAATTCTTTGCAGAATGACTTTTATTCTGCGACATTGGAGGATTTTCCACCATGAATGGCCTGTTTAAGGTCTAGCACAGCACCTCAAACTCCAAAACCTTAATTTAGTTTTTTTGAGCCATTCAGAGGTGGACTTGCTGGTGTGTTTGGGATCATTGTCCTGCTACATAACCCAAGAGGGCTTGAGCTTGAGGTCACAAACATATGGCCGGACCATCATACTACCACCACCATATTTGACTGTTGGTATGATGTTCTTTTTATGAATTGCTGTGTTATTTTTTACGCCAGATGTAACAGGACACACACCTTCTCACACCTTGTCTCATTGGTCCACAGAATATTTGCCCAAAAGTCTAGGGGATAATCAAGATATTTTTGGTCAGTAGTGGCTTTCACCTTGGAACTCCATGACTACCATAGATGCCATTTTTGCCCCCCAGTCTTTTTTTTATTATTGAATCATGAACACTGACCTTAACTGAGGTAAATGAGGCCTGCAGTTCTTTAGATGTTGTTCTTGGAATTTTTATGAGCTCCTGGGTGAGTTGTCATTGTGCTTTTTGAGTAATTTTGATAGGCCGTGCACTCCTGGAAAGGTTTACCACGGTTCCATTTTTGAATGGCTCTCACCATGGTTCTCTGGAACAAAGTTTTTGATTTTTGATTTCTCAAACGGCTCAGCTGT
>JAQMYJ010000039.1:28002973-28025635 GCA_030014305.1 Clarias laeviceps
ATAAAATATAATATTCTTCACACAGCTACCACCAAACCAATGGGGGAGACATGTGCTTTTTCTCAGGGACAGAAATCCAAATTCCATATCATTAAAAATAAATAAATAAATTCCTCACATCTCATTCATTATTAAGTGTTATTAACACCCTACCACATTACATGACCTCTTAGAACTAACTCGTGACTGGCTAGTGCCTCTGTGATAGACAATGGAGACATAGTAATGGCATCCGTCCCACATCGACAGCACATTTTTTGCTGTCTTGGCTCCAGGCCATGGACAGATGTTGTTGGGAATCAAACTTGTAAACACTTTTTCTAACTACAGTTGTATTAGTGCGTAGGCCTGTTGACTCACACCTGCAGGGTTGGGGGTTCAAATCTTGCCTCTGTTTGCATGTTCCCCCAGTGCTTGGTGGGTGTCCTCTGGGTACTCAGAGACACTGGATGTAGGCTGATTGGTGTTTCAAAGATGTAGAACATGACGGTGTGTAAATATCAGTGTGTACGCCTATAGGTTGCCAACATAACTTCCCTTACAACAAAGACCATTGGAGTGAAGTCATAGGTCACTGCGAACAACCATATCTTAGTTGACCACATGACTTGAAAATGTATTGATTTGCATTACATTACAATACAATCTGAACTCCCATCAGTTGGCTAATTAGATTATTGGCTTTTTGGATTTACCACTCTCAACTAATTTTCTAATGTGTTCACTCAATGTGTTGTATTTCCTTATTAAAACCTAAAATCAAAATGATGGTGCTTATCATAGCATATACACAATAAGAGGCTGAATTTCAGTACAGTTTCCTTAAAGCGATCCAGCAACATTCTGAATATTTATGGTTAACCAGAACCTTAGATGTTCATGCGCTCGTGTTACCAAGACCACCTGTGCGAACAGCGACGGCTTATGAAGTTTACAGCAAAAGCTTTAACAAGCTAAAGAAAGTTGGCTTCTGCAAGGCAAAAGCCTGCCAAGAGTACATATTTCTGTAAGACTTAGACTATTATGCATTCTCAATGTCTAGATACATGTAGCCCTTTTGGGTCTCCTTGAAAGGGGTTATGACCTTGTTATGACAAGTTCCATTTACAACTCATCAATGAGCTCTGGGTCTGTAATGTAGCTATAAAACATCTGACCAGACTTACTGAGGATTATGTCTTGCTCTTATGGAGCACAAAATATCCATTCGATCATCCTGATATTACCATGTGCAACATCATTTAAGGGAAGATATGTAATAGAAAAATGTTCTGATCCATAAATAAATGGAACTTTCTCTTCATAGTGTAACTATGGCATGAAAATAAATCAGTCACAAGAGGGCATTACAATGATCATCAGTGTATTCAGTCAGAATTCAAGGAAGTGCTTTACACATGTCCAATGTTCAACAAATGCTTGTATTTATTACATACAGTACCAGTTTTAATTCAATGTTTTTTGTTTTATGATTTATTTTCTACAATAAAACGTTCAAAACCAAAGCTGCAAATAATTCGGCAAACGTACAGCTTGTTGTAAAATTGGCCCAAATATGCATCTTCTACCTTTCACAGCTAGAAAGCTACATCCAGGAGAATCTGCGGCAAGACATGATGCAACTTCAGCAGGACACAGTGCACAACCACACGGCAGCCATGATCGAGATCGGCACCAACCTCCTGATTCACACGGCTGAGCAGACACGAAAGCTCACCAGCGTCGAATCACAGGTGAGTAAGTGATGTATACTGCTGTGGTCGTATGTTTACACACACTCATCCTAAACATGAACATCATGGCAATGGCTTTTACATCTGAAGGAAAAAAAAAATTGTAGTGTAATAAGAATGTTTTTTCTTTGAAATAGAATTTTTGCTGAAAACTTTACCTTTTCAAAGGTATGCTAAAGATTTTACATAGAGTACAGTAAAATAATACTTTAAAAATGGAATTATTATAATGAGCTTTTAAATCCAATACAAAGTTTTGTTTCTGTTTTTTTTATGTTGTTGTTGGTCAAGTAAGAATTTTAAAAACTAAAATCTAAAGATTTTTAAAATATATGTTTTGGCTTAAACCTTTTAGTAAACTTTTTAAATGTTTTATAAGATTTTTTAATAAAAAAAAAAATCTAGGTTCATTATTATTATTTTTATTTTGTAAAATGTTTTGAATCTTAAAAATTCAAGATAATTACTTTCTAAAAAAATCATAAAAACCTAAATCATATTATTATATAATCAATTATTAAAATTATAATAAATAATAATAAAAATAAAATTATAATAAAAAATAAGTAATAAATAGAAATAAAAAAAAGAAGAAAAAGAAACAAAAAAGGTTGGTTATCTCTTTTCCATATTAAGTATTATTTAAGCGTTAAATTAAAGTTAGGCATTAAATAAAAGTATCAACTCAGTTTTAACAATAAAAGATATTGGCCTTGCAATGATTTTTTTTTTTAGCTGGTCTTTTTGCTGGGGCAGAATGACTGTTCTATTAAAGATGAACAAGGAAAAAAGTTCAAAGAAATCACTGAAAGCCCAGTATTACCATGATGTTTATGTTCATGATGACTGAATGTAAACGTCTGACCGCAACTGTATGTGGAAGCCTGAATCTCATTCGTCATTCTAATTAGACTGAGCATTGTGTCAAGTTCTCAAAACTCAAATATCAATCTCTCAGCTTGAGAATTCAGTAATGAGGTTATTGTTTAGTCCCTCCAGTCCCCATGTCCCTTTTCCCTTATTTAAATTTTTACTGTCCCTTGTTCCGACTTCTGTTTCTCCCTCCACTCAGCAAATGCGAGGACTTGTGCTGTAATTCCAAGTGATGTGTGAAAACCCCTTAAATGCAATTAAGGCCTTTCACATGCCAACATGCTCATCCCTATCCAATGAATGTCCAAACTCATAGCGTGGCATGCAAGATCAACTACAGCCCATGTGAGAGCAGCAAAAATTGGTTTTGACAGATTATTCTAGGGGAAAAGTGCAACTGTCAAAATTCATTACGCTTTTACGGCACAGTATTTTGTCAAATGAGGACACCTGCAGATTCGTATGTATTCAGTTCATATCATCCACAAGGACACTCAAGACGAAATCTTTGAAAAACGTGAACTGGAGTGGAAAAAAAAAAAATCAGTAGAGCTCTAAAGGATTTAATTATGCAAACTTGCAAGCTTTGTTAAACAGTTCAATTAACATGAGAAGGGATGGAAAGTGAAAGCTTCTCTTAAATAACTCTTAAAAGTTTTTATTGTATGATTTCTTTTTATTTTAGGTTATAAACCAAACAACCCGACTTGAACGGCAGCTTCTTGAGAACTCAATCTCGACGAATAAACTGGAAAAAGATATGATCATGCAGACGAATGAAATAAGTAAACTTGGCGATAAAAACAGGTGAGATTTTTTTTTACAATTACTTTGTATTTTTTTTATTATTAATTCAATAAACTGCATTACATACATTTTCATATCATGATAGATAATTATACAAGATACTTTTCTAAATTACTGCAGGTATCTTGCAAATATTTTATAGCAATTGTCTTTGTTTAATTATTAATAAGTTAATTAAACTTTTCACAGGAAGTTATTTATGGTTAGCAGATTAACAGCGGTTTAACTATAGACTTTAACACTGATCAGCTGCTTGTAATCATGAGTGATTTTTACTTCAGAGCAGTAGCTTTGTAAGACTTGAAACTTTACAAGCTTTCAAATCTTAAACATTGTCAAGTTCTTGACTTTATGTAAAAAAACTGTAGTTAAAAAAATTGACATTGTAAAAGTTTTGTTAAAAATGTTTAAAAGAGGGGTTAAATAAGGTTACGGAGAGTATTGAAACCTAATAAAAGTTTTGTAAATATAATGTAAAAACAAGTATGGAATCATTAAAATGGGTTTTATGTGACATTATTACTTTTTTAAAGTTAAGTAAAAAGTTTGCTCCGCTTAATTCTTCGTGAAGCTAGGTGATGAATAAGTAATTTCAAATCCTCCCATGATAATAAGTTTTTTGTTTGTTTGTTTTTAGCATCCTGGAAAAGCGGATGGAAGACATGGAGGGCCAAAGGCAGGCAGAGCTGAAGAGTCTGCAGGAGGAGAAGGACCAGCTGAAGAAGCTGGTGGAGAAGCAGTCAGGCATCATTGAGGACCTAAAGCAGCAACTGCAGCGTGCCTCAGACGAGAACAGGGTCCTGCAGCAACAGCAACATGAGCTGTCGGAGACGGTCAACAACCTCATCCAAAGCATCAACATCCCCACCTGTGAGTGAGCACCACTGCATCGCAGCCAAACATCACACAGGGGAATGTGGGAGGAAAACAAAGTGGCCAGAATATTATGGAATCCCTTGGGTGACAAGTGTTCAGAGAGCAGATGCTGCAAACTTTCTCTTCGTCATTTAAGTCACAAAATAAGAGGAAATTACTTTAGATTTTGACAAAGATCAGCCAAGACAGTGTAAAAGGCCCTTTTAAGTAGATGATAATCACATGCAATTAGTGACATTACATTTCTCAGTCCACTGTTCTTTTCTTCTAGCAGATAAATCTGCGATGATGCAGGATACACCCTCAAATTACAAAGACTGCGCTGCCATCTTTAAGTCCGGAAACAAAGAAAGTGGAGTCTACACACTAACAATCCCCGACACCAAAGAACAAATAAAGGTATGAAGGACTTCTGTTTCCTGTTAGACATTTCCAAAGTAAATACAGAGAGACGGGAAAAAAAAAAGTGTAAGAAGGAAAGAGAGAGGGGAGAAGTAGAAAATAGAAATAAAGTGATAGAGAAAAAAGGAAGGCTTATGGAAAATGGGATAGAGAAAGAAATATATGGACAATGCGAGTGTGTATACAAGCAATAAAGAAAAAAAGGGAGCAAGAGTGTGTGAAAGAGTGTGAAAGGTAAAGGAAGATGACAAAAGTGAATAAAACAAAGAGATAAACTAATGCAAAAGAAAGAAAAAACAACAACAGGAAGCTAAGAAAAACAAATCAAGGAAGAGAAAGGGAATAAACGATAAAAGAAAGAAAAAATAAAATGAAGGGATTAATAGAGAAAAAGTGAATAAAAAAAGATAGCAAAAGAGCAAGAGACTAAGAAAAAGAAGAAAAGAATCTATTTCAGTAAAATCTTTCAGTAAAAAGGAACATGGAGACAGACAGACAGACCAGACAGATAGATACTATTTCACTGTTTGAGACTTGAGAAACATCAACAACAAGAGGAACTTCCAGTGACTTTCCGGGAAATACTGCATTCCACGACAGACAGTCTTTTTTTTTGAAGGTAGTTAGTTTACACATGCCTGTGCAGAGTCAGCTCTCTCCTAAGAAACGTTTCACAGGAAGTTATTTATGGTTAGCAGATTAACAGCGGTTTAACAGAGACTTTACTGCTCTGAAGTAAAGATAAGTGAAGTGAAAGTAAGTTAGTTAGTTCAGTGTGACAGGAACTATGAGATGCACAAGCAAAATGTTTCAGGACAGCACTGTTTCTCTTTCCAGGCATACTGTGACATGGAAACAGAGGCAGGTGGATGGACAATAGTGCAGAAGCGATTCAGTGGCCTTGTTGACTTTGATCAGACGTGGAAGGAATACAAAATGGTGAGCACTGAAAGAGAGACGCTTTCTCAGTCCAAAAAAGGGGAGGAGAGATTCCGATACTGGTCACAATGGCCGAGTGATGAAGTTTGTGCTTAAAGGAACAAGCATATTTTTCAACATTTATTTTTGTTTTAATTGTAAGGGTTTCGGAGACGCTTCAAGTGAACACTGGCTGGGCAATGAGTACATCTCCAAGCTGACGAATGAGCAGCAGTATGTTCTGCGCATAGAGCTTACGGACTGGGAGGGGAACACGGCGTTCTCTCAGTATGATGAGTTCTCCCTGAGCGGTGAAGAGCAGAAGTACAGGTGAGAAACCATCACCGGCTGTACACTCCAGGCTCTAGAGATAAAATGATATCACTTGAACTGTGCAATTTAATCTGTTTTTTTTTTTTTTTTTTTGGTTGAATCAATTAACTAAATCAATGTGTTGGTTTTAGATTCAGAATTTATTCATACTTTTTAAATTAGTTAGGTGTTAAATTAATAAATTGCTTTAAAATACTACCTCAGCTTTTGCAGAAAATAACGAGACATGAACGTCTTTGTACGAGACATGAAATTTAAATGATCAACAACGCAAGTAACACTGCATTTAAAGATTATTAAACACTTTTTATACTCTAAATCCTGTAAGAAAAAAATATCTGCTCAAGACAAATCAGACAAAAAGCAATCGAGAATCTCAATGTCCAAAAAATTGGTCTACCCATAATTCACGGCTCTAGATCTCATCATCCCTGCCACAACATTCTGTGATGTTTATTCTGACAAAATTAACATGGTACTGTGTTATGAATGAAAATTCAACAATAAGGGAATTTCTCTGACAATAACAGACACTATTACGAAAAAAAAAATCACTTTTTAGTCATTTAGTTGGGTCTCCATTGTCATTTTCCATGTTTGTATTGGCCAGAACAGAACAAGCCAATTAGATTTTCCCTCTAACATGACCTCATATAAGAAGAGAACCCTCCCCAGGTTGTTTCTCAGCTCTGCTGTTCTCTGGAGAATCTCAATTACATAGACACATTAACACCGAGTGTGAGTTATGAAAAAAACATTATCTGAGAGGTATTTCGGCTGGAACATTAACACAGACTTTGGGGAACCCATGAGACCTTTGCTAAGTTATTTAAAAAAATGGTAAAATATGGGATCTTCACAACCTTTCCTCCATCTAGTGATTGCAACTCACTTTCTGCAAAGGTCAACAGAGAATATTTTGACTTCATTTATGTGAAATAAAATCTAGCAGGGCATGTTCAACCTAAATTAATCATCATTTAACTATATTTCTAAGAGATGAAATAAAAATATTTGCCTGAATTATGGTAAAAAAAAAAAAAGATTCAGTAATTCCACAAAGAAGTGTTGAATCTGACACTTAATAAAGCCGTGAGGATCCTTTAAAGTAGGATCCTTTAAAATAGAATCACAAAAAAATAAAATATCAACCAAAACTATGTTTAATACTGGAATACATGATTATATAATAACATGCGCTACGCTCTTTAAAAATGAGATGATGGAAATTCAGTCTTTTACTGCTTAGATGGACCTAAAGAGTTATGTCCGGAATCTTGACATTTTAAATCGGATAAATCAATATCACACAAACCTGGGGTGCACTGTATGGTATTGTTCGCATTTACAGTACTGTACTTTACTGCAAACACTACAGTCTTGTCTTAGACTTTGTAGCTACACTCTTTAATCTTTACGTGATACTGTTTCATATGTCATAGAGCCTGTCTATTGTCCTTACTATGGACATGGCTTTCCAGAAAGGGTCACATGACATCTGGCTAAGACTATAGATATGCATTGGAACCCCACACCCGTACCCCTCAAAAAAAAAAGAGAGGGAGGTTTTTACGTTCATTAGAGTGTGTGAACGAGTGAATGAAGATATGAAGCTCGTGGGACAGAGAGACCATGTTCATAAATGTAAAAAAGACACCCTTCATCCTTAGTAACTGGTCATGGCTGTGGTGTTTTAAATGAGCTGATAGTTTTGTTATATCCTGGGAAATAAAACCAATTAAATTATCTTTTTCCCAAAAAAAAAAAGTGTGCCTACTCCTGGTTTAAATTCGAATACATTTAGGGATATGAGAAGCTCTAATAAGATACAGTATGTGTTGTGGTATGCGGGTGTATGGATACCATATTATTATTATGATCTGTAACATGAACAAAAAATATTATTTCAGTGCCATGATTAATTAGATAAATGAGAGTAAATACGCAGTTGTACTTTTGTACTCATACTGCCACAAAATCTCATGAGTGGTGCCACACACTTGTCATCATTCCAAAGTAAATGTTTTGTCATCTGGAAATGGTTATAGCCTATGAGATACAGAAACAGGACGACAATATCCTAGAGCTGTCTCTGAACTCTTATCATGCTCCCTAGAAATCAACGCCAACTATCTTAACCCTTGCTGCTTGACCCCACCACAATAATAAGCTGAAGGCAAACACTGCCCAAGTTTCTGTACGATAACAATGCAGGAAAGCCGGACAAACTGGACAACAGCATGGGTTTCCTGTTGTCCATTTCACACACTGAAAACAGACGGAAGTTGGTAGCGCCAGAGAGAGAGAGAGAGAGAGATAGAAAGAGAAAGAAAAAAGTCAGAAAATATGTTTTTGTGTAAAAGATAGAAGAAGAAAGATAGAAAGCGATTCGCAGATTGTGTGTTTAAAAGAGCGGGATAAGCAGTGTGTGTGTGTGTGTGTGTGTGTGTGTGTGTGTGTGTGTGTGTGTGTGTGAGAGAGAGAGAGAGAGAGAGTGAGAGATTACATTACATCTTATCAAAATGAAAGAAAATACTGTTTTAATCCAAAACAGCAAGATATAAATTAAAGAGAGATCTGGAGGAAGATAAAGAAAGTGAGACAGTGTGAGTTTGTGGGGAAAAAAGAAAGAAGGAGCGATATTATGAAATTAAAGGAGTAAGATATTATGAAAATAAATAGATAGATAGATAGATAGATAGATAGATAGATAGATAGATAGATAGATAGATAGATGGAGCGAGGAAATGACAGGGTGTAGATATATAGAGGCAAGCATAAACAGAAATACAGAGGGTCTATTGGTCAGTCCCAGTATAGAAGCTGGTTTCATACATTAACTGCTGTACTGCTGTGTTCCGTCACTTCTCCATCCAACAAGTGACATTGTGTATTTCTGCATTTCCAATTGTACAGGATACACCTTAAAGGCTACACTGGAACTGCGGGTAAAATCAGCAGCCTTGCCCAGCCAGGAAGTGATTTTAGCACAAAGGATGCAGACAATGACAAATGTGTTTGCAAGTGTTCACAGCTAACCACAGGAGGTAAGCAGGTTGTTTTCCTTCATTTCAGTACAAATAGGAATATCCACACGCACGTACATGCACACGCCCATCCACCCCGGCTCACTGCCCCAAGCACTTTTGAACGTCCCCCTCTTCTTGCATTTTCCGTGTTTGGGGTCATGACTCTAGAGTGAAATAAGCTGGAAGCTAATCACTGTTCAGCTCATTTGGGAATTGGGCTCTTGTGAAAGTTGACATTAATAGTCTGGGAACTGCAGACTTGCAAAGCTTTCTATCTTGCGGGTGTTTACAACAAAACTGCTAACTCAGCTTTGCTCTTGCGACGAGGTCTGATCAAGATTTACTATTTATCTTTGGTACATTTGCTCCAATTCTCACAGACAAGCATGTTTGTTAATTACTGAAATCTGCAGAGATGAAAACATTACATGTAAGACTATACATGCTCCATCAGCAGACACCAATTACCACTCTAGTTAAAATGTATGCATTGGCTGTTACTGGAATGAAATATACAAAATGTTATGACAAGTTGGGTTTCCAGAGTTTCCACTGAACAAAACTGGGTGTGCACTCTGGGTTGAAGGTCTGGAAGTGTCTATCTTCCCTGCCAATTACAGTAATATGCGGTAATCCTTAGCCTCAGCAAGCTTATGCATGAAGAAGAGCATTAGTGGTACTCAAAAACATTATTGGTTATTTTCATGCATCTAAGAACAAACTAGCCTTCGTCCTCCCCAGTAGGTAGATGATGGGAAGAGCTGACAAAACCAATGTATTGTGTTTAAATTGTTTGTCTAAGAAAGCTGGTTGCTTTATTTTCACAGGCTGGTGGTTCGACGCCTGCGGCCCTTCCAACCTCAACGGCGTCTACTATCAGCAAGGGCAGCACTCCAATCGCTTCAATGGTATCAAATGGTACTACTGGAAAGGCTCTGGATATTCACTAAAAGCGACAACAATGATGATAAGACCTGTGGGTTTCTGAGGAGTGAATAGGGCAGTCGTGAGGCAACAATGGTTTCAAAACTGAAATGGAACCTTACATTTTGAGGGGAGGACATGCTTGGCCTTTAGCTACATGTTGAACATGCAAAAACTGCAAAAAAAAAAAAAGAAAGCACTTGAAAGAAACTTACAGATTTTAAAGAAGTATTAAATCAGTAAGAGCATGTCACGAACATGTAAAATATTAAGTCTGAGTATGAGGACATGGCACGAAGACTGTTAACGAAGGCCTTACGTTGGATGTGCACCTATGGAGTGAACGGTTAAGAGCGTCACCATTATTCTTCACGCAACAACCTAATGAGTTCAACTGTAATATTTGTTTAGTGAGTTTATGTTTCTGAACTTGTTCATAAATGTACAACAGTTTGATACGGTTTGATATAGAAAATGCAACTATGGTACAAAGGTAAAGGAGAGCGAATGATGTAGAAGGGTCCTTACACTAACCAAAGCAAATGAAAAAGATATCCGTTTGTTTACAGTTATTTAGTGATTTACATATACATTTCTTTGTGATTTTAGCACAATTTGTGATGTTTAATATATTTCTGAAAAAAATAAATAAATCCCAGACTTTAAAAAAAAAAAAGAAACTACTATATTTTGCACAGGATTTGCCTCATTGTAGTTAAATACTTTTACAGCTAAAAGAGAAAAAGGGTCATGACAGATTTTCTTTTCTTTTTTTTTTTTTTTTTTAAATGTATGGTTGGATTCACCTGTGAGCAGTTTTAATAAATTATCAAAATTTTACAAGTTTACACAATTCTCAGAGTAATGGGTTTTTGTGATGTAACTTTTGAAATTCTGATACATATTTTTGTCTGATAAATTTTTTTTTGTCAAAGAAAACTTACCATCTCCAGCTAAAGTGCCAAAAGGACTGCATTTATCACTAATAGGATGTATCTAGACTTTACATTGCTGAGGCAAGACTTTCTATTTATTTATTTTTTTATTACACACTATTATTAGGGAAAGTAGTTTTTTATTTTAAACTTTAATAAAAAATGTTCTTGTGGGTTTTTTTTCTCAAAGTAACTTCAAGTCATTTAACAAGTTCAACTTACTAAAAACCGATTGAGGGGTTAGGAGATATTTATTTGTACTGTATTATACATACTTAAGAGTGTCCAGTAAAATGTATATATTTGTTTGTCTGGATGTCATAAAAAATTAAATCATGTTCAACCTTGTTCAATGTTGTTTCGGCGAGTTACTGATAATTCTGTGCTTTAAAATGTAATTGGAATGATAAACACTTAGCAGTCGCACATGCTAAGATTTCATTGGATCACCTTTAGCTTTGATCACAGCATGCAGTCTGGTGGCCAGTTTGTGTGTGAAAATTACTCCTCATGCTCCCAGAACTACAATTTAAGTTCTGGAATATCAAAAAAAGGAAAATGCAGAGATACGATAACTTGGTCTTTCAGTACATCCACGTCGTCAGCTATCTACATTTTGTTGCCCCATAACATTGCGAAGCCTAGACCTAACCAACTGAAGCAACCCCAGATCACAGCGGCATGATGGGCGCATCTCTTCATGCACGTCCCTTCTTACACTGCCATGCCCATTGCTCTGGTATAGGGTCAATCTGGACTTTTACTGATTAGCCTCACTAGAGTTCTCTTCATATTATGCATGTGGAAATGCTCTTACTTAACTATTAAACATAACTGTGATTTCAAATGCTTTTTGTTTAGTTTTTTTTTAATTATGCAACTTTACCAATGATCCCCATTTTTTTCTGTTGATGGTTCAAGTCTATCCTTTCAGGTTTTAATAATGTATTGCACATTTCTTAACCCAATTCCAGAAATAAAAAAATCTTAATTGTTTGCTTTGCTTGATGCATGTCCATAATTTGACCTTTTTGGACCAGACAGACAACTCTATTGGTTCTAATGTGTAAATTCAACATGTGTATTAAATGATCCATATTAAAAAAACTGCACCACTTACACATTGCAATGGAAAAAACAGAATTCATAAAGGTATTTGTTTTTTACAGTGTTTAATTGTTAAAGTGTACCAGAGCGAAAAAATAATAAAAAAATGACCAAAACTGATCTTATTCAAATATGACCTCACTTGAAACATGGTTGCATGAGCATGCGGAGTTGCTATTAAAACTGAATCGCTGAAGCCATTACACCCTTTCAGAATTCGGTCAGGCATGTAGTTTTCTTTATGACACCACACAAGGGATTCGTGGTAATAAATTACCAATTTCCATATATTTGACTGATTATAGATCTAGAACTCAAATTGTTCACTTGGAGTTTCAAACCCCAGAGTCATTAATGCATTTGAAAACCACTGTAATGAAAAATGGAATTCATACAGTACAGTCTGTAACACTACAAGAGAGATTTTGCATCACTTCATGGTTTAGGACTCTGACACAAGAGCCTTTTTGGCATAGCTCACAGAAACTAATCAAAGTGGAATCCAGAACACGAACATGTGTATCTCTCTTACAAAAGCCAATTTCAGGGCGAGCAAAGACAAACAGGAACCCTACTGCATCTATTTTCTAACCTTTTACTTTCCTCCATGCAGGATGTCTACATTTCAGCCAAGTGGTCTTTGAAAACAATCAGCTTTTATTCACATTGCTTCATACATGACCCTTTTCAAGCTGTGCCAGGGGAAAATAAAAAAAAATGCTATTTTTTAGGCTTCCACTGGGAAGGGATGCTCTAAATGTTCTGCAGCACTTTAACATTCTTTATAAAATTAAACCAAAAAAAAAAAAGAATACGATATATTTATAACAAAATACAATATACTATCCATGTGCACACTGTTTAGAATTTAATCTTCACTACCTGAAAGGGGGTAAATTGAGATTCCAATTTTCCACGTTATTAGGAACACCTGTACATGTGCTTCATGCAGTTTAACAATTAGGCAATCTTGTGGCAGCAGCTTAGTGCATACATTTGCGCAGATACAGGTCAAGGGATTCAGTTAACGCCCAGATTAACCATCAAAACTGAGAAATTTTTGATACAAGAAAATGGCTTGACAAATAGTGCTAGATGGGCTTGTTTTCAGGGTTGATCTCCTGGGATTTTCACACACAACAGTCTCTACTTGGAGACATTTCTGGGGCGAACATCCTTCAGATAAGAGAGGTCAGAGGTTAATGCACAGACGTGTTTGAGCTGACAGGAAGTCCATGGTAACTCAAATGCACCACTCTTTATAATCAGGCTATGCAGAAAAGCATCTCGGAATAGATGCTCAGTTTTACTCGTCAGCCAAAAATTTGATCTGCTCCAAAAGACATACTCTTATCTGGTCTCTTTTCAATATTCAACTCTCCAGTTTCTATGAGCCTTTGTTTTGGATGTGAAAACAAACTAGAGCTCTTGACTTCTATCTGCATGACTTATTATGACTCCTATTATCTCTGCTCGAACGTTATGAGCTGGTGTATGGGCTTCCCTAACAACTCTCATAATACCAATTGAGTGTATACGTCATAGGTTTACACTAACATTGCAAGTCGTGTTAATAGCAGACTAATGTGTGTGACTAATGCATAAGTAAATAAGCTACACGTTATATATATATTTTTAAACAGTGTGTAATTAAATATACTGTATGTGAGCACCATAAATACATACATTTGATGACAGTTTGATTTAGCTTACCGGCGCAGCAGGAAAGTGATCAGATAGTTCATAGGGCTCCTCTGGAACCCACTGCCGGTGCTCCAGACACCATAAGATCTAGAAGAAATTCCACATTTTTTCATCTTAAACTTGAACTAAAAATAAAACCAGAGAGCTTATTCATTATTGTTATTATAAATTAATTTGTGTATTCCAGAATTGACCGTATAACCATGAACATTTGGAACACAAAGTAAAACAAAGCAGCATCACACACCCATTCAAAGGAGAGAATCCAGCAACCTCGTGCGATGCCCAGGAGGATATTGAGCGTGCGTCGCGGACTCCCAGATACAACATGCGTCGTACTCTCGCACACCATGTCAACCACGGTGAAGCCACCCAGACAGTTCACCACCTGTAAGACCGTCTGCTGTTTCCTAAAAAGACAAACATAATGCTTGTGTGTTAGTGTGGTGAAAGAATGCAACTTGCTCTACTATTCTACACAAATGAGCTGGATTTTTTTTTTCCTATAACAGCACCTCATGAAGCATGTCATTTTTGTTCTTTTGTTCCATCTGCCAAAGACTACAACATTTAATTTATTCAAATCGAGAACATCATGCTGACGAACCATTGATCGTTAATGTTGTGGAACGTCCGCAAACTTAAGAGAGTCAGTTGATTTACTAATTAGGTTTTGAGACAAACTCACAATCTCTTTTTTTTTTTTTTTTGACTCATTATTATTTTTTCTAATCTTGCCATTAAGTCAGATTTTACTGTAAGTCAGATCTAGATAAGCCACATTTACTGGAGTGTGCATGCCATTTTTGTCTTAGACAAATTTCTTAGAACATCTGTCTAAAAAAAGTCTGATGCTTAAAAAAAGTCAAATTGAAACAACAGAAGTCAAGAACTTTTACTAAATATGGCTTACAAGACAACCTGGAATAAAGAATAACCATTTTAATGAGCTGATATTGGAGACTCCTTCCATAAATGCTAAATAAACATTACAAAAAAAAATTATTAATCATTATTTCTTTATTATTATTTTTTTATTATTTGTTAGACTAGTTACTATGGAAACAAATTAGAATAACCACATTAACAGAAAGCCAACATTTGACAGAAAAACGGCCAGAGCTGCTGGTATAAGATAATAATAATAATAGAATTCAAAAAGATTTATCAAATCCAATCATCCAAGCAATATTTAAAATACACTAGTTATTTGAACGTACTGTACTTACTCAGTTGGCATGCTAGTCATTACTAATGTTCTATTTTTCTGAAAAGGAAAAAACAACAACAAGAAGACATTAAAATTAGGGTTATGTAAACATGGACCTGCAGTCAATTCAGTGCATTAATGACCTGAATAATATAACAACAAGCACGCTTTCAGATTAGAGGTATACTGGTAAACAACACAGCAGATCACACACTTGCACGAGAAACACATTCCGGATGTGTCTGCGTATTTGGTGAGTGGAGAGGAAACACAAGTCCAAGGCCATGAAGAAGGGGAAAAAGCAGTTAGTGTGTTGTTTAAGGGACGGCAGCGTGTCCCTCGGCTTCATCCGCCCCCCTGCACTCGGGCCCCATGATGGCAGGTCCTCGGTGCGAGCACACGAGTGAGAGGCATGCGTACACACACACACACACACACACACACACACACACACACACACACACACACACACTTCCTCTCTGCTCCCACCACAGGAAGTTGGGGGTTCAGCTCCATCAGCACACAGAGAAGCCAAAACATTTCCATAACACATAGCATGTTTATAGATATACTTATTGACATCTCTGCAGCCAGGTGCTCTGACATTGCTCCTTATATGCATGCAAAACATGACTTCAGCAATCATGACTGGTGTTTGATTAAGACATTTAAAAATCTGTTCAAATTCCAAAACAACCTACCTTTTAATGTAAACCAGGTATCAATCAAATAAATTGATTCGGGGTTACAAAAAGAAATCCCAGTGCCATCAGAGCTACAGCTAGAACCCAAGACCTTGAAACGCTAACCTCTTTTTTTTTTATTATTGTTTTTGGCCCACTCTTCAGTCATCATCTGACCTAGAAAGACTTCGCTAACGAAAACACAGCATGTTATTGAATGCTGGTATATTGTTCTACTTTTAGTGATATGACTAAGCACTCCTTTCACTCTTGGGTCATTGCTTATATGCTCACCAGCATTCAGCAAGAGGATGTTCACTTCGCAGTGAAATATTCCTTTCTTTTTTTCCCTTCATGGATGCAGAGTCCAAGAAAAAAAGCTTCGACAAACTCTGCAAGAATTCTTGTTCAAACATCACCTTTACTTACAATCATAATCTATCCCACTCTTGCCGCTGATGCTTCATGATAACTCTGGAACAATTTATGGGGTGTTAATGGTTTTATTTAACGTTTTTGAAGGCCCTTGAGACGAGTTAGTTCCTGTTATCGCCTACATTACAGCAGATATAAGCAGTCATTCCTTCACAAGGCTCTTTTTTGTTTCTCTTCTTTATCTTGAAGCAGAGGAAAACAAATGTTACCAAGAAACAGGAAATTTAAATTCCCCCGTGGCAGAAAACTTAATGATTGGTACAAATTTGCTCTAACGCTGTCCATAAATGGTAAACAAACCACATCAATGATTATATGCTGGGTATTAAAGTCAATCCAGAACTTTTGATTGTGCAGAACAAAACAACAATTAAGAAAGTAAAACTATATAATCCCCTGCTACACTATTGCACTTATACCAGTGGTTCACTAGTGCTTAGATAAGATTAAAAAGTTCTCAGCACACTGAAGCCATGATCGGTCTGCTTGCTTTATGTCTAAAATGCTGGCCTCCCAAGAACTCCCATAAGGGGGATGTGGCAATAACTTCCAGCCAAATTCCAGTAATGTGCAGGTGGTGTTCGAGGATGCCACCTTGGCCGGGATCGTCATTCATGAACGTACAGCCAGAATCGAAACATTTGCACCATTCAAATTAATCTAATCACTGTACAGCGCTTAAATACTTGCGTAAATGTCAATCGGCTTTATAGCTTAATTTCTGATCAAGTTCAAAGTTGACTTGATCGCTCCTCATACGTTTTGTTTCGTTAAATAAAACCTTTTTATTTATCCGACTTTGTAAATTTGTTGTTACTTTGGAAAAGATACCGAAGCAGAACAAGCATACCGGAATACGAATTCACATAAGATTCATCATACTCTGTCAGGTCTTATCCTGTTTGTGCTTGATTTACTCTTAAAGCCAAAACACACTTTCTAAAACAGGAAGAATGGCAGTGGACGTTCATTAAGTCTATGTGTTTTCTGTAAATTGCTCTGCTGAAAACAAGTGTCATAACGACCACCTTTAAAACAATTCCTGTGTATGGAAAAAGTCCTGAATGGCTCTTAGGATGTTTGATTAACATATTCCTTGACATGTTTTATAACAGGAGATAGATCATGCACCAGCATTATAGTGCAAAAGAACATGAACTTAAGCGTTGGTGTGAACTCCTTTAAAAGCGTGTTTCCAATACGCCCAAGCACAAATGAAGGAAATACTTTCGGGTATGACACAACGAGCATGGTGGCCAGGTCATGCACTCTGATATGATTGAGGCCCCTATTTAAAGAGAAACGGCGCTCAAACTCTATATGCACGCAGGGAGCAGCCACACGCTACATAAAGCTCTTTGTGCCACTTGTCTCTTTTCAAGAGTTCCCTTTAGTGCGACATACAATGATGTCATGTTTGGGCTTGGTGTCTTCTCTGATTTAATTTTGCACTTCATGCAGTTTTGACGCTACAGGTCATACATATTACACTTGTCACAACTGTGTTCCAATTCCAACACCAGTCACTGACTCAGCCATGAAGTCATATAAGAGCTGTCAGGATGAGCCTGATCACAAGCACCTGTGCTATAGCAGTTAGAGGATGATAAAAAGTCTGTTTCTCAAGAATCAAAAGGGTTGTGGTGCTAGAATCCAGGTTAATAATGATGCTAGAAAGTAAGAAGACAGTCCTGAATCTTAGGATTCAATCCTGTGTAGTTTGCAAAACAAGTATGATGAAGATCAATAGAGCCATCCATACACATCAAGAAAAAACAAAAATACAAAATATCCTAAATTCTGTACATGTTCCTGAGCACAGATGACGTAACTACTAAAAGGTACAACCATGATAGCGGAGACTGTACATCAAAAGGTCAGTGACTGGATAAGGAGGGCATTAATCATAAAAGCAACAAAAAGGGCCAAGGGGAACTCTGATAACGATAGAGGGATCCACAGGTCAAGGGGGAGGAGTTTTACACAGGACAACCCTAGTTCATAAACTTACGCTTTTACACTGGAATGGTAAGAAGATTTGCCATGTTGGAGACTCTGCATATTTGCAGAAAAGATTTTCTGGTCTGAAGAAACCAGAAGGCACAATGGTCTATGTTTGGTAGAAACCCAATGCCATGAGAACGCCATGTCCAGAGTTAAGCCATGGGGTGGTAGCAACATTAACTTTTGTTTGGGAGATTTTTCTTCAGCACAACCTGCAAGATGGAGAAACAGGTCAGTGTTGAGGGATGTACAGTAGGTGGATTAAGCCAAATACAAGGCAAGAACTAGCAAGAAACTTGAGGTCACTTAATGACCCAAATACTGCCAGAGTTATACTGGACTGCCGCAAAACCAAGAACCTTAACGTATTACAATGGCTCAAAGCACATACCTCAATTAAACCGAAATGCTTGAAAGCTGCTGTTCATAAACAGTATCCAGACAGGGCTCGGGCAATTTTGTTGTTCTTTTGGCTGCTCCCATTAGGGGTCACCACAGAGGATTTCCGATTTGCACGGGTTGATTTTAGCACAGGTTTTACACAGCGTGCCCTTCCTGATCCCTATTTTTTAATCCAGGATTTTGACCAGCACAAGGGGTGCCCTGCAGCCCCAATGACTTGGAATTGTGCATTGGCTGGGCCAGGAACCCGAGCCTACCAACATGCTAGCAATTTAGCCAAGGAGAATGGGCAAAAATATCAGGATGCACATGTTCAAACCTGGTGGCAGGTGCCTTACTGGTTAGTATGATCACCTCATATCTCCAGGGCTGAGTGTGTGGAGTCTGTTCCTGCTCTTCTCACACTGGGTGCGTTTCCTTGGGGTGCTCAGGTTCCCTTCCTATGCCGTTCATAGACAATGTAGGTTGATTGGTGTTTCCACATTGCCTGTAGACTATAATGGGGTTTGTGCTTGTACCCTGTGCTGTCTTGCTCCACCTTAAGTGACCTTAAACAGGATAGGAAGTGTGGATAATGGAGGGGTGGATATGCAAGGCTGGCTGGGTAATACAGTATTTTAGGAGTTAGAATATGGGCATTATACTTAAGTAACCAACAAATTGTTAAAATGCCAGTTAATTTTAAACCCTTGTTGTAACAAACAATAACATAATGTGGATAGGTTCAAAGATATTATTAGTAAAATTTAAACTGCAAGAGTGCATGATGTTCCATTATTTATTTACCAGGGGAATGAGGTGAGCTTTTTTTTTTTTTTAAAGGATTTAAAGGTTTTGTATCCAGGGAGCCTCGAACTGTACAAGTTAATGCTCGTGGCTAAAATACACCTCAGACAGAAGAAGAGAGGTTTTATTCTCTGAAGAACAGGTTTGAACCCTTGCATCACTTATCATACCCAACATCAGGCTCCCGAATTAGGTCAGCCAGGCCTCCCCTTTGATCTCTGTTGATACAAGCCAACAAAATAGCTGCTAGTGCACTCCATTTAACACTAGTCTTCTGGAGGTGAGGTGAAGCGGCCATGTCTGAAAACCTCTGCAGAATGGAACTCACTGGAACAATCGAGCTTCTCACCTGCCTACATGACTGAATGTGCTCTTGGACACAGGTCATATATAAGTAAAATCAAATAAAGATCACAGAGAGATGAAAACCCCTTGTAGCACTCGGCAAACAAGAGCGAGTCTCTTCAAGGCTGAAGGAGCGCAAAAGGAGGACTCAACCAGGTGCAACGTCCCAAAAGCAAAGACAACACACACACAGGAAGTCAAAAAAGGCAACAAAAGCGCAAGGGAAAACAGTCACGTCGTCAAAGCTACTTATTACGCTCCATTTCTGAAGCAGGCTGCAATGGTCTACAGAGACGGGAGGGCAAATTCTCAAAAGCCCTCTCGAGTTAGACATATGTGGAAGCCCTATTCCAAGTTACACTGAAGTTTAAAATTATTAAATAAATAATTAACTAAATATATAAATGCACTTCTGGGTGTTGGTCAGGAAACTAGAGGTAACAAAGCACATGTTCACAATCTCTCATTTCCCATGATTACATTCACAAACATATGGAGCTTTGCCAAAGTGCAACCTCCCTCCCTGACCATTTCAGATAAACTACCCTTTCAGTTGTTCATTGCTCAGATATCGCATGTCAAACAATTTGGGAACAATTCTGTGAACGCATGCATGAATGAAAAAATGAATGAATGAATAAATAAATAAATGAGAAACTAAACTACACTGTTTGTTTTTTTTAAAAAAAGGTTGTAGCTCGAATTACTTTACCTTCATGTACTTATCCATTTGCACAATCCGTTTTGTGTTCATGTCGCTACACAATTCAGTACAGCTGTCAGTGAGCCCATCTGAAGTGCTTTTACTGTGTGTGCCTACAAATGAAAATACGCAAAAAAAAAAAAAAAAAAAGACCTCTTTAGACTAAAGCAGCATGCCACAGGTGCATTTGTGCAGTCGAGTGCTTTCATAAAGCTCTTAAACATTGCTTTAGGCTTTCATAGTGATATACAGTAGGACACGCACGCTTAATTAAATGTTTTATTAGAAACTAGTAATTAAGCTAAACAATGCACAAAGGAGTTCATCATTGTGCACCAACATGCATTAGATTTAAACAGATAAAACAAACAAAAAAACAACAACAGCTAGAACAGAAAGATCAAAATAGAATGATAAGATAAAAAAAATATTGTCAGGTCATTTATGATTTTATATTATGCTTGTATTTTAATAATACTATGTTCTTGTGTTACATTCATAAACGCGTCTTTTTTTTTTTTTTTTTATAACTGTAAGCAAGTTCAGGAATGTTTGGACATCTCTCGATCATCCTTACTTTCTGAAAGCGTAACCAAGTTCTGCTTGGTTCTCCTCCTCTGTTTCTTTGCCAAAGGCCCTTCATCTGGCTTCTCACATTTGGATTCCTTAGGGCCTGGGAGAGACGCACCCATACACGCGGCCAGCATCTCTTCCTCTGGCGGGCATGATGCCTCCATGACTCCTCCATCATTTAAGGTTTTAGATTTTCTGTTTCTGGTACAGTTTTCCTGTGAATGGCTCTTACGTCTAGTTTTGTTCAGAGGTTCCAGGTCAAAAGATGGCAAATGCTCCGTATCAGAAGTTGAGTGAACGACCAGGACTTTCTGCTTTGGCGCGTCATTCGCAGAGGTGAAATAGTCCTCAAACACGCGGTCATCGTCGTTATTGCTACGTGCGTCAAAACAGCCACGGGATACTGACACGTCTGCTTGCTTTTGTTTCCGAACTTTCAAGTCACTGCTTTTAGGTGAACAAGCGAATTTCGGCAAACATGTCCGGTCACAATCGCCCGAGTCAGTGTTCGTCTTTATTTCTTTTGTGCTTTGTGGAATTCGGCTTAGTCTAGTTCCCACACTTAAAGAAGACCTGATTTTGGATTTTCTCCTATTGTCTAATGACTTTCTAGGTTCTGTTTTTCCACTTTTAGGCTCAGATAAAAAAGGTGAGGCTGATTTTTGCGATGATCCTGTACCCATGTAAGAATCTAAAGAAGACTGTTTCGTCACTCCAGACGAGGATCTGCTTCGCCTTTTACGTTGTAGCAATGGGACTTCAACTAGTTCTTTAACCCCTGAAGAGCTGAACCTCACACTGCCGTCTGGGTCAGGAGGCGACTTCTCAACACAGCTTACAGATGCCTTAGTCGATATTTTTATGTGGTGCTCTTTCACTCCTTTCTCACTAGTGGAGCAGTAGCTGGTGTGCAACAAGCAATCTGAAGCTCCTTCGTCTTCCTCTGTATGAAATGAAATCAAATTAAATTGAACCAGACTGGACACATAACCATACATAGTATGACAAACAGTAAAAAACTTTTTAAAGACGGTACAATGGATATGTAAATACGTAAATCAGATTTTACTCATTGAGCAATACAAAAAGTGTAATATGGTTACTGCTCTTATCTTGTCTTACTTATAATGCCATTGTACATTCATGTCAACATCATTCACTGTAACAAAACAGATATACAGTCTCACCCAGTAGCAGCAAGTTTAAGTCTGTGGGCGTGTCCCCAAGCGATGGCCTTATAGAGTCATCTGTTTGCGAGCCCTGAATTTGGGAATCTGATAAAAAGAAAAGCCGTATGATACATTCTCTACACTCAAACATGAGGGAAAAAAACATAACATAAAAACTTCTAAAGGCATTCGAAAGAAAAAGAAAAGAAAGCAAAAAAAAAAAAAAAAAAAAAAGTGTAAGCATACCAGTTGGAGAGAGATTCTCCCGCTGTTTTCTCATTTCCCTTAACCGCTGAGCCATGGTGTCAGCCCTTCTAGACGAGGGACTGTATACTATCCCGTTCTCCTCATCAATAATGAATGGAGATGTGTCTGTATCTGTAACTGTACAAGCACACATCTAATGTCAAGTCCTACCGAGGCAGATCTGCCAACGCTGAAGAGGAATAACGTCTAGTCAAACTGATTGACTGAATCTTTGATGATTGATAAAAGACCGTAAAAGACTTGCTTGCACACATTAAGAGCACTGGTTTAAAAATTATTAAGGAAAGATATGAGATAAAAATGTAAGTCGCTCTGGATAAGGGCGTCTGCTATGGAATAAAATCACTGTCAAAAATATTTGTGCGTCAAAAAAAAGATGTGTGTAATTCTGTCTTTTGTCTGAGTTGGATTCCAAAATCTACGGCCACGACAGCTTACAGATAC
>JAQMYJ010000039.1:28051210-28066875 GCA_030014305.1 Clarias laeviceps
CGGGGTATATATATATATATATATATATATATATATATATATATATATATATATATATATATATCCCAAGCAACTATTCACACCTTAAAAATTATTGCTCTTAGTACAGCATTGCAATGCAAAAATAAGTCCAATTATATATATTTTTAAAAAAGGACTTAACATATTTGCACCGTTCAAATGTTTTACTTTGGATAAGTCTCATCAATGTACTGTGTTTGAAGTAAATTGCAAACGTAAAACATTAGTTTTATGCCTTCGTTCCTGATAAATTTCATGACAAGTCCTGGTTTAACTCCTGGCCCAAGTCAAACAGATTTCCACTGTATTATTTTATCTGTTGTAACAGCGTATGCAGGATGATCTCACTCACTTACTCATCGTCTATACGACTTCATCTTGTAGACAAGGATGGGAGAGTGTCTGGAGCCTATCCCAGGAGACCCAGTGCACAAGGCGGGTTACACCCTGGACAATCTGCCAGTCCATCACAGGGCGTGGGCGCACACGCTCATTCACACACTAGCAGCAATTTGGGAATGCCAGTTAGTCTAATCTGCATATTTTAGGACTGTAGGAGAAAACCAGAGTACCCAGAGGAAACTCACCAAGCATGGGGAGAACATGCAAACTCTCAGACCTGGCGTGAGAATCGAACTGTAATAAAAATATGAAAATGTATTTATTTATTTATTATTTTTTATGATGACAAACATACGGTATATCGGCTGCTTTGGTGAGGCTTCATGTAGGTAGATGTTTAATATTTATGAAAGACGTTTTCAGTGTTTATGAAAGAAGTAATTTAGTAAAGGCATTTATTTATTTTTTGTTCTAGTAATTTCAAGAGGCAAAAGAGGAATACACTTCAGCGCAAGTCTGTTACTATACGATTGCCAGGACTTTTATTGTCTTGTCACTCATCACCCCATGGTGTGTGTTATTCCTGACATCACAAAACCTCACATGCTAGCATAAATATTTAGTTTTTTTTTTAAATTGTTTTTTTTAATGAAAATCAAAGACACACTACTTCATACTGCCTTTATAACATATATGATTAATTGCTATAACATGAGTCAAGACTAATCATTCAGACAAAACCTCAAACATTTTATGTATTAATTTTTCACTTCAGATGCTTTAGCTTGGCAGCATCTGTAAACATAAGGGCACGTTCTCCAAGTACACAACAAAGCGTTTCGGTAAGTCTCTCAGGATGAGGGCGTGTGCCAAATTGCATAAATGTAAATGCACATTTGATTGATTAAACTGAACATGCGACGTGAAGAGCGTGATCACTCGCCGTCCCTTTTGTGGTTCAGCTGTTTAGCCCGCAAGCCCTCACGTCTGAATCAACCTTGTATGAGTTTCAAAGTTTCCACACACGTCTCGGATGTATTCAGGTGGCATAGCCAGCGGTTACTTCAGGGAGAGAACTGCCAATTAGTTATGTCGGTATAAATAAATGGCCTAGCACAATGAATATCAAATTAAAAATGCAAATGAATGCGTGCTTGTCTTCTGCATGTTAATAGAAATCTGTAACACTGAACATAATAATCTGGAAATCTTTTGTGTATATATTGCAGTTTTCCTCCGAAAGGTCAGTATCCACTATTTCTTGTGTGCGTCCATCAGCAATCATGCTTTATTCAGACCTTGTCTCAAGACATGTGTTGTGCATTGCCACGTATTGTGCGTGTTCCACGAATAACTGGAGTGTGTTAGGCTGCACTCACCATTTGGTAATCTCATTTCATCTCACCTCCCTTTCCATAATTGCATGGATGTTTACTTGCTCTGGTATTGTCACCCAAGGTGCCAGCGTGATAAAATGAGATCTCATCCTCCTCAAAATCCATAAATAGCGCTACTCTTGAGGGCGAGATCAGAAGGCAGGCTGTGCCGAGTGATATTTCTTTTTTTTTTCTTCTTTTTTTCTCCTAGCCCTACAGCTGTCATGTTTAGTCTAGCTGGCTATGGTGATTAAAGGGCTGTCTAATATTAATCTCTACAGCTGAAAATGGTAAAGAACAAATGAGTGTCTTAGCAGTTGTTTGTGTTAACTCGGTGTAATACCGGAGGTATTTTAAAGAGGAGAGAAAATATTTCATACAGGTTTGTCGCTAATGGTTTTTATTTAATGGAACCTTGACAACTGTGTTGCAAATGATTCATCAATTTTATTATGGCAATTACTTCAAGAGATGTGTTCTTATTATCGGAGCCTATATTGAAGTAATTAAATTGTGAACAAATTTGAATGTTGGTAAAACGTCACTTTGCCTTTTTTAATTTTCAGCTTCCCAGTTTGGGTAACCCTGTGTACCCACTGTAGCCTGACAATCCTGTTTTTGATTAGAGATACTTTTCAACTCGTCATGATTTTACATTAATTATTGGCAGGTCATTCTGAAAGAGCACATTGGTTACCTAAACAACTGATCCAGCCCACTTGGTCTATGGGCTGTGGATCCTTCCGATTATCTGACCAAATACTTCTAATTATCTTACCTTGTCAAGGTAAGATTAGAAGCAATCTAGCTAACACACCGAGCAAAAGACTTGCACATTTGGTTTGTATTTTCATGTCAATAAAAATGTTGTTGCTTTTTATAAAAAGCCAGAAATAATGTTTTGATGTGTCCTTTAACCATGTTGTATTCTGTGTGCTTGCAGTACATTTAATTGCGTAGACTGCTTGCAGTAACGGGGTAGGAATGGTAAGAAACTAACTAAGCTGCTGAATTAATAAGATTCTAACAATGCTGCCCACAATTTGTTTAATTAACATCAAATCAATCTCTACTAGACTTGCACATTCACGTTATCAACAGCACCAACTTTAGTTGTGTCTAAAATATTGTTCATTATTAATTAATTCAGATAGGTATCCGGAAAGATTTGTTTCTTTGTGGAGTGCTTGTACTTTTGTACAAGAGCACATACTTAGTTATTAAACTTGAGTACAAATTTGAAGTGATGTATTCTAAATGTGATGCCATACTGTACATTTTCAGGCAAGTACTTGAACTTTGTGCTTTTACTTCAATGTTGTGTTTGTGTACTTCTGCCACCTCTGTATAGACTTTACCAAGTACTGTCTTTATAATAACTGAATTAAAGCACTAAACACTGCTGTAAAAATTATATATATAATATATAAAAAAAAGAGAAGGTAGAACTTTGTGGGGTGCAAGGCTATGATGATATGATCTCCATGTACATGGAAAAGAAATTTTAAAGTAGATGGGGGTGTTTAGTGGTGGTATTTAACTGACATCCTTATACAGAGCTACTTTAAATGTATCTAATTACTGTGTACATCTGAGCAGTTACGTGCCTTGCTCAGCAGTGGTAGCTTCATGGTGCTGGGGTTTGAACCTGTGACCCTCTGATCATCTGTAGATCAGTACTCAGTAAGTCAGTAATGCCACTGAGCTACAGTAACCCTAAATTACAGGTAGCATCTCGCCTCAAGCATAGCACAACACATAAGCTAATACTAGACTGAACAATGTGCTAAAATCCCAACAGAAATCTGTGCTAACAAAATTATTAATAAACACTAAAGCAAAGTGCTAAACACACCACTTGCATGAAATCGAATATTAAATATTAACAAGGCTCTGACTGCTAGAGACAAAATACGAGAATAAGAATAGCAGCTAAACAAGAGCATGCAGGAGGCACAGTGCTGCATGAGGAAGGTGGCGATGAAAGTGCTAGAAACATTTAGTGTCATTAATGAGCAGGAGAGTGAGGTGTTGGTTACCAATTTAGTTATGATGTTAGTTAGGTGTTAGTATTTAGGAGAGGTAGGGGGGCTGGGTATGTGTTGCTAGACCAGGTTGAATTCTTTACATAGCCTTCCTCTCAGTACATGCAATCTGGCTTGTCTTTAACACTGTTGCTCACTGAATGTTTGTTTCTTGTTTTCGTACCATTCTGAGTAGAACCTTGGAGCCTGTTGTACATGTAATTTCCAGAAGATCACCACCAGGCTCTCATTGTGATGTTTAAGGTGAGCCTTAATGGAAGCTCTTGACCTGTACGTGCATTGCTGCTAGATCTTTGGCTCATTTGGATTGCAGGTGAACAGATGTTCCTATCAAACTTTTAATGACTTACATTTTATATCATAGTTACTTGCAAAGGGTAATAAGGAAGCCTTATAGAATTTGCTTCTGAAGGTTAAATGACAGCACCTTGTACCACTTTCAGTGCAGTGAATGTTTCCAAGGATTTGTCAAGCTTTAACACATTCTAATCTTTGAATTATGAATTTTGAAATTTTTTTTTTTATTAGAAAAAGTCTATTAACAGTGAGGTAATTTTTTTTAAATTTCCTCAGCTGTCACACTATCCATCCTTTATTAATTACAGATACATGAACTGTGCTTTATAGACACTGCTCATTACTATTCATGAACATTTTCCCATAAAACCCCTTTAGTTGTTATAAATATACATTTTAATCTCTTGTCAACATGTCGTATATTTGCAAATACTATGAAAAGTGAACAAGGCAGCTCACCTTTTTTTTTTTTTTTTAATAATTCCTTGATCCGATCTTTGTAACAGAATAATGAATACATGATGCAAGTAATCTTGTGGGTGGCAGACGATATTGAAGGATTGAATAGGAAGTATTATAAGCATTGGAGGAAATATGCAGTTTTAAAAAAAGATTTTGGACAGTAATGGGTTCTAACTTGGTGAAAGGGTTCTGTTCTAAGAAAAACAACTAATTCGTTTAATGGTTCTCGCTTATTAGGATGCTAGACGAAAAATGGTTTTCATGCTGTTTATCCCAGCAGATCTGTCCAAAAGAGGGCCATGCATCAACCTTTTGCTGACATTGGTGGTGTGAGAGTTGTGTTCACACAGAGCTCATCAGAAAAAAAGTCAGACCCCCCCAGGGTTAAGGGTTCGATTCCCCCCCCCCCCCCATTCTCTGTGTTTGCAGTTTGCATGTTCTCCCTATGCTTGGGGGGTTTCCTCCAGGTACTCGGGTTTCCTCGTACAGTCAAAACACCTGCATTTCCAAATTGTCCATAGTCTCCAGCCCCCCTCGACCCTTTAAATTATTGAGAATGATGGAGTGAGCGAGAGAGAGACAGAGTGTCTGTGATGATAAAACTGCATGCTGTGCTTTTACATCAAGTGTTTTGTTTACATTCAGTTTAATATGAACCCTGTTTCTATGTACCGGGAAACACTAGCAAAACACTGAGAAGGCTTTGAGGTAAAGGCTTTCAATGTTGTGCCACATGGACTTCTTGTCCCATGAGCTTCATATCTGAGCACTAGCTATAATCTTTTTTCACTAGGTCTCAATTGTTATGCATACCTCTAGACTTAATCGGATGCAGGAGCAGACACTGTCTGCCTAAGGGGCAGGAACGAAAGGATAAAAAGGACACATGCTACTCTTGTTTATTTATATCCTAGAGGCCAAGGCACACCTGAAGCCATACAGGAAAAAAATATATACTTAATAATGTGAAAAAAATAATCATATTCTCTTGGCATCTGCAAAACAAGGCATCTTTCAAATTAGCAGTTTAAATAAATAGATTCAACATCGTGGCATGACCTGACTCCACCTACCCCTGTAAATCTAAATAGGTGGAAGGAATGGAGCCTGGCTGCTTGTTGGAACATCTACTTACATCAGTTACCACACGCTAGCTAAATTGGCTATAGACTAGCTAAAATGTTGATGTGGCTAGCATTAATGTATATGCCAATGTTATTTTGCATTTGATTGAACATCCAAACCCCACGTGTCATCCCTTGTCGGTTCTTACATTTTATGCGGTATATTAAATTACAGTAGAATGATTCCAGCTAGCTGGTAATCTAAAGTTATGCATAGCAGACAGCTAGCAGTTTGACACCTTCAATGCAGCTGTGATTCAAATCTGCCACACCCCTAATTTTGCATAATTTTTGGGTTAATATAATTTTAAATCGTGAGTTACATAAAAATTCACCCCATGCACAATTGCCCTAAATGGGAATTCTAGCTATGGAGACCAAAACCATAAATCTTTCACATCATGCTGTAAACATGTTTATTTATGTTATTAATTAGATATTTTAACATGGTGGGGGTGGGAGGGTTTTATGTGGATTTGCTCAACTTTTGGATCCAGTGATCCTAGTGGTTGCACATTTTGGCACTCCTGTACTGGACTCATTTTTCAGAACCATTGTGTGCCTCTTGATCATTATGAATACACAGTTTGTGGTTTTACGTAGTGTGGCTTACTCTAGCACCTATTAGTAGTTTAGCACCTACATACTGTAGTATAGTGATTTTCTACAAATTAAAGTGACCAGCTGTTTGAAAAAAATGTTTACTAGGTTTCTCGAAATGATGCGTCAAATTTATTTCACATATTGCATTAGAAAAAGCATGAAACTGATTGTAAATAATAAAATGAGGACTTTTTTTTTTTTTTTTTTTTTCCCCCCCAGAAGCATTCTGTGGAAAATTGTTAGTTTTAATATTGCCAGTTCTTTCTTTTGTAATTAAGTGTTAAAGGTGTGTGGTGTAAACGTTAAAGGAGATCCTGCAATTACTCTCAAAATGAGAATCATGTAACAGCAAGTATATCCTGCTATGTATCTGTATTCACGTTAATTAATGAAAAACAAATTATTGTACAAGTCGGGTGATACAATGACTTTGAAATGACTGGCATAAATCTGGCCATGATAGGAAGAAAATATAACCAATTAAATATTACAGTTTAAACAATTGTTCCTGAAGATTTAATATAGATTACACAATCTCTAATTACATTTCTGTATTCATTAGATTATTTGTTGACTCAACCGTAATGTAAATGCATCTCAATTTCTACAGTTTTCATAACACCTTGGCCACCTTGATATGACTGAGTAAGTATTGAGCAGTAAGACTGGCCTGGCCAGCAGTTGTCTAAGGCTGAGGTTTGAGACAGCGGTCTGCTAATCAATAGTTCAGAGAGATTACATCCCTATAAGTTGGCAATTAACCTCCGCTGCATGACAATGTAATTCGGCCAAGTGTTTAGACCTGGGTTTAACTAGTTCATCAAACTGTCAGAATAAAACAGGAAAATCCCACTAACACTCTACTGGTCGCATGAATTCAAAATTCTTTTTACATTGCCATCAAAAAAGCATCGGAATAGGGGGTCGATAATGCAAAACCTGAGCATCTTTAAGGAAGAATCTATCAGCTAAAGGGATGAAGGTGTCTCAGTTGGGCAGGCTTGAATTGAAATTGATTTGTCAAGAGCACCCAATTCTGCTGGTCTTTTTTTAATTTATTTTTTATTTAGTTTAATTAGAGCTATAGCCGAGCTGAGAGAGCCTGATATGCAAATTGTGGACAATTCTGTGGAGTATTTTGCACATTTGCTAACATTCGCAAAATTCTGACTACTTCATTAATATGTTCTTACCCAGACCTGTGTTAAAGGAATAACAAACAAAAAAATTAAAAACATAACATGCTGCATGAGAGCAAGAGTGGCCAGTGTAAAATTAAGTTAGGATGTGTAAAAGGTTTTGGCCCCAGAATTTTTCTCTACAGTAAGAGCATGATGGACTATATAATGTATGACTGTGGTCTAATTTACTGTTCCCCTTGCACTCAGTGATGCGGTTTTTAAGAAGTTATTGGGTTTAGATTCTTCAATGCCTACAGACGCGCATAAAAGTAATTTTTATACCTAAAAGTAATTTTTATACCTAAAAGTAATATGGTTTAGAAGCAGTTTGAAAGTCCTATACAATCAGTTTCTATAGTCACCATTTTGTGCTACATTTCTTTTTCTTTGATCATCTCAATCTCGTTATGTCAGTGGACTGTTTAACAAATACTGTTTAACACAAGATTTATGGTTTCAGTTTTGGTAAGCATGCATAAGACAAAAACATGACCTACAGTAAAGGCTGGATGTGATATTAAATCATTCAATACCTCAACAAAAACACGGTTATGGTTGAGCACTGTGTTATAGCACAAGATCTAATCTACAGTATGGTGTAATGAGTATAAGAGAACTGTCCTTTTAATAACTTGTACTTTGAACAATATTTTAAGCTTGAAATAATTTTGCTTTCAGAATTTTGCTCTGTTGTAGAATGACAGTGAAAAAAATATTTCAAGCTTGAAGGTTGTCTTTTTAAATAATCAGATATTTGGCTTATTATAATGTTACCATAGGAAATCCTAGATACATTTTATTACATTCATGATAAAAATACAAAATGTATTTACTTTAGTGGAGCAAAATTTTGCCTAAGGTGTGTAACTGGGATTTTATGTTCACTTCTTATTTTTCTTATTTTACACTGAGCTAGTCCTCCTTTTGTAATACTGGGGGGATAGAAAAGAATCACCCTTTTAAAATTACATTTTGTTGCTTTGCAGCCTGAAATGAAGAAATTTTTTTATCCATCTGTACTTAGTGCAACTTTTAACATACAAGTGAAAGATTATCCTTATAAAACATAAAAAAATTTCAGAAACATTTTTCAGAAATGAAAAACAATCACTGATATGATAAATAATTCATCATCAAGACAGCTTTACAGGACAACCATTTTCTATCATTGTGCTCTTGGAATGATTTATTGAAACCGGTGAGGCCGACTCATTACTCACACCCCCCCACACGCACTCGTACAATATATCGGACTTTAGACATTTTATGCATTCACTTACATGTCGAAAAGATTGTATATATTTGTGTATAATATATGTGAGCTACTTCCCCGATTTGTTCGCATTCCCCGAATGTTGGATGCTAACCGCAGTCTGTTCGTATCTGCGGAAATTCTTAAATTGGGGACTTTCTGGATTTGGTACACCCTTGCATCACTGCAAACTGGATGAAAGAGCCATGAGGAAACTGGTCAGAAAGGCTACTAAGAGGCCTACAACAACTCTGAAGCAGTTGCAGGAATTTGACAGTGGTCATTGTGTGCATGTGAAATCACAAATTCTCCACAAATATGGCTTTATTGGAAGGTTGCAAGAAAAAAGCCTGAGTGACTAAGCTTTGCAAAAACTCATTGAAGATTCTAAGCCACATAGATAAAAGGTATTATGAAACAGAATAATAATAAAAAAAAGTTTAAAATTGAATTATTTCTAACACCAAACAATATGTCTGGTAGAAATTCAATACAGCTCACCAAGTCTATAACACCATTCCTCCATGGAGGTGGTAATATCCTGTTTTGGAGTGTTTCTCTGCAGCAGTGACTGTAGAGACACAATGGATGGGGCAAAATACTAACAAATTCTGTGCACTCCACCTAAAAGTTGTCAATTAGGAAGAAGGTTTAACTTCCAACATGACCGCACAACATAACTGACCACACAGTGGTTGGTGATAAAGGTGAATGTCCTTGCAAGCCCAGACTTAAACCCCATTGACAATCTGTGGAGTGACATGAAGACTGCAGTCCACAGTCACCCTCAAATTTAACTCAACTTGAGCAGTTTTGCAAAGAAATGTGGGAAAATACTGCAAAGTTTAGATATGCAATGCTTTGTGTAACTTTGAGAATTTAATCAGCTTCACCTGATTGAGTTTACAAGTCATTGCAGTAGCAGATGATACGTTTCCAAATCAGTTTTTTTTTTATTTTCTATTTTTCTGATATGTTTGTGTTCTATCTTTCTCTTGGATGTTAAAAGATGCACTGAGTAAATGTAACTAGATGTCCAGACATCTCAATAAATAAGAATATTGTGGAATTATAATATTTTTTACATTTATTTTTATTCGAAAAGTGAAACTCAAGCAAAGCAAAAGCTCATTTGTCCTCATCTTACAATGCTGTTTTGAGTACATTGCCCCGGCGCTTTGCAGACAAGCCAACTCACAGGCAGGGGAGGGGAAACCTGTTTAAGCTGCTGGAGCACCATCTTCTCTGGCACACAATTGGACTAACACCTGTCATGTGATTTTGATCATGTGACCCCTTTGTGTCTACATTTGCCAGTTACTTCCTGTGCACCAAACAACTGATGATAAACACTGAAACGTCTTGTGTTTTTAAGTATGTTTGTAAGTCCAGTGTTTTTGTAAATTAAACTTTATTCAGAAGAATCAAGCAAAGCTGATTCAAGAACGTGGGTGAGCTTCACATTGTGTGGAGTGAGGTTGGAGTCAGTGCGTCAAGAGGCACTATGCACAGACGTCTTCAGGAAACTGTTGCATTCCTAATATCAAGCTTCTCCTGATCCAGAGACATCATTGTCTTACCTGGGCTAAGGAGAAATATCCCATAGACCGGACAGATTCCAAGTTGTTTGAAGTCCAGTGTGAATTTTCCACAGGTGGTGGTGATTTAGGGTGCCATGCCATTTGCTGGTGTTGGGCCACTGTTTTATCAATTCCAGTCAATGCAGCCATCTAACCAGGAGGCTTTAGAGCATACCATTCTTCCATCTGCTGGTTTTATGGAGATGCGATTTTCTTGATTGGCCAGACCCCATGCCTGACTTGATTCTCTATGAGGTATTGTCAAGAGGAAGATGAGAAACACCTGACATAAGAATACAGATGAGCTGAGGGCTGTTAGTTGTTTTAAAAAGTTTTTGGTCTTAAAAAACGCCTCAGCAGTGCAGCAAGTATTGAGTGCATAAATGAATATACTTTTACAGAAGTTGGACATTTTCTATACTGTAAATTTCATGAGCTGCAATAATTTAAATTAAAACAAAAACATCTTGAAATATTTTAGTTTATATGTAATTAATCTAGAATATTTTTAAGAGTTTTATTTTTACAATTAAGCAAAATTACGAAAATATCTTTTCCATTATATGATTCATTGAGATGCACTGTTGCAGGTATGATCAAGTGATCTTGAACATCCTCTCTACTGTTTGGGTACAATGCCTGTGAGTTGTGAATGATTTATTAATGAAGGTCAGTGCTTTCCAAGAAATAATTAACCACAGAATTAAACCAGGGAACAAATGTGGACTTAATGCAATCTAATGATGCTAATAAGAAGATAAAAAAAAAAAAAAAACTCCTTAATCTTCTTTAGTGTTGAAAGAGAACTAAATGGATGCCCACATGATGACCTCAGACTTAGCAAACTCATGCAAAGTTAAAGTACTGTATAGTCAACCATTTTAGACCTAAAAGACCAACAGAGATTATAACTTACAAAATATGAATAGTCTACCCAACTGTTTTTCTGTCTACATTGCGTTGTCAAAGTATTCTAAAAGGTAAAAAATTTCAAAGTGTTCTGAGTAGAAACCTTTCTAATGAAGGAAGACTCTCTTGCAGGGTTCCACATACAACCTTCTCTGAACCAGACATCCTGCCCACTTCCATGTTACATAACACAATATTCTCTATACATCATAATACATGAATTCACATTGTTAATGACAAAGGAATGTCCTTGAGGTCTGTGAGGCTCACAAGTATGACCGATATTCACCTGATCCACTGTAAAGTCTAACCTTTTACATTTAAAAAGGAACACACTACATGGTCCTCCACTTTTCAAGTATCAGCACAAAACCATGCTATTCATGCTTAATGACACAAAATAGCAGTCAGTCTGAATCAATCTGCAGTTCATAAAAAGAAACGGATGGCACAGCAATAGCAGACGAGCTCTGCTGCTAATAAGAAGACAAATGTTCCAGCTTCTCATTTTAGAGCATACATTAAATTCGGAAGCTTAAGTCGTCTTAAGATCTAATATGTACACAAGGCTTGAATGGTTAATTGCAAATTTCATGTGATTTCTCAGTGGACCTGAATGCAATAGCTCCCACCTGGATAGAATTCAAGAAGGAAAAGCTTGCAATTTCATATCTTACAATCCCTCATGATCTCTCTATTGGTTTCAGCATGCAAAATAGCATTCTTTGTTGTTTTTCCAAGTGACATAGTCATGATGTGTTTTGATGGAAATTAAAGTATAGTTGTTTTGCAGTAACATGGAGCTGTCTCTTTGATTGACTTGGTGTTTAGCACGCATTCCAGGCATCTGAATTCTGGCTCTGACAGTTTCTTTACCTCTTGCTACTTCACCTTAGTTCTATTTCATTTCAACTAGAGACATCAGAAGAACTACTTTTGGCATTTTCCCCCTGATATTCTCCCTAATTTCCCTGTCCAGTTTTCACCTGCCTTGTTATGGCAGTCCTACATCAGTGACCATGCATGTGAGTGTGTCCAGAACCAAGAGAGCAAGGCCAATGCACACTCTCTAAGCTGCCGGCTACGGCTACATATAATCACCCAGGAATCGAACTTGCAAACTCTGAATGATAATGGTGAGCACTTTACTACAGCACCACTTATGAGTGCTGGTGCCATTATTATTGTTTGTTCATGTTAATGAAAGCATGGACACAATAATAATAATAATAATAATAAAACAAGAATCATCCATGAATTCCTAAAACACCTCAGCAAAAAACATTTTCTTTATTTTTCTAAAATCTTAATTATAATTAAAAATAAAATAGCAGGCTTATTGGCATTTGGCATCTTCTAAATTTCCAATTTAGTCATATTCATGTACCTCTACATTCTTGCTAAACATGTCGGAACACACAGTAGCTCCTGACAATCTGTAGTCACAAACACACCATATTTATTATTTAATGGCGATCTTTGTAGACCTTTAGTATTTAACCAGGATGTGCTGTCATGTGTAGTTAGAGAGAAATGTTTCTTATCAAGTACCTATTGGATGCAGCTGTAAGCTGGCTGTCATTGTGTTGATAAATATTTTATGTCTTTGTGTCTGAAGAAATGTTAAGCCACAGAATGAATAACTAGTGCTGAGTGTTTCCACTATTCAAGGTCTAGGGCAAGTATTTCTCGCTGCAGAACTAAAAGTCAAGGGGGTTGCGATCCAGCTTCTCCTACCTGCGTGGAGTCAAACCAAAATTCCCAAGAAAGGAAACAATTGCTTTAATTTTTAAAAATGTATTTATTTTTTATTTTCCCTGATTAGTGTGGATAAATGCGTTTTAAATTTTTTTTATTTTGTAGAGCTTCTCGTGGCGTACTGTATGGTTAGAGTTATCAGAGAAGGATCAGGTCCAGTTCCGCTTCCTGGACTTTTGCAGTAAGGACTGTCATGCAATGACCTCTGTAAGAATGATTTTGTGTTTTGCTATATGGAAACACATTGGCATCATTAAAAATTATCAGCCTTTGAAAAATACATTTTGAAATTTGTGATTTGGTGTGGCATTCAAGGAAAAGACACTCAAGCTTTTGTTTCAAAATATTAAAGGCAAAATACATTAACTTACTGACTTTCTAGAATTTCCTGACCTGATCTTTTATATTTATTTACAAAGTGTGGGCTTTTAAAATATTAATATATAAAATTAAAATGAGCCTTAGGGATAAGAGAACAGTAGTGATGCACGGGTCGACCCACAACCCGCAGCACTCATGAGCATACCATAGGGTCAGGCAGGTTCGGCTGATTTATTTTTGAGAAACTGTTGTAGGTGGACAGGCCTATGACTGCCAAAATAGATTCAGAGTCAGCCTAGTTATTAATAAACTTAAAAAAAAAAAAAAAATCACTTTGACTGTCATTACACACACACGCACACACACGCACACACTAGATGTATAGGCAGATCTATTATTAGAGACTATCTGGTATTGGTGCAGTTTGTTTACACTGTGCTTACACCCCTGGTGTGAAAACTCTTATGTTTGTCATAAAGAAGTAGCTGGTGCAGGTGTTTACAATGGCAGACGATATAAGTTAAAAAGCGGCAAGTCAGAAGGTACGAGGGAGGAAAGTACAATGGGAGAGATTCAGGCAGGTTTGCCCATCAGGCGACGCAGTTAAAGGCTGTGTTATCTGCCTGAGTTTTGTTTTGTTATGCAAGTATGACAGCCACAAGACACGGACATCAAATATAGAGTGCTAATAAAGTTCATGTTTTTTAGCGGGTCGTGTAGGTCAGGCCGGCTCTCTTATCTAGAGGACAGCGTTTCAGTCTGTTCAAAATTCTAGACCTCTGCTGATACTCTAGATCCTAATTCAAATTTTTTACACCAATGTTCCCTGGAACGAAATTTTGTTAGGGCAACTCTGTTCCCTGTAGTGAAACTATCTGATTATGGATATCTTATCTGTTTTGAATTTCAGATCTCTACAAATTCTGGCTCCCTAGGTAAGTAACATCTGCTTACATCATTCACAACTTAAGCAATGACTTATACAGCCATCGGACGTAAGTGAAGTATGCAGTGTACCATGTAATAGATTCCAGCTTGACCATCTATATATTGAATCCTGCTGAGCATTGACATTAGTGGATGCAATCTGCCAATAACTAGCTTCATACCCTTGACTGTTGGTGGTTCTCTAATTCCACTAGATCTTAGCAACGATGGGTTCTCTGACTTCTGACTAAAAAATAGAGACCAGAACATAAGAACAGAACACAATTCAGCAGCAGGCTGCCAGCAATCCATTATGTACTACTCCATCAATCTTCTAATGATGATAAAAAGGTGCCATAAATCCAAGAATGTCTTGATGAGTTTAGAACTATTGGGTATAACAAGGTCTACACCTTGATGCTGTCCTCTAAACCATCCACAAGTGTACTTGACATTGACTTTGACTGTTACTTTTGGATTTATCATCAGTGATTGGAGAGGCCTTCTAAAACATAAAATTCAACACGCAAAATTATCCTAGGGCTCTGTTCTCTAGTTTAAAGCCAGTGCATAAAAAGCCACCTCTTGTTGCCCAATAGTTTTATTTACTTGCTTTAATAATAAAAGCAAGCATGATGTAATCCATAATCAATTTACCTGCCTTGTCTTGTTCAGGTGTTACTCGACAGTTATCACTCTAATTTTGTAGATAGTAAAAAAGTACAGTATGGTGTCTGACAGGCTTATATTTTAGGTTTCCTTTAGTATTCCTTTTATATCAACACTTGTATTTCTCTGTTCACCCTTATTCATACACATACACAAAATTTAAAAATGAAAGAAAAACTTCCCCTTTTTTTTTTTTTTTTTTGCAAGTTTTGACAAAACACAAATTAGATACAGTGCCTGCTTAGAGTGAGGTTGTTGATTTTGCCCAAGAGTTTAGTGGCTTTACTGTAAAGCCAAACGTGGTATCTTCAGATAAATTAATATAGGAGGAGACATAGGAGCATTGCTTCACAAGTGCCTTCTTTTACATAATTCTTAATATATCCACTCCCCATACTATAACTATTATTATCTTTAACCTTATTGTGTCGTCTGCCTGCGAAGCATGGGCAACACACAGGGATCACACCGCCTCATCCATCGTTGTCACACTTCCTCTATCCACAACTTCTCCTAAACCATTCATGGGAATTTGACCATACCTTTCATAGGATTTCATTTTTAGGAGTGGAATGTGCTGAATCTTCCTTGGGAGACTCGTATCTTACAGTGGCGGAAATAAGTATTTGATCTCCTACAGATTTTTTAAGTTTGCCCACTTACCAGCCCAGGACTGCACGGGAGGAGCTTGTGAATGATCTCAAGACAGTTGGGAGCTCAATCACCAAACAAACCATTGGTAACACAATACGCCTGCATGGATTGAAATCCTTCAGCGCAGCAAGGCTTCCCCTCCTC
>JAQMYJ010000039.1:28066975-28091491 GCA_030014305.1 Clarias laeviceps
CAGACCCTTCATTTCTTTGTAAGTGGGCAAACTTAGAAAATCTGTAGGGGATCAAATACTTATTTCCCCCACTGTATTTACATAATGCCATAATACCTCTACTATAACTTCTTTACATTTTTACATTACTAAGCAAAACCTGAAGCTGAACTGTTTAAGGAAAAATGAGTACCTGAAATAATAAATAATTATAAAATAAAATATTATGAATATAATGTTCATGTGTAACCAAATGTCTCTGATTATACTGAACTGACAAAGTAAGAAATACAGTCAACCCTAAATTACGCGGAGAAAACCTTTGGACTCGAATATTGTCAAAAGTTGATGGCTGGCTGCCTGCCTTGTTACCTCTTAAGATGAAATTATCCCTATCCTATTCATTCTGATTCACATTGACTCCAATGTCCTGTTCATGACATTTTAAAAGATATGTGTTTTGGTGTAAGAGCTCCTGCAGTACAGCCCATTATGAGTGCTTCAGTCAGCTGACATGTGCATACTATTGCCCCTAATTTTTTTAAATGTATTTATTTTTTATTTTCCCTGATTTTCTCCCTAAAGTAGTCTTGACCAATTTCCATTTGTTTGGTCACTCCCACATCTGCAGCAGCTACAGTACCAACCAGGAAGGGCATAAGCTATAGTAAGTTATAGTTCTTCCAAGAGACGTTAAGCTGCCGACTGCATTATTTTAAACTCGCATAACTTTGGGGAACGATTCCGATTCCTCCGACTTGTGTGAACTCTCATGCTTATGATTGGCAAGTGTCAATATGATCGATGTGAGAGTGATATGGGACTGTGCTACTCCCCCTGCCCCCACAGAGAGCATGTCCAGTGTGCTCTCTCTAGGCTCCCGGCTGCAGATGGCTGCAGCGACACCCGGGAATTGAACTCATGATTGGATGATGGGGTTGAGTACTTTACTATTGCACATGGCCTGTTGTAATCTATGTCTTGACACTCAGTTTGGTAAAAAGCCTTTTTATGATTTGAAGTAATTCTCAGATGTACAATTAGTGATTTTACAATGGTTCTTTTATGCACTTTGTAATAAATGAACATTTATTTTGACCATTCATACTTTGTGAAGCACTGAGTTAAGAATGTACAGTTCTACACAAATGGGTTCTTTTTATACACATCATTGTGGAAAAAAGTCTTAGACTTTAGTACAAAATGTATCTGTCTATTATGTACAAAACCATTAATTTTTTTTCCAAACAAAACTTAAAAATGAATAATTAAAATTGCAGAAGAACATTACCATGCCTTTAAAGAATGCAGCATATTTCAAGACCGGTTTTACATGAAAATAGACCCAGTTGCAGAAGAACTCTGGTATAATCTCCAGTGCGCTCAGTAAAACCACTTAGCTGTTTTACATATAAAACTGCACAATTCTGTATCTAACATTACTGATTATTTTCAGCCAAAGATTTTTAACACCAAATATTGTCTGTGTTCATTTTCTTACTCTGTAGAATTTTGTTTAATTTTTTTTATGTAGAAATGTTTTCAGAGACATCTTTGCACATAGCATTTTTTTTTTTTTTGTATGTGCCCAAGACTTTTGCACAAGGTAATGTAGTGTGCTGGTAAATGAGTTCTTCTGGTAACTTTGTTACACTTGCTCCTTTCTATTTTCATGCAAAACCCATGATCCCACATTAGATTTTTTTTTTCCATCTGAAACTGGTCTCTTATGTAATACATTGCTCTCTTTACAGGCATGCAAATATTATTTTGTAATGTTATTTATTAATTAAAAGTATGTTTGGAAAAGTAAATGATTTTGTACATCATGATGCAGACATGATAAACAAAATTATATGTACATCAAAATTTATACTTCAAGATAATATGGCCCCGAAGACTTTCATGCAAATATAAAAAACTGATGATAAATGCGTCTCTAATTCACATTAGATTATCAAATAATGAAACATGGATCTTGTTAAGTGCAATGCAAAAACTAATGATGTAATCACAGTGGATAAAATACTGCCCTCTGGACACTCCGAGTGAATGACAAACTAGGATGTACTTGTAATGCAGGATCACAGTCATTTGACCATTCATTTATTTGCAATGTAGATGGTCAGCAAGGACACCGATGCTGACCCAATGCCCATTCATCTAAATGAGTTCCATAACTCCAAACTCCTTGCACTTCTAACACAGCTTGTTAACGTTGCTAAGATACCAATAGTGAAGATGCAGAACATGTCACATGTCATGTCAATGATTGCTAGTAATTCACCTCAGCAGTGCGAACAAGACACTTTTCCAAGGACGACACAATAATAACAGACATTATATTACTTCCAATCCATTATCCTGCATAACTACATAACTATTATGGTTAACTTCATGTTTGTTCCCTGTTCATTAGAACATTCTAAGAATAGTTTGTGAAATTTTCCCTAAGACGGTTCACTACAGACTTGATACTCACTTATTATCCTTGATTGATGAAGTTACTTTTTTTTTTTTTTTTTTTAGCTTTTGCAGATAAATACGATGAGTCATGACGCATTTATTCCCTGATAGACAGCAATGACGATAGTGCAAAAGTAATTGCATTTCTTCAAACAATCTTCTTTTCAGAACCACAAAACATCAGTAAATTCTTCACCAGGAATTTTCTAATTTATTACAGCTTAGATCCTAATAGGAATGGACAAAATTATTTGACCAACTATGAAATGGTTGTCTCTAAAATCAGACTCCTCACATAAAATCAGAGATTAATTTAATTACCATATGTCCAGACGTTTGAGAACACCTGACACTCTCAACTCTCTTTTCATGCTACAACAGCATCCCTTGTTTTGGGAAGGTTTGTGGTTGTGGACGTTTCTTTTCATTCTTGGTGCACACTTGGCAATATGATTCATGAGGAAGTAGGGATGATCAGTGGAGTTAAGATCACAGAACTGTGTGGTCATTCATTTTCTTCCACTTCAACCTTGATGAACTATGTCCTCATGGAGCAGGGACAGGTTTGCTTTGCTTTTGGTTGTAACAACAGAACTTGTAATTTTACAGCTTACAGTGAAGTACAATTGTGTGATTCCAAATTCACGGCAACAATTTGGGGGAATTAAGACCAGCAAGGGTGTGCGTTATCATGAGGTGTATGTTTTGTATCTATTTATTCATCCATCCATTATCTGTGCTGCTTATTTAATTCAATTCAGTTTTATTTGTATAGTGCTTTTAATAATTGTCATTGTCGCAAAGCAGCTTTATACAATTAAAAGAAAATTATGGAAGTTTCTATGAAATGTGAATGTGTATGAACCAAATGATTAGTCCCTGATAAGCAAGCCAAGGGCAACAGTGGCAAGGAAAAAACCCTGAGATGGCAGTAGGAAGAAAGTGAGGAACCAGACTCAGCAGGGAACCCATCCTCATTTGGGTGATAACCAATACCAGGGATTGATCTGCAGTCATAAGTTGTGCTATGCAGCTGGAAGTTCAATATAACAGTTGATGTCTTTAAGGTAATATAGAGTCCAGTTTGTTATTGGAGGCTCAGGTAGACTGTAGGAAATTCCAGTCCTGGACTATCGAGCGACTGCAGTCACAAGTTCTCAGAGAACAGCTGTCTGCATCAGCCGAGGCCAGGACCATCTTCATGGTAAAGTGGAACCGTCCCCAGTCAAGCGGACAACACAGAGCATCCATGCGATGAGATCTCCAACCAGAAGCGGGGCACCAGAATGAGTCAGACAGGTCCAGAGGGCAGAGGGGGTCTGCATCACTGGCAGCTCACGGGGAGAGGGAAAGAGAGAGATAAAGGTTGGGTCTGGTCACAGTCACGTAATAAGGTGAATGTATATTTAGTGAGTGAAAGCAGGGATTCCAGCAGAACTAACTGACAGCATAACTAAAAGGGAGACCCAGAAGGAAACACAGACATGAGGGCTCCCTGAAATGTAAAGCAACCAATCACTTCACAGTCAACAAACCTGAGTGATCAAGGAGCGTGGGGAAGACAGCATCTAAACATACCAGTTCACCATAATACTCTGTCCATGAGTCTCCCAGATCTGCTCCTTTACCTAAGGCAGATCAATTTACAAAAATGCTTGGCTAAATACATGGGTTTTTAGCCTAACACTGACACTGAGTCCCAAACATTAATTGGAAGGCTATTCCATAACTTCGGAGCTTTGTAAGAAAAAGCTCTGCTCCCTGCTGTAGTTTTCATAAGACGAGGTACTGACAAGCAGTCTGCATCCTTTGATCGAAGTAGGCATGTTGGATCGTAAGAGACTCGCAGTTCACTCGGATACTGCAACGCGAGACCATTTAATGGTTTGTACAACAAAGGTAGTATTTTAAAAATCGTAGTGATTGAGACCAGAGAGAGGAGTTCACGGGGAAGGGGGTTGCTGTGTACGACGACTTTCTCACACACACACACACACACACACACACACACACACACACACACACACACACACACACACACACACACACACACACTCACACACACTCACACACACTCACAAGCATGTGGGTGAGTCTCTATTCGGTAAACTGGTGTGTGTGTGTGTGTGTGTGAGAGACACAAACACAAAATAAATATTTTACACGCACACACGTGGTAATATATATATATATATATAATTTTGTCCAGTTGCTTTTAAGGCCTGTGAAAATCAAGGGACTTAAAAATGGTTCTAATTCCGGAACAGTTAATGAAAAAGTATTTTTTGGAAAAGCTGAAAGTTTACACTCAAATCTTGATTGCTTCAACCATTGTAGCAGTGCACATTGCAGTGTTGTCAAAATTATTTTGGACCTGACGGTAGATAGGAAGAACATTGTGTGGATTTATGAGTCCAGTGCATTCTGTCTGCAAGATTTGTCTCTAGAGTTTTAGCAAGATGGGGAAAAAACGGCTGAAAATCTACTTGGCCTCAGAAAGTAATTGGATCCTAACCTCACTTTTAAGACTTTCCGGATGATGCACTACATCCAGTTCCTGTAGATTAAGGTTCACCAGCTCAACTGTGTGATATTTTTTTAAAAGTCTGATCACAGTGCTGTTTTTGGCTTTTTTTCTTCTTCTTTTTTTAAACCTTCCTTTCACTCTTGTCTTTCCTTCCAAGCTCAGAGCATCAAAGCCAGAATTGAACTTGAGTGCAGTGCTCCGGTTCGACCATCCATTGTGCCTGGCTGCTGTTTAAAACAGAGCAGAGAGCATAACCCTGAGGTGAAGCAAAGAAAAAGCACAAGTGAAATATAGCAATAGATCAAGGAAGTGCACTGACTGATGTGGTGATTTGATTTGCCAGGGCATCACATTTTACTTCAGGCCCACCGGAGATCTTGTGTCACCCCAGCAATATAACATTTCAGTTGTTAAAAAAAGCTCTTTAAAAAAAATATTTATACAATTTCAAGAGATCTAAGATTTTCTTCTCTACTGAAATGTAAAAGATACTGAGTGCTATGTCTTTTTTTTTTTTTTTTGCTTTCTTCTGCCTCTTTATGCAGCAGACTTTATTGTACTGATGTATGTCGGAGTGAATTAAAAAAAAAAAAAAAAAAAATCCAGAAAACTCTAAAGAAATTTGTGCAATCTCTTTTAGTGCTGCCGTAGTCTATTCAGCTCAGCCTCTTCTCCTCATACTCTGTAAAGAGCCAGGCCTATTCTGTTCATTTCAAAGCACTCTGTAAGTGACCAGTCATGTTAATGCACTATGAAAGAAGGGCAGACCAAGACAGACATGTTTACTTTGTTGTTCTTTAAAATTCAGGACACACTTGAGAATGGAGTTTTGATCGAGTGCGTGGAATCTTTGAAGTGTTCAGGTCTTTCTGCGCTCATGTGTTCTGTATGGTCTGGCACCTAAATCAGTATCACATTGTCGAAAGATCTTGTGTAAGCAATACACAAATAGGTGTGGTGTTCCAGCTGAAAGAAGGAGAACTTTGCGATCAGGCCTTTCTTCATTTTTCATTAGAAAACATATCACAACTCAAAGAACAAAAATGTCAGTGATGACAGGTCAGTCTAGCATGCGGTTAGAGGGATGGTTGTCTCCTAGAACCTAATTATAAGGTGATATTTTTTTAGTTGACTCAAGGTTATGAGTGAATATTATAATTCTCGTATGGCCAAGACCCCCCATGTGGTTTTCACATATGAGACCATTACATTTCTTTATTTTCAAGTCAGAAAATAGATAGAAATAAGTTTGCTTCTGCATCACACTGTACCTAACACCTAATTAGCATTAGAGGTCCACAATCTGATAATGAATGAAGACACAGCGCATGCTGTTGAGCCAGGAGGGTGTGATGTTTTGCTTCTACATGAGACAGGCACTTCATCTAGGGGGTCTTTAGCCATCCCGGAGGATCATGACACAGCAAATTCAACAGATATTAACTGGTGAAGCTCGAGTTATGGATCATTGAAAGTCAAACACATTTTAATCTGTGTGTACGCAGTGTTGCTGAATGTTTACCATGTCCCTATTTGGCTTAAAGTCTGTAATACATCAGGGATGAAACCAGGTAAGAAACAGAAACCAGACCTAGAAATGGAAAGAGGCATATTGATGTCTTTCGTCATTTACAGTATTTGAATGAGATTCTTCAACAGCTTCACATATGTAAACACAAAGGGGTTATTTCCACTGCTGAAGGCATTTCCTACTTGTTGCATTTATTGTTTAAGTATTGTCTGCTTGTAATGCCATCATCAGTTTATTGTCTTGCATGCCAGCACTGTCAGACATGCATACTTGACAGATATATATATATATAATTTGTGGCTTTTATTCATAGACAATTTTGCATTTTATTGCCAGTAAAGCCATACTGTTATAGTTCTCTGACTGTGATTGACTAGATTGCTTGATTCTATTGCCCCATAAGAGTTTTATCCATTTACATCTGAACGGTGTTGAAATTTTTCAATTGTACGCATAACAATATAACAAATTGTAGTTTTATCGTTGACATTCAAGTTCGGCCAACATGTCCTTTTCAAATTTAAATCGATCCCAACACAATACTACTACTTCCGAACAATTTTTGGATTTACAGTTTAGCAAAATATAACTTATTTACAAAACATCCTCTACGTTATTACCATTTCTTTGTGAATGTGACGTACAGAATCATCCCAGGCTCCCTCACCTTCAGCACTGTGTTCTGAGCCCACTGCGGTACTTATTGTATACATACGACTGCATGGCCACTACCAACTCCACCGCCATCATCAAGTTTGCTGATGACACCGTGGTGGTGGGCCTGATCTCTGACAACAATGAAATTGCACAGGACCTGGAGGAGAAATCTGGAGAACTGATACCAGAGGAACAACTTCCTCCTTAACGTCAGCAAGACAAAGGAGCTGATAATGGACTTCAGTACAAAGAGAGGAACTACCAGACCCCATGATCAACGATAGCCCAATGGAGAGGGTGGACAGCTTCAGATACCTCTGTGTTTACATCACACAGGACCTGTCATGGTCCTGTCACAGCCATCAACACTGTGGTGAAAAAGGCCCGGCAGCATCTCTACTACCTCAGACACTTGAGAGACTTTAGACTGCCCTCTAAGGTGCTTAGGAACTTTTATTCCTGCACCATAGAGAGCATTCTAACAGGAAACATCACAACCTGGTTTGGGAACAGCACCATGCTCCCTGAAGGCCAACACAAAGACTGAGGAGAAGTTTCTTCCTGCAGGCTATACGGGCTTTACAGAACTCCACAAAGGACACAGCTGATTGGACTTGCTACATTATGTTTCCTTCTCACACGTGTTGGAGCACACCACAATACCAACAACACTGCGCATTTGCACATGGCACAGGACACACGTTGCACATTTCTGGTTCTATTTATACATAGATGAGGACTAACTATGGACTTTAAAGGTGGAACAATACTACTACAGCTCATGATCTCATTTCACACTCCATGGCCACCTATTCTGCTGCTGCTGTTTGCACATATCATAAACTTTAAAGTTAATTTCTACAGTTCATACTTTTTTACATTTTATGTAGTTCTATTTAATACTTTTTACTGTAACAGAATTACATAAAATAGAATCTACATATATTTAAATATAATTTAAATAAAAAGTACATATTGTTTTGAGATGCATTCTGTTCTATTGGTATTTGCCTCACTTATTTCCTTTTAGGTCACAGCAGGGTAAGCATTTCTCTGCATATCATACTGTGTATGGTTGTATGTGTGACGAATAAAATTAGAATTTTGAATTTGTCTCTCAGGCTCATGATAAACTTGTATTAATGTATCTGGTGTTATGCATGTAATTGATTAATGATTTCAGTTTCCCCCATGTATGAGTATACTTTGTACTACAGACTTCAAAAGGAAAACAACCCAGTGCAATACCTCAGCCTTCGAAACAAAACAACTAACCGCAGTATGATTGCTTTCAAAACAGAGCAAAACCAAATGACACTAAAGCAAAACAAACACAATACTACAGCATTTAGGGGAAAAAAAACAACACTATACAGCTTTTAGGAGAAAAAACACAATACAATAGTGTTCAGAGCAAAACAAACAGTACTTTAGTAGGCACAATACTTCAGCCTTTGGGGCTAAATAAACACAATACTACAGCCTTTACAAAACGCAATACGACACCCTTCAGAGACAAAGCTGCAACACGACAGCCTTCAGGGACTAAACAACACAAGATTACAGATACTCAAAACTAAACAAACAAATAATAACTGCAATAATAATAATAATAATAATAATAATTATTATTATTATTATTAAAGGAAATGGAAGATGGTATTTCCCAGATTGCTGCGGTTAACTTGAAGTATTTCATTAATAATTATTGCCTTTTTTTAATTACCAGTTTCTAGAATCTACAATATATATTTAAGTACATTTTAAACATTTTAATTTGTTTGGTCCCCTTCCCCCGTTTATCTGTTCATTTTTAAGCCATAGTAAACCATATAAAACAGTCAATTACATCTGGATTTTGGTGGTGTTTTGCTTTCAAGCATAAAACAAGCTGCTCATTGTGCAAATCCAGCTGGAGCTTCATTAGGCAGAATTTTAAAATGGGAGTTGAGCGCTGCGCTGGACTATTTTGAAGGCCCCATATATTATCCGTTATCAGCTCAGCGGCCAGTTAAACAAGCTACAGTTCAGATGCAAGCAGGTTGCTGAGCATCCTAGACCAACATGTTCTGTTTTGTGTGAGGGGATTTTCAGCAGATGGCAGCAAAGTCCCATTTTATCATCATGTGTCAGCCACCAAAAAATAAGGCTCCATCTTATAAACACATTTTACCCCCCCATTATATTAGTGAGAAAGTGAGAGAGAGAGAGTGTGTGTGTGTGTAAGAGACAGGGAAGATGAGAGATGGCGGTGGTGTATTATTAGGTACATTTGCACACAGTGGGATGTGTAAACAGAAAAAAGAAGAACCTCTGTGTCTTTCTCTGTTAAACAGGCTTTACATGCTACATTAGTAATATTGCTTGAGGAGGCATGTTTAGAAAACGTTTCCAGTTTGCTGCTTGAATGTGGTCAATTTGATGCATCCAGGGGTGCAAGGATGACTTTTGGGACCCTAGGCAACTCCACTGGTCCTCCTTGCCCCAGAAAATGTTCATTCTCCATGGTAATTTTCTTTCCCTACTCTTTCGGAGGAAAAGAAAAAGACAAGAAACTGTAGCCTATCTTTCCTTGTCACCAGGTTGGGTATCCTCAAGTGCACAATTTTTTTTTTTTTTTTTTTTTTTTTTGTGTACCTTTTAACATAGCTCTTTCACCTGTAGGACCATACACGATAGTGTTTAAGGTAAAGCTTTTCGAGATGCATGTTAAAGTTAAAAAATATGTATGCTTAAATATACCACCACAGTAACAATAAAAGTAGATAGATAGATACTTTATTGATCCCGAAGGAAATTCCAGACATCCAGTAGCAAGTGTGTAGATTTTTCTGTTTAATCATTGGTCATCGCATCAAACCCACACCCTCCCTTCTTCGCTACCCTTGGATGCATCCATGAAACAGGCTAACTGCTTAACATAAAGGCTTTTGAGACTTTGTCTCTTGTTGTAGAGCTCCACAGACCCTCTCAGCACAGTTTTTTCTGACCAAAATATTCTCAATATTAAAGTATGAGGCTCACAGTTTGTTTAGACAATATTTGCTATTTTGTTGGAGCCCTCAAGCTTTTTTCATGTTTGAGTTCTTGAGGTTTGGAGTAAACCAATTCTGCTGAAGTGACCCATCAAATGAAATATGTTTGAAAATACTGTAGTAGGATGTCATTTCCTCTAATAGGACCCAATTTTAGAGAAATCCCTCACTCCTGGACTTTTCTTTTGAGAATGTACAGGCCTGTGCATTATTATTATCATCATTATTGGCGGCACAGTGGCATAGTGGTTAGCACTGTCCGCTTACACCTCCAGGACCTGGGTTGGATTCCCACCTGCATGGAGTTTGCGTGTTCTCCCTGTGCTTAATGGGTTTCCTCTGGGTACTACGGTTTCCTCCCACAGTCCAAAGATATGCAGAAAAAGCTAATTGGCATTCCCAAATTCCCTATAGTGTGTGTGTGTGTGTGTGTGTGTGGACGAATGTGTGAATGTTTATCAGGAGGTCCTATCCCTGTCGTAAAAATGAAATAAATTCAGTGGCCACCACTGGCCTACACAGTCCCTTGTTGGTCGACAGAGGCTCCTAGATAGATAGATGGATGGATGGATGGAGTATTATTATAAGAGTTGGTCTTTAGGGATTTTAGGCGTATTGCACGTTTAACTTTGCTTGTTTTTTTTTAGTACCTTTTGTGATCTCATTAAAATGCTCAAGATCACAGTGCGCAGCTTGGATTCTCCAGGCTCGGGTTGAGTTTATTGCGCTGGTTTGAGAATTGCTATAAAAATTGCTATTCTCGAGAACTTTTTGTTGTGCCTGCAATCGAAACCAGATCCTAGAGGGCCATCTGTGATTCTCGGCTCTTGTAAAAACTCCGCGGATGAGCAGCGCTGTGCGTCTTGTTCCCCTGCACAGTGCTGTGTGATGGGTGAGTCCAGCATCCATGCGCACACAGCGTCTCTCTCTCTCTCTCTCTCTCTCTCTGCGTCTCTCTTCTCCAGCTCATTCCGTGGGTTCCGTTCGGACTGAATGCTCCTCGATATGCTCTCATCCTCCTTCTCTCTGCTGCGCACCGCCCCGGCGCTTGTCTCCCGATGCTGATATGAGCGCTAAAGCGGCGCCTCGTCTCCCCGCCCGAGCTGGATGTCTATGCGCGGCTGAAACCGGCGTCAAGAACTCGGCATTAAGGCGGAATTAACGGAGGACGCCACGGCCATGGGCAAATTCGAGCACGTCTGGCTCATTCTCGCAGGTCTCATCACCGCCGCCAGCGGTAAGTCCTAACCCTGGATTGATCTTATTTGTTTTTTTTTTTTGTGTATCGTTTATTTTGGTTGCGGATTTTTTTTCTTTTTTTTTGCGCAAGCGGATGGAGAGCTGACTTTTAAGGACGTATGTCTGTCAGATGCGCGGTTGCCCTTTTCCTTCCATTCTGGAGCCACTTGCCAAACTTGCATCCTAATAGCCTTTACTTAGAAGTAGTAGAGATAGATATGAATAAGGGGAAAGGGCCTGTTCGATACAAATGTCAAATGATGAAATAGCGGAATGATGCGTGGAGAGACAGGCTGACACGCAGAACTTCTGTGAGAATGTCTGACTCACGAAGTGTTATTTGGAGGACATGATGATGATGATGATGATATGAGCCTGCATGGAAACTGAACTAAACGGGAGGGGAAAAAAAGAGGGCAAATCTGTTAGAATGTAAACATTGGCCAAAATACGACTTGTGTGTGTGTGTGTGTGTGTGTGTGTTGTTTGTATGAGTGAGAGAGATTCCATTGTATCTTATCAGAAGAAATAGATATGTTGTTTTTAACCCATAAAATTTAACCCATAAAAGACTCGGTGCTACAAACTTTTGTTTGCCCATAAAGTGTCAAAATAAATGCCATGTAATAAAGCAGAGCCAAAACATGTGCATTGTCATTTTTATTTAGTCTGATCATCAACCCCACCTTCTTTCTTTTCTTTTTTTTCCCCCTTTTCTTTTTTTTTTTTTTTTTTTTGCAAAACATGGGTTACAATCGAACAGTCATTTTGATGAATTTCTCTATATCTTTGACTAAAATCTTTGGATTTTGTTGAGTTCGTGTTTAGGCCATACAGTAGAAGCTATTAATCATGCGTAATTGTAGAGCTGTGGCCTAATTAGTATACAGAATATTGCATATTTCTGTAGATTTGTGTGGCAGAATTATCCATGGATTCTTTTCAATGCATCCAAACCTGCCCAGGTCACCCATCACTTACCCTGATCAGTCTCAACGAAATGCCAGGCTTGTAAGTACTTATTTGTGAAAAAGTTTACAGGCTGCTTTCAGTTCACATTTTTTAAATTGTCTTGTTGCTTGCGTGTTTGTTTTTGTTTATGATGCTTTGGAGATGCCTCCACCTCCAGAAGCAACAGGTGGAGAAATGAAGTGGATAATGTTGCAGTTGTGCTTGATAAGATTTCATGCTCATGATTTTTAGCTGGCTGGCAGGTCCCACAGGATCACCTCCTCATTCATGTGGTTTAGGTGGTGTTGGGCAAAAACACAAAAAAGGGTGTCTCAGACAACACAAAATATTTGCGATTATGTGCTCTTCTCCTATTCTAAATCAACTTGGCAAGTCCAAACTTAGACTTTTTGCATTTTCTAACACCTCCTTGACTCTTAGACTGTACTGTATATTTTTGTTTAATAGAGGACAGTCTTGCTTTCATGAGCGCCAGCCTGCAGCATTTTGGACGTTAAAATGCTGTCTGATTCTGAGTTTTCTCACAGTGGTGCAGTGTGCAGCAGTGCCATCTCACAGCTCCAAGGGCCCTGGTTCAATCCCGATTTTCCCCCCCCCAAAAAAAAAAAAAAAAAAACATTCCCCTAGAGGGATGTCTGTATGTGTTGATGGGAGGCCCTTCTCTGGTGACCTCATCTTTTCACCTTGCTCCATGGACAGGCTGGATCACCACGCCCCTACCAAGTTACCCGGCTGAAGGCGAACGAGTAAACAGTTCTTCTCTGATGAAGATTCATGATCAATTTTGCTTTAATAATCAGATATATTCTGTACACAGCAGTGAAAGAAGACATTTTTACACAAGATAAAGCAGCACCTGTACTGCAGCATTATCACCTCTATGGCATTATTTACATTTCCATCAAATTATAGTGCCGTAGCTCAGCACTGCTTGTGTTTCATATGAAAGTCGGATGAGCCAAGATCCCTGAAGCTTCCCTATAGTTTAATCTTTGACAATCCCAAAGCAATAAGCCAATAATATGAGGTTTTGATGGAGACTGGATTATTATGAGATGCAATAAATGCAGTTGCATCTTAATTTATCCTCAGTACAGAAAAGTGATAAGGGTGTGATTACAGGACAAGCGGTGTGGCCAGACTAGACCAGTAAACAGTGTATTAACGTCAACCTTAAACATAACCTGGTTTACATTAGCCGGCTATTACCAGCTGTTACAGTACCAAATAGAAGCAGGAACTTTAAAATTTCATCCTAAGAATAGGCCAGTGTGCGAGTTTGCACCTCTAGAATATATTGATTTGAGAATGATGAAAGTCAGGACTCAACAGGGGGAACCAGGTGTCAGAGTGGGTGTGCTCTGTGTGTTTGTGTGTGTTGGTGGGTGTGTAAGTGGGCGCAAGGTGTCGTTCAGCATCCCTGTTCCCATTATGTTCATCGTTTTAGAGGATGTGCTCTTCAAAAGAATTAGTGATGCTCCGGGACATTTCCTCTGCTTCCCGAGCCTGTAAAAGAATCATTAGTTTTGCCCCAGCTGCACTATCAGCATTAATGACAACAACTGCAGCTCTTCCATGTTCGCAATCATGGATAGTAATGAAAGAACCTCAAGGACTTGATGTGGATTCTAAATGTGGTGTTCTTGCGTTAGGATCAGTTTGTTAAGGAAAGAATAAATTATGATGTGGTGGTGTATTATAGGAATATGAAGTAATAAAGAGATTTTCTATTTAAAAATGTTTTTTGTTAGACTGGATTATTATGAGAAACTTAATGATTGATTAGTTAAATAACAATAAATGCTTGTTTTTATCATTTACATTATAGCAGCAACAAACAATTGTCATATCCTTACATTCTCACTTTTTTTCTGAAATTAATAAGTCATGCTGCTTGTCATTTTATCAAGAAACAGGCAGGAGCATACTCATCTATCTCAAGAGTTTCCCATGGTCTTTAGGACAACTTCACTGACACTGGTGACTCCTTCTATAAAATGGTCTATATACTCCTGCAGAAAACCATCTCTCTCTCTCTCTCTCTCTCTCTCTCTCTCTATTACACATTATATTGCCAAAAGTATTCGCTTAACATGCATATAAACATGAGTAACATCCAATTCTTAATCCATAGGGCTTAGTATGATGTTTTCTTCCACATCAAACTCGCTTATCCATGTCTTTATGGACCTTGCTGTGTGCACTGACACGCAGTTATTTTAGAAGTACTGTGAGGTTGTCTTTCAGGAGTTGGGCTCAAGCCACTTAGTTCCTGTGAAGGAACTCTTAATGCTTCCGTATACCAAGACAATTTACACAATTTCATTCTCCCAAATTTCAGAACAGGCTGTGGATTGTCATGACCTTTAGGTTCTGTAATAAATTAACTTTTATAGCTGTTAATATAGAAATGATAATATGCTAGGATGAGGTGTTTGTGTATTGTTAGAGAGCTTGTGGTATACAGTAGTTATTGAAAAACAAGTAATGAAAAAATATGATCATGCCTATCGTCATTAGGTGTGGTGAATTATGACAAACCCTCAGTTTTCAAAATAATGGTTCGTAAGAACTAGCCATGAAAGACATTTGTATAATGAGAAAAGTGTTGGCATCATGTCTCAATTAGAAGAGACATGATGTGTTGGTTAGCATTCAGAATTGTTCAGATTGTAACTTTTAAGAAATCTAAAAAAAAAAAAAAAAAACATCACGCAAACTCCTTTTAATCTTGGATTAGGAACAGTCGAGCATAAAAGCTTGTGATGCAGGAACAGTAATTCAATTTACCAGTTTTACACCGACTATAAGATGCCTGCTTGATGGTCCAAGGCAGATGCCCAGCGACAATTAGATGACATTGAGTTGTTGCCAAACTACAAGACATTATGAATCTGTCCAACCTCGAGCATCGCATGCAAATGTGACATTCGAAATCTCGAGGGAGAGGAGACAGAACCGAGACCTTTCTCTATATTATAACACGAAGCCTCTTGATGACTTGTGCCGTCTAATATAGTCGAAAAGAGTTGCTTCTTTTGATTACGCGTTCAGTATTTTTTTTATTTAGAACACGAAAAATTTTTTTTATAATCAAGCAGAATTAAGAATTTAAATGATTAATTATGAAACAAATACACAAACGTGTTTAAGAAAAAAAATGCCTTTCAAGTGATCAAAATGCTGATGCCATATAAACATGCCACCTTATTGAATGGCACTGATTAGGCAGGCAGATGCAAAGCAAGGAGCCAAAAACATCAATTATTCACTGGACATCTGGCTCAGTACGACAGAGGAAGCTCTTGTTTTAACTTACTCACTGCTCTTCCTCTACTTCAAAAAGTTCTGTCTGCATTTTATTCTTTTTTTTTATTTGTATTATTTTTCTTCTTCTTTTTTTTCTTTTTCCTCTGGAGCCGATTTCTGTGTGGTCATCAATTTGAGACACCCGGGTTCCGGGTGGGGTGACCCATTTTAAAGTATGTATGTGAAGCGCTTTCTCATACATATATAACCGATTAGAGCTTTTGAATTTCAAAGCAGCCCCAGTCAGCAGAAACAGCGTTGCTTTATTCATCTATTAATGCGATTTTTAAGGTCGGGGATCAGGAAGAGAACAGAAGAAGGACTATACAGCTTACATTTCACAAAATGCATTTTAATTAGCCACCATTTTAGGCTTTGAAATGGCTAATTTTAACAAGGTCTTGTCTTTTTTTTTTTTTTTTTTTGAGGCATCTTCTGGCACAGACAGAGTTGACATTAAGCTGAGAAATTTGATGCTTAATTTGGTCAGACAAACCCCCACCCACTCCCCCACCCCTCTACCCAAACTTTTATTTTGTGAAAAGTGTAAAAAAATGTGCTGCTACTTTATTGAGACAGGAGGATTTTCTTTCTCAAGAGATTTGCTGCAAGTCTATCCTTATTTCCATTTAACTACAGCTTTTGACTTTTCGCTTCATGTTTCTACTCAGCACATAAATAACAGCCTGTTGGTCTAGAGAGAAATAATATAACATCATGGTTATTTTTTCCGAACCAACTCTCAGTTTGATGTCCTGGGAAGTCTTAAAGTTTCTGCTTCTCAAAAATGTTTATTTTTTTCAAATTCTCAACTATTATAAACTCTGTGCTCTTGGAATGCATAACCTGACCTGCATACCAGCAAACAATTTATCACCATTACAACAAAAGACAGCTAGTTATAATGATATGGTGTTGTATCTTTTTTATTTAAATCAATAATGCAACCACTGTTTTAATGCGTCTATAAGCCACCAACAAAGCCTAGGATGATATCTGTGATCTGTGCCATATGACATACAGTAGATGACTGGCTCCTCCTTCCAAATCTACCATGCATGCTAATATATGTTAAAGTCCTTTTTTGACAATTGACCTTTTTTTTTTCTTTCTTTTTCTCTTTTTTTAAACCCCGCCTGAAAAGACTCCGTTTGACTGGCATGCTGTGTTACAGTGCAACAACTCCAGATTAATGGGATTATGTTAAATCCAAATGAAAGCATGATTCCTCAGTTACAACCCTCGTTGATGATGTTTAGAGAAACGGTGTAGATGATAAACGGACACACCCTTTCGTTTCATTTATCCTCACGATGACCAGGAGTGACGAGGACTATAGTGCAGGGGGGAGGAAAGCAAAAAGTGTTGTAGCAGCCAGCATGAACGTTGTAGGAGGCAGCAACTCCTCCACTCACACTGCCTCTGGTGAATCAGCACAGCCAGTTTAGACATGTTGCTATGGTTTTACTGTTGATAATTCAGGAACACTGAGCGATGCTGAAATAAGGCCTTTGACGTTCAGCAGCATTAAGGAGACAAACGCTGTGGATTTATCTCCTGCATGTTTATACGTCATTATGATGGATCATTTGAAATTTACCTTGGCTATCATGCTGGGGGGGGGTTCTGTCCTCCTGTCTAAATGAAGTAGAACTGATACTGTGAAGTAATAAAACTCACTTGACTATGGCTTATTAATACTCTGAAACATAATACAGTACATATGTTAAGCAGTTGGATGGTGTGGTGTTTCATTGTGGAGTTGTTTTGTCATCACCTGCAGACAGCGTTTGCACAGTTACTAGGACAAAAAAAAAAGAAGAATTAAAGTATTTAAAAATATTAATGAGAAATCCAGTGTAGGAATCGTCAAGAAATCAAGCTTTGGGCATGAAGCTCCAGAACACAATATGATGAGGTGTAAGATGACATGGCTAGATAGTGGTCCACACGTACCATGATACCATGATGTCATTAGCTGTCATTAGCTGCAGTATGATCGGTTACAAGAATTCAGTCCCTAACCCTACCCAAGTCCAAAGTAAAGACCGGTAGGAGAGTTTAGTTCTCATGGAATTTACCAATTGGGAATGGGAGCAAAATTTCCCTCCACACAGCTCAAGTTAGCTAATGTAACCCCCATGTAGAGCAAACATGCGCAGAGAGAGAATATTTATTCTGACGAGAGAGAAATTAGCAGATCAAATGTTTACATGGCTAATATTTACATATTGTGTAAATATTTGCATGATGCAGTATTATTCTGATTGCTAGTGGAACATTAGGGTCCATGTATACACCTACTGTTGATGGCATTAACATGAACGTTGAAGCTTTTCTACATTGTTTGAGCAGATGAGGATGTGATCGAGCTTGACTAACCTTATGGTAGGGATGAAAGAAATGGATTATTTTTAAATGAAAATTGTCAAATGGTCGTTAATGAAAGAAGCTTAAGGGAAAATTCAACTTTAATCATAAAACACATCATTTGCACCACTGGAAAGTCCACATTGATCATTAAATATTGACACGCACGTTGTTCAGGGTGGATTTTCCTTTAAATTCTGATTGAATCTTTAGAAAAAATCGGATAAATCAGTGCGCAATGAATCACCAGCTTTTTTACTCAATTTTTAAAAAAAATTGTTTAAAAGTTATAAAACATTCAGATGGGAAAGTGCATTATATAAAGGATTTATAGAATGAGGCTTTTCCAGGTAAACGACACAAAATGCACAGACTGAATATTACAGTAATGTCATTAAAAACAGGCGTTTTAGCTGTGCTCTTAATTACACACCTAATTAAGTGCCCATTAACATGGTTAGTCATTCATAAAGCAATTTAATATTCCAACCATGCGAGCTCGACACTGAGTCCAAGATAATACCAACTGCGAAGTGAATGAGAGACCATCAATGCGGCGCTCAAATCTAAATCTGAGCATCAAACTGTGCCTAATTTTCTTTGTGTGTGTTATGGCACATTCCTCAAACACTTCCACAATATTCCGTAGCTTGAGGGCTGGAAGTATTTATTACATTTAAGAATGTCATCAGACCTTGCTAAAACGTGAGAGGGAAATTATAGACTAAGTTAGCACAGCCTCAAGCTAACATGGTGTTAGGAAGTCAGGCTGATGTCTTTATGTGATCTTATTGATGATTGCATTAAACCGTGGGAGATTTTGGACAGAAATAGCACTAAGACTACTGTACACATACTGAGCATTTGACCTGAAATGAGCCATCTTCATAAAACCTGGAAAAAAGATGGGCGATTGGACATTTTTTAGTAAAACCTTGTCTCAATCTTTAACTGCCTGGTTTCTGTGCCCACTGTATTCTCAGGTTCCCGTTACAGGCTGACAGGACAAGAACCCATTTTTTTAAGGGTTGCGCTGTGCATTTTGAGATGGTTATTGAACTCTGTACTTCTTACTACCTCAAACCGGTTAAGCTATTCTCTGACCTTTTTATTTAATAAAGCATTTCCATCCACAAAACTCATACTTACTTTTTGGGTTTTCCCCCAACATTTTGTGCAAACTTGAGGTACAACTATATGTGTAAATCCCAAGTCAGCATGCCAACTGTCCTGGCAACAATGCCTTGGTCAACCAGTAAAAGAAATACTTGATTTTATTTCTTCTTGGTTCATACAGCATGCAGTGTGATAGCCAGTTCTTTTGCGAAAATGATTTATTATGCTTCTAGAACCACTTTTTTAGTTTGAGTCCTGGAATTTGCATGTGCCATCAGGAAAGAAAAACTTTACCAAATTGATAACCTGGTCATTCATTACATCAAGGTCATCAGCTGACTTCATTTTATTGCCACATAACATTGCTGAACCTAGACCTGAAGCAACCCCAGATCATATCACAGCCCCAGAGGCTTGTACAATGGGCAATATGCATGATGGGAGCATGCTTCATGTGCTTCCCTTCCTACTATGATGTACCCATTACTCCAGAATAGGGTCAATCTGGACGCCTCAGACCACATGACCTTTTTCCACCAAAAAGTCAATTGTTATGTTCCTTAACAAATTGAAGTTTTTTTCTGATTAGTCTCACTAACAAGTGGTTTTCTTATGGCCACACAGATGTTTAATTCCAAACCTGAGAGTTCTTTGCACTGTGTTTAATGTGATAAACTTCAATGCACCTTCTCCAAGTGTTTTAGTAAATTGTAATATTATTATTATTATTATTATTATTATTATATATATATTTTTAAATAATTTATTAAATTTTTTCTCCTCCCCCGACCACAAGTTGATAGTCCAGCACATCATACTGATTCCATAAACTTAAATCGGACATTTAAAGTTTATCTCCATTATTTGGTCCCCCATTGACCCCATACTGTATATGTGTAGTCTTTGATATAATTTTAATTAAATTCTCTGATTTATAGTTAGTAAACAGTGCTGTAACCTTGTTTATTATACCTGGTTAATGGGCTTTATTAACTTAAATAACTTACATTTTGCTTATTTCTTTCCTTAACCTCGAAAGTGTCACTCTCTGGTCCTACTGGAGCCTTCTTTTCTGATTTCCAATAGAACAAAATGGAAAGCCAAGGTAAAAAAAATCCTATCAAATAGCTATTGAGGAAAAGAATCTTGCAAATAGTTACTTGTGTTAGCAATATCTAACCATTTTCTCCAGCTCATTATGGACCCTTCATGGTGATGTGTCTCATCTGTTTAGACCTAAATATACCAGTCAGTCTAAATTTCTGCTTCTAAAGAGTGATGTGTGATTAGTACAGCTTTCCTGGAGCTGTGTGTGCTCAAAGAACAGAACTGTATTTGACCAAATAGTTGGAGTTTTATGATTAAATATTAAATAGCAAGGACCACAAAATATTCTGGTGCTCGCATTTATACATGAGGATCTGCTCAGTGTATATTATCCATTATAACCAAAGCTGAATGTTCCAGAAGTGGCTGTAATAAATACAGGAAGTTTACCATTGAACACAGATTTTTTTTTTTTTAATGTTTGTTTTTGAATGTTTAAGGTGGATGTTTATTCTATTTTAAAAATAGTTGCTCCAATTTAAAGTAGATTTTTGTCCATTTCATTCATGATTGATGACCGCATGATTCCCAGTGACACAGTTATAAGGAGCTTGGAATATAAGGTCTGAGAAATGTTATAACATTGTGTGCTGCAAAAGGAATAGGTACATTTTGTCGTTTGAGTCAAAAATAGAGGTCATCCGGTAATTAGCTAGGGGCGTGAACAGGCAAAGCTTAATCTTTTTCACAATACAGTGAGATTGGCACACTTTTGTCAAAGCTGCAGTGTTATTTTTCTGTTTGCTGCAGATAAGGCATCAGTTATTCAACAGGTTTGTGATATGCTTTGTGGTTCTTCATTTATTATTTTTTTTTTTTTTTATGGCCTGATATCAGCTTTGTTAAGAAAACTTTTTGCTATTGAATCATTTTTCATCTCCAGTACATATTTCATATATATATATATATATATATATATATATATATATATATATACACACCATATATGAGACCCTCTTTGTATCTCATATTTAATCATGGATTGGGTGTGGCTTAAATTGACTTAATATGTTTTTCTTTTTAACAGATTATTTTTCATCCTGCTCACACTGTTCTTACATCTTGTATTTCACGTATATAATAGGGTTGTTATAATAGGCTACAGTAGGGTTGTTCAGCCCTTTTGTCCAGTAAGAGTAACACTTTTTATTTTATTATATATATTTTTTTATTAATCAATTAATTAACCCATATTTTATGTCACATGTAACTGTTAACCATCAAATAGGGAAAGACCACACAGTGGGTTCTATCTGTATTTCATGTGTATTTCTGTTAATCAATGCCTCCATGAAGTATAAGAGAGTGCAACTGTGCATTCTCACTGTGTCCTGGCTTGTGTGACCTACAGCAGCTTAATAAAGTCAGATATTTATTAGAAAGCATACAATTTCTCATATTCTAGATCCAACGTTTATCACTATTGTGATTAGATGCATGCAAGGGTGTGCTGTAGATGGAAATATCACTGTGTGTTGTTCAGAAATGTAACATACAGTGTGAATAGTGTTGTACTTTTGTGGTGTATTTTGTAGTGGTTTCACCTACAGACCATCGTGCTTATTTACCTCTGTATGCTGTATGCAGGGTCCCATGTAAAATGATACTATAATACTATTATTATTATTATTAGTAGTAGTAATAGTATTGTTGTTATAAAAATTTCCATAGATCAAGTTCATATGCTTCTAACTACATTTATACAGTATGTACCTAAGATGATTGCGTTAAAGTTTTAACTGATTTTGCAGTGGTGGAAAAGTTACCAGAGAATTGTTGAAACCAAGCAGAGGAAAAAGGAGAATGCGGTGTGTAATTTTCCCAGAAGGCAACACATCGTTCTCATTTTGAATTTAGCATATCTTACATGTGTCAGTCACAGGAAGTCTGCTGAGTTAGCTGTGGTGCATTCACTTTTCTTGCCTCTCAAGTGCTTTGTGTATGTGCGTGCATGGAGGGCTTGGCTAGTCAGCTTGAGACGATCATTCATGTCCAGAATGAGAGACACGGGCAGCCTGCAAGAATAACAATAACCAAACACATGACAATGCACATCCACTGTTCATAGCACATTGAGACTGAGAGTAATTGACGCTCTTAGGGATTGCATGGTAGCTGCTCACTGCTGTTAGACACTAAAGGCCAAGTGACTAAAAAATGCTTTGTATAACTCTTACATAATGCCTCAAGTAAATGCCAGCACATGCTGATCACAATTCTCAAAAGGACAAAAACGATGGAGTTACTAACTGGCAGACACGTGCCATTTAACTTTTTCAGGGTGGGTCTAGTGGACATTCGGTTCCAGATGTGGCACAGGTGTGGTCACTATGTCCCCAAATCCACCAACGGTGCTACCATCTACAAATATCCAACTGTGATTATTTTAACATGTTAAGCTTATTAACCATAGAAGGAAAGTTGCATGAAGGAAGCCAAATTTGCTTATATAGCAAGAGTGTGAAGATTAAATAAATCATCACCTGGAAGGGGCTGCTGACTGGTTTAATTCATACGTTATAATCAAGGATGGGTAATAGTACGAGATAAAAAATGATGTTGGGCCCGATTAAGAAACAAGCCACACACGATGTCGTTACGATGTAAATTGCACACGTGTGCTGAAATACATTCTCCCATCTAGATGTAAATGATCTGAAACATTGCTATGATTAACTACTTTCCCCCTAAATATGGTATCTGTTCTCATATAAGGGGGGGAGGGAAAAAAAACAGCAGGATATTTTGATTGCGATAAGAACTTTCATTTCAGGCTTGTCTTCTTATATATCAGAAAACAGATGAAACTTTGACTCGGTTATGAGATCCTTGGGTAGATTGTTTGTGACGATGCCGAACCCTTTACATACTGATGAAATCTCTACTCCATTTATCATTTCATGAGGAAAAAGGTTGACACCGCGTGCCGTAATGGCTTCTGTCGTTTGCCTGTCATTGGACTCCCCAAAGTAACAATTCCTATTTGCTTAAGCCAAGGTGCAATCGAGCATAAAGTGTACATGTCATGTGTTGTCAGATTTGAAGGCAGCCTGTCGCGAGGCGCCTACATGCATGTGTGCAAGCCTGCATGGTGCATCTCTTTAGGGCATTCACTTAAATGATTTGTGAGCACTCAGGTGTTATTTTGTACGGTGAGAGTTTTTTCCTCGTCTTTTTGTTAAGTAAGCTGAAGCTTACAACCTAAGAAGATTATCCTTGGAAAGTGTAATGTGTTTTTCAATATTTATTATATTGAATATATAGTAATACCTAGAAGGGTAGTGATAAATCGTCAACTTTATAAAATAATTGTTAAAAAAAAACATGAATGACTGGGAGATGGGAGATCATTTAAAAACATGGAGTTGACAAAACTCGACAGAATCGACAGAAGAAATCACAGCTATGTTTGTTTAATAGTGAAAGTAAGAACACATAAACATGCAAGATACGAAGAGAACTTACAATATTAGAACTAACCAGCTGTGTGGCCATAAGAAAATCATTTGTTATCGAAACTCATCGGAAAACAGGTTTCCATTTGTTAGGGAGCATAAAGTTCGAACTTTCATTTAACTTTTTATCAATGGAAAAAGGTCATGCAGTCTGATAAGTTCAGATTGACCCTATTCCAGAGTGATGTGTGCATCAGGGTAAGAAGGGATGCACTTGAAGCGATGCGCCACTCATGTACAGTAGGTAAACAACCAGAATGCCTATTACCGTCGCGCTCACCGCCGTGGGAAAACGGCAGCAGCCAAAATAAATCAGTTGCAATTTATAGTCATTCGTGAAATGACCACCAGGTGGCGCAAAGTGACATTTTTCACTCTACGCAGTTTTAAATATAATTAAGTCATAAAGTCTTAACAATATGTTGTATCGAAGAAATACTACAGTGATTGTAATTTCCACATCTGAGAACTGTACAGTATACAACAAAAATGAAAAATCTGAACCAGAGATATTGATATTTATTGTATAATAAGGAGTCAAAAAAAACAAACACTGGTTAAATGTTGTTTGGACAGACGATCAAGTTCACTAGCTGATAATTTTATTTGTACAAAGAATGAACGGTTATATAGCCGATCTCTGTTTGTATCTGTTTATTGTTATTTTTAAAAATAATAATTCAAAAATACATCAAACTTTAAATATAGAAATAACTGGTAAAATAGACTTTCAGAATAAAACATTACAATAAC
>JAQMYJ010000039.1:28091591-28109333 GCA_030014305.1 Clarias laeviceps
TCCTGGAGAGAACGAACTAAGGCCTGAGGCGTCAGTCTGTAGTTATATAGCGCCACTCAGCGGTAAAAGCCAGCAAATGCACAAACCCAAATGCAGTTGCCGTGCGCCGCGACGGTAAAAGTAACATACCGCTTGTCCACCTACTGTATAGTGCCCACTGTACAAGCCTCTGGAGGCAGAGTTATGATCTGGGGTTGCTCCAGTTGGTAAGGTTATTTTCTTTTTGTGAAGCTACTTTGAGACAATGACCATTGTTAAAAGCGCTATATAAATAAAATTGAATTGAATTGAATTGAATAAGGTCTAGCCTCAACAACGTAATGTGGCAATAGAATAAAGTCAGCTGACGAGATGAGTGTACTGAATGACCAGGTGATTACATTTGTGTTTTTTTTCTTCCCTGATGCACAGGTATATTCCAGGACTAGAGTGGTTCTGTGAGCATGAGGAATCATTTTCATGCATGAATTAGCCACCATATTGCATGCTGTAATCAAAGTTAAAGATGGTCAAACAAACAAAAAATTCCACCGCCACCCAACCCAACCCCGCCCCACCCCACCCGGCTCAACCTCCGACCTCATTTGAGATTAATTACAGGATAGAACATTAATCAACAATATTAAAAGGTCTAGAGGTAACTATCAGCAATTGCTAAATAGAATAAAGATGTGCTTTTTTTTTTTCAAAAAGAGAAGGAAAATATTACTAATGGACAATGATGCTGCATTCTTCAAGGTTTGGTGTGCTGCATGCTCTGAGATGCTTTTCTGCCCACCATGGTAGAAAGAGTGGCTATGTGAGCTGACTTCCTGTCAGCTTGAACTATTCTGGCCATTCTCATCTGACCTCTCTTATCAACAAGGCGTTCCTCTTTACTGAACTGCTGCTCACTGCTTTGTTTTTTTCCTTCCCTTCACCCCATTTTGGGTAAACAGTAGTATGTGTGAAAATCCTGGGAGAAGAGTGGTTTCTGAAATACCTAAACCAAAGTCATTGATCAAAAGTTTTATGTGAACAATATCTGAAGCTCTTGGTGTGTATCTACGTGATTTGAATAATTGCTTCAATAAGCAGTGGTAGAGATGTTCATATTAAAGTGGTCAGTCATTGCTTTGTTAGCTTTCATTCAGGTACTTTGTAAGTTGTCTTTTTAATAATTTTGGGTGAAGTAGCGCAACATGTAGCACTTTACGATCCACACACGCATCAGAATTTTTAAACCCACTTTTGCCCAACGTTTTGCCCTTGGGTTAGTACCGGTGTGCAAACACAATAAAGGTTTTTGCAAAGTCTAGTCCCATTTCTACTAACTAAATATAGTCGACCAAATTACTTTATACTTAGTAATAATTAAAAACCAAACAAATAATTCAGTTGTGGCTACTAAAAGAAAATCCAAGCGCTGATGTGTAATTACACTTGCAGGATAATTAAGAGTGAATTAAATCCACAGGAAAAAAAAAAAATCCAGACGGATTATGATTTTTTTTATTTTTTTTTTTGCAGAAGAAATCCACTTTCTTTTTAACCTTTAACCATTCAAAGTGTCAAACAATTCCTGCTTCATCCATCTTGCATCTAAATGAAGATTAAACACCAGGGAAAGGCTTTCCAATCCCACTCTTATTTATCACTTCAACCATGTAATGCTTGTGTAACCTGTATTTACAAAGGACGGTGTTTATAAGGTAATGATACTCATTACACCAACATGGAGAAACAGCAAGAAAAAAAACCCGAAATAGGCTGATTACTCAATGTCCCGCTGTTTAATGTCATTTTTAAAGGGAGATGCATTTCAATGTCTTCGGATATGAGCACAGCTTCATTACTAACCGAATCATCCATAACATTACAACAAAAAACATTATGCCCAGTATTGTGTAGGTTCCCCATGTGTTGCCTGGGCAGCTCTCGCACCTTGAGACATGACTCCACAAGCCCTCTGGGTGTTGATGCTGGATCCGTTGGGTGCTGTGACTAGTGTGGTGGCGCCTCTGTGGATCAGACTTGTTTGTCATCCTATCCCATGAGTTCTTGATCGAACTGAGATCTGGGGAATTTGGAGTCCGTCTCGACAGTCTTGGGCTCTCTGCCTGCTGTCCTCAGTGCATGGCAGGCTGTGGTACACTGGGTGTTCTGGTGCCTTTCTTTCGTGACCAGCATAGACTTTTTTTTGGCAAGTCGTGCTTCATTGGCTTTTCTGTTGGGTTGGACTGGATGGGCTATCCTTTGGTCCCTACAGGCATAAATGAGCCTTGGGTGTCCGTGATCCTGTCACTCGTTTACTGGTATATAATTGATAATCAGTGTTAATGTGTGTCAGTCTTTTATGGTTTTAATGTTATGGTTGATTGTTGTATATGAAATGCAAATATAGTTAGATAGAAAGATGGCCGATGGAAAAGAGTATAGCACAAATGATTTCAATATCTTTTTAGCTTCAAATATTTATATTCTTATTTATGGCTAAAGGGGGAGCGGCCTATCCGTCTGTCCATCTATCGTTCTTTTATATACCTGGCTTAAAAAAAAAAATCCCACTGCTCACAGTATTTCATAAGAGTGTTGGTTCTATTTCCTGAAATATAAACAAACTCATAACTACCGTCCATTCAAACCAAGCATGTACAAAAAAAGCTGTAAAACACCGCACAGTTCATGTTATTTTGTCCTGTAAGTAAAACCCCCTGTCCATGGGAATCTTATGGGATCCGAGTCCTGACACAAATCTCTAGCCTCAACCATACTATGTGAACTTGTAATCAAACAGTAGGGCACCCCCTGTTTGTGTCTATATTTGAATCTGTGTACAGATACAGTATACAGTATGTAAATAGTTAGCAAGAGAGAGAGAGAAGTCAAAAATTGTATTGCTGTTATAAAGATAAGAATTAAGCAGATACTACAGGCTCACGCACTAGAACACCCACAAAAACACACGAGAAGGCACATTTGTCATATGCTATGCCAGCCAGCTGGTTCTTTCTACTCATCATGATCTCGCTCTCCCATGGCGACAGTGACATTGTCTCAGTGTGCATTACAAAGCCTTACTCTGTCATTCCGCCTATATTCATCACTGTTGTTTCGCCTGGTTTCTTGTTTTATGCCTTCGCATCTCTGTACTGGCCTGATTCATGCCTGGCTATGATTCTACAGATTGGCCTCTTGGCTTTCCAAAACTTTCATGTGATACTAACGCCATCATTTCCTGGGGGTAAAGCTACACTTTAAACAAAAGGTAGTTATTTTAATTTAGAAATAATTACCAAACATTTATAAGTAGAAATGAGCCCTAAATGTCGGTATTAGATGAACGAGTTGCGCATCACTGTGTAACAGGAGTGTGTACGCTACAATATTACTGATACCTTGATACTGTTGTTTTTTACCAAGCTTTATCATGTTTGCAGTTAAACTCTCACACCAACAGACTTATTGTAGATTTAATAAATATGATAAGTAGAAAGTTTATCAACTTCAACAATCTCTGCCATTTTCAAAACATTATTTTTCAAATTTACTTCCATTTGTTACAGACATGTTTTCTCTGATATCTGTTCAAAATTATTCACCGCTATCCGCCATATATTGAAACTGCGTATCTTATCCGTGTCATCTCTACGCAACATGAGAAAATATATGAAGAAAATGTCTGTTTAATCTGTCAAGCATTATCTTTGAAAGTAGGTTGGTCAAGGGATGTACCTGAAGATCACAAGTAAATTAGAAGTAAAGGTTATTTTGAAAAAAATATATAATGTTCTAAACAGATAGAAATACAGATATTATACAAGTTTTATTAAGTTGTGGGGAATTTTATAAAAATGTTTGGTATCAGATGTGATCATGGGTGAAAGTTGGTATGGTCTGCAGTCCTGGAGAAACTCATGGAAGTACTCATGGAAAACACATTTGATTGTCATCGCAAATAACACTTTCTCTCCTTAGTTACTTCTAAGTTGTTCCTAACTGCCTCCAAACTGTTGTTTTGATCTTTTATTCCTGCTGAGCCCATGCTTATGCCAGTGTGGGTCACAGTTTCATGACGCACTTCACCGCTTAGTTCATGGCTAATGTGAGATACAATGATAATTAGCGTCTAACATGAGACTGAATCACCAAATCCCTCTCTAACCCCTGAACAAGGGCACCACTTGGTGTGTGGGACAAGGGATTCTGCACCTTTCCTAGAGTTGTAGCCTTCCACTATTTTCCACTGTACACTATTTGGGATTCAACCCTGGAACAGTTTGTTAGCTTGAGTTATTCTAAAGCAGAATTCCATAGAGAAACTTTTGAGATTTACAGGACTGTCCACCTCCTCCATGGTTTATTCTCCTCATCTTTTGACTACATAGTAGCAGCAATAATTTAGATCACACCCATTTGATATCAGAATTAGCAGCACTTTTACAGTATTCATTATAGGATTTCAAATTTTATACATTTCACTTAACCAATAGTTGAAAAAAAAAAAATAATAATATATATATATATATGTGTGTGTGTGTGTATTAGTTAAAGTTTTATTTACATAGTAAATAGTTTTAGCAGCACAATTAGTTACATTATACAAATTAAGTAACAGAATAAAAAAAATAAATCATAAAGCATAATATCGAAAATACTGCTCTTTTTTTTTTCTCATTTCTGCTAAAAGTACGATGTCTGATATAGCACACTACCTATTGCACCCTCTTGTGTTGCCCAGACATACGAGCTAAAGAGAAATATTATGCAAAACATTATTGGTTCGATCTTTTATTTTAAGTGGTTATATTCTTAGTGGCAATTAATCAATTAATGATTAATCAGCATCCCGAGTTCATTCACTTATACTTAGTAACTGCCTGGATTTAAATCATGCTACTAGTTTGTATATATTTTGTGCAGTTTAATTTCTGGAAATATGTTACATGCAGGTACTGTACAAACAAAAATAAAAAACATAGACCAGCACAAAAAAAAGAAAGAAAAATAACTTTCTTTAGTTTAGGCCATCTCTATTCATAAATGAATATTATGATGGTGGCATTGTGTTATACCCTTACTGCGGTATGTTTTGTTTTCTTCATTACAGATAAGATGGTCCTTTCCTATTGTTCCCTTTGTTTAGGTGACACATTACTGTCACAAACACTCTGAATGGCACTTTTGCAGCCTTGTGAAGGGCAGTGATCAAATTTATTCCCCAACAATTCCCCCTACTGCCTCTTACCAACTTTAAGTGTCAGTAGCTTTCATTCTTCATACTGGCAACATCTGCACCGCATGGAGTTCGTAATGCATAAAGTCTCCCAGAGGACGAGTTTGTTGCTGACTGTGCTAAATTTTTTAAAGTGTGTTTGTGGATGTTAAAAGCTGCAATGATAGATAAGGCCATTTACCCTAAGCCACAATTTTTCATAGTACTGTATATGCTTAAGGATGGTTGGGGTAATTTAGCATACAGACGTATTGTTCATAAATAAATAAAGGTAGCTTGGCAAAATAGGAAAAAAAGTTTTTTTTTTAGATTCATTTCAAGCTTGAAATTGTCTTGTTTCAGAGATTAGCAGTTGATTGAGCTTATTTCAAGCCTTTTTAGGTGTTACGCATGGAATTGGTAAAAAAAAAAATTTCCTTTACATTTGTTGTATAGTAAGTAAGCTGCTGATATATTTAAATATATTTAATACATAGCCATATTTAAGATTGCAAATATATATATATATATTTTTCTCTTGCAGTGCAGGGCTTCGCTTGCAGCTGTCGCAGGTGGTGAGAAAGTCAATGGCTTCTTAACTCGTGACTAGTTCACAGCGTCACTACTAATTGCCCAGTCAAACCAGCCATTGTGCACCTCTAAATACAGCTAGGGAGGCTTTTATTTAAAGAACTGTGCATTAGGGAAGACCTTTAGGATCACCCTGCTGAGAAGTATCGATCGGGTTTGAGTAATTTAAAGGAAGAGAACGCGCAGAAAGTCACTTCATCCAAGCCAAAGTCTACAGTCGCATTCATTTTCAGGGAGTGCGCATTCTGTACCGCCAAAGAGCCATTGGTTTTCCATTACCGGAAACAGTTTTGTTGGTCTCGGACAGGTTTATTTATTTATTCATTTTAACCGTGCAAGGAAATAAACAGTCATGTTGTTCAAGTGAGTAAACAGTCAGTTATCTGATAAAATTTTTTTTAGCTGTGTTTCACACAGGAGAGCTATGATCTTATCAGAACCCCAAAATTACTAGTGTTGCACAACGACACTGTCTCAATCTGTATCTGTATTTGTATGTGGAAGTGCTTCAAATATTTGTATCTGTATTTGATTTGAAACTTAAAGCAGGTATGGCCTGAACCAGAAAGCCAATTAAATCATGTTAAAGTTGTCGAAAACCACAAACCCTGACCATTTACTAATAAGGTCCCTTGTAAATGCACCTCACATTCACTTTAATGAGTGAGGTCATTCTATATTCTTATCAAGTTAAAGCACATTATCTGTTCATTTCAAATAATGTATTCATATTCAGTTACATCCCTAATTCATATGACGTGTCCTTACAAATGGGCAATCATGAGATCGTGTTGAAAGGTTAAAGGGACACAAGGGTATGAGGGTTAATTCTGAATCAAGTGTAGGAGAACTCCGGGGGCATTTTCTCAAGGAGAAAATAGAATCAGGCCTGGCACAAACCCCGAGGTCTTGTAAGGGTTTAAAATTGTCCACTGTGTAGATTGGGTTGCATTGTTTATTCCTATTGTTCTAATTCCGAGTTCATTAACCTTGCTGAAAAGCAATTTCGCATGCCCAGAGAACCTAGAGTAAGTGCTGTTCTTAGTCTAGGTCAAGTAATTATATTCAGGTCAGCTCTGTACATTATCTGAAGAACACCGCCTCAGCTCAGCTTGGGAAAAAATATAAAATGTCACATTACTAAAGATAGTCTTCCATCAATGGTTTGTTAGACGACAGCCTTGCAGGTTTGGTACAGCTGGTTGATAAAATGTGGGCTGCTTTAGTCTATTTAGCTGTAATTTATAATGAAACATTCATTAAATGACATGGCTTTTCTTGGCGCAGTTACTGTACCTGTTATGTTTTGCCATGTGTATTTTTTTTTTTTACCTGAGGTCACTATTAGTTTCTGTTTAAAAATAAGCGCATAACTGCAACTTAGACCTGCAAATGGTTCTTATCCAACACAAATAGCACTGGATGTCTGATTTTGATTTCACAGCAAAAGTATTAAACTAGGGTTGCAAATTTCACATATTTCATAATCAATAGTTGAACATGTTAACAAAATGCAATTTTATTCGAGGTTTTTTATTTTTATTTAAGCAATCTCAACACAATAGTTACATGTAACAAATTGATAAAGCCAAAATAGTTTAAACAAACACAAAAAATAGCAATAAGGTTTAGTCTGTCCCCATTCCAAAACAATGCAGTTAAAAGTACGATGTCCAATACTGTGCAAGTGTGCCTTCTTGTGGTTAACAAGGTAAAGATACATGAGCTACAGAGAAATATTAACAAAGCAAAAAAAAAACATTTTTTTTTCAGGTATTAACACCAGCTAATTGATTACTGATTAATTATTGACAGTCTTATTTTATATATTTGGACTCTAATTGTTCCAGTGGTGTCTGTTAAGTTTCTATTCCTGAATGCTTATGTCGCAGATTTTTATTGAAGGGCAAATCAAACATTTAACACACAAACTAATTTACATAAAGTAAGCTTAATGTGAAGTATGGTATGGTTTTATTTACATGTTCAGTGCAGAGGGATTTGCAATTTGTTTTTGTAACAAGCTGCAAATAATTTTTTCTTTACTTAACCAAAATGGCTGAGAGAAGAGTAACCTGATGTGATCTCCTGATCTTGTAGCCTGTCTGCCTCCAGGGTTTGCATGTTGTGAATTCTGAGATGCTTTTCTGCTCACCATGTTTGTAAAGAGTGTTTGAGTTACTGTGGCCTTCCTGTGAGTTCAAACTTGTCTGGTCAGATCTCTCTCAAGAAGGTATTTCTGCAAGCAGAACTACTGTACCACACACTTTTATTGTGTAGTTTCTGCAAAATTCTCTGTAAACCCTAGAGACTATAGTGTGAAAATCACAGGAGATGAGTAGTTTTTAAAATATTCATACCAGCCAACTGGGTTTCAGTCCTGGAATGGACATGCATTCATCAGAAGAAAAAAGAGCCGAAGTGTGTAACTAATTAATAGCGTACTGGAATTCCGTATTGAGTCTCTAACCTGATTTACCTCATAAGCTGAATTTCCTGTAATGTAATGTGCTTAGGAAACAATCTCATTTCACTGTGGCAGGCAGTCCCTCACATAGTGTCAGGGAGTCCCTGGACCACATTTTTTATTTTTTATTTTTTAAAGTGTGCGAGTGTGAACCGCTACACTAATGGGCAATCCCACTGTGCGACTGCACAGTTCAGCGCTTTGACATTGTGTTTAAGAGACCCCCGATATTTGATCAACAACTTGTTTTTCCCTCATTTGATCTCGACTCCCTTATTCTTTCCGCAATTTAGGCTTGTACTGTATGCGTTTTTCTTTTTTCCCTTCAAGGCGTACAGTTTCCATGGCAACTGATGCAGCAGTTATGGTGGCGGGAGGAAGCTTGAAGGAAACTTCTGCACGGGTCGCCTAAAAAATTGTCTTGTCTGTATTTGCGTGGGTGACGTTATTTATTATAGAGTCACCATTTTTGTTCTTCTTGTTCCGGGCCTGATCTTTACTGAGCACAAAGCGAGCATGCAGACTATGAGCAGGCAAGCTCCCTTATTTTCCACACTCTGCAAAGGATTTAAGTTGGACTTTTGTTTATGGGTCAATTAATGAATTACAGGGTTAAATGGTATGTCAGGTGTTCATGGCTGCTCATGTGTTCACACCAGGGGCGTTGAATTGAGCAATAAGCCGCCAGGGGGCGTTCACTTAATAAAATCACTGCATTACAGTGATTTTATTCAGCAGGAAAGAATAAACAATTCTTGCACCATGCAATCTAGTGTTAGTCCTAAGCTCTGGTTGCTTAGCAACATAAACAAATATTCTGGTTTTTGTATGGATAGAAGCAAAAGATTAAATATGTTGTTTTTTTAATTAATATTTAATATTTTAGAATGGTTTCAAACACTGATGAGCCACTTAGTTAAGAACCAAGAATTCTATATTAGGTAACGTCTAGTCTTCAGTGGGCTAGACCAAATTAAGCCGAGTTTAGTAAACCAGCAACATACTGTATCAACAAATGTGTTCATTTATAAGCATTTATATTCTGAATGGATAGACTGATTATAGATACAAGATAATTGTTAAGCAAATTAACGGACTCTAAATCATTTCAAGAAATATTTTTCCAGTTATATGTAAATATAATTTTAACTTTATATATTTATTTCTTAAAAATATACTGTACATATTTGTGACATGTTTTGTGTCATTAGTCCAGACAAATTCGCCCATAATATTAAAGTGAGGGCTATAGAAAAGTTTTTTAACAATTAAAAAAAAAAATTTTTTTAGGGGGGTTATGGTTGTAGCTTCAAACCTTACTTTTAGGTTGCTTAAAATGAACTATCAGGTAAATAATAAAAGACAGAAAGATGAGAATTCCTACTTGGGGGCGGTCTCTCACACTCTGAGGTCATCAAATCAACATGGCTCCTCAGCATCAGCGCTAAATGCAGTAGTGTGTGTTACCTTTAAATGAGTTTTCTACTACTTTTCCTTTTTATGTTCACTTTATTGCAGTGGTCCAACTTTTTGTTCTTGATGATTAATAGACCATTAACTATAAAATCTTTCAAAATCATCTGAACTCTCTTGATGCATTTATATGCTGATCAGTTTACACGGTGCTGAGAATCAGCTGCTTCACAACAGGGTACAGTCTGTTTTAGAGCATCTACATTCGACTCTACAGACTTATGTTTTTTTTTCCTTTCATTTATTAAATATATATCCTCATTGTTGGTATTTAAACATTTTGTTAGGAAAGTGGAAGCTATATTATTAATCATATAGGCTTGGATAGAGTGGGACACTTCTGTGGTCAAGGAATATTAACAAAAGGGTTTCTAGAACACAATTATAACTCAGCAGGAGGACAATTTCAGAGTGCACAAAAGCACCCTGGCATTTTTCCATCCATTTTAATGCGTGCCTTAATAGTTATACAGCTGTCTAAATTAATCTTTTATAGAAATCTACATAGAAGTGCTGAACAGAGCGTTTCAGGCCAAGTTTTAACATGTTGGGCTTTCCAGTGTACAGAATTTGTACTTTTTTTTTTATTATTAGGCGAGTAGAGTGCGTAATTGAGTTAGAGCAAGATATAATGCCACACTTTCGGACAGGTCAAGCTGATTGTGGTGCCAGAACATGGGAAAATGAACAGCATGGTGCCCTTAAACCTTTTGCCTACTTGTTTTGTGCTAGCCTGGACTCCCCTCTGGACGCGTGTCAGGAGGCCGGGCTGGCACACACGCCACATGCTAATGAGCTGTCATGCTGAAATGGATGGCTTAACAGTGGCAATTTCTAAATTAAATTCACAGCTGCATGCAAATTGTCATGCCGTAAAAAATGCCTAGAGTGCTCCTTTAAAAACAGTCGCAGTGAGTTTTGGTCAAAAGATTGCCGCTCATTTGTTGTTTCTCCACTGGCTGCCAGGAGTTGTGGAGGAAAGAATAAATGTCTTTTTCATAAAGAAATGTTTATTAGCTTCTCTTGCTCTTGCAATGATTTCAAGCAATCCATTAAAGGAGCGTTTGGGAAACAGGTTTGAAGTCAAACTCATGAAGATGATTGAAAGGCCAGAGAATAATTGGGCCGAGATCACACACTATCATTTTGTCTGATGGTAACAGATCCAAAAGAGGTATTGAAATGTTGGATATTGATTTGACTCTGTCATTTGGATCAAAGAGTGAAACATAGTTAGAAAATATTATTTACAAAAAAAAAAATCTTATTTTATTTTAAGCAGTGCAACACAGAACTGGTGATGAACAGCCTGTAATTGTTTCATGCTGAAAACGCGGCAGTGGGAGTTAGTCTTGTAGTGGTTTATCTGGCTGTCATGTTTAATACCATCAGATCCGTCATCCGTTAGGATGTTTTGTTTCTAAGACAAAAACAAATGAATAAAAGCTAAAGTATGATTCTGCGTGTGAAACGCTGACCTACCCAGCCCACATACAAAAAAACTGGCTAAATAATCCATGTACATTACAAATCTGTTCGTAATATTTGAATGTCCTCTGTGCCAGGTGGAAAGGTATAAGGTAGTCTTACCTTTGTCATTTCTCCTCACAAACATTTCTCCACCAAAACTAACCAAGTCTAACTCCAACTCAATAGCCAGCAGTGAAACCATGTTGGATCATATTTGGCCTGTTCATTTAGCTAGAAATGTACAACCTCACTGACTGCTTATTAGTTACAAATTTATACTCTTTCAGTATTTATTCAGATTGTATGACCTCAGTCACTGCTGCTTATTCTGTGAATCATGTAGTTATGCGGGATCGTTCACTTCAAATCCATGCTGCTTGTTGTTTGCCGCCTAGTGGTACTGTAAGGCCACCTGGGCATGTGTTCAGTATGCATAGTCAGTAATCCGTCTCTGATCTCGAATATTTCTGTAACATCTGTGTCGATTTGCTACACACTATTTCTACTGTACATCAGGCAGCCTTATGTCATACATGATTGGAGCCAGCCCTGCTGCTGTGGATTATACTGGGGATGAACGGTGCATTCGTTATAAATAACATATTCAATCCTGAATAACACCAATCAAATCTGCCATCTCAGCTCTTGTTAGGGATTTAGAAATTCTCTGATAAACGATATCATGAAATCTGGAATAGGATTCGCGCATGCATTGTTGTGTCCCGTGCATCATCGTGAATTCCTGTGTGGCTCAGAGTCGGTGCGACAGCCCTCTCACATGCCCGCTGTTTGATGACTTCTATTGTACAGTATATGGGTACATCATCCCAGAATTGCTGATAGCAATCATTTTAATACAGCCAATCCCTAGAATGATGTCCACGAGGGGAAATTGGAAGGAGTGAATCACCCTGTGCAGACAGAAGTCTGAAAACATATCGCTATATCATGCCTTTGCTTCAAATGAGGCTAATATTTTATTCACTGCAGTATCAACATGGTGTGATGGTTGGGAAAGAAATCTGACTAGGAGAGGAAGAAAAACACAGATGTCCATTAGAAGTTCAAAGCCTCGTGTAGGTAAATAGGTGTCTTTTCCTAGTAGAAACATTGCCTTGATTTTGCATCGTCCCTTAGGGTGTAGCCTGATAATAAGTCCCTAAGTAGGGATATTTATCATTCTGAATACACGCATTTAGTATAAGGCAGGACTGCATGCTTCCGTTAAATGGTTTCCTACATAAAAAAGGGATTCAGAAATCAATCAGAAGGCTGGTCGGGCAGACTTTGATGAGCATCATCCGCTTTTCAAACCGCATTAGCTTTACTAACCTAAGGAAATGGAGGCTTGCATTAATACAATAATAAACACAATGGCAGCAACAAAAGCCAAGGCGCAAAGAGTGAGTCTTATAGAAATTGATCGGAGCGCCACACTGAACTGTTCTTTGATACAGGAAATTGATAGAAAGAGAACTTCTATATAGGCACGTCTTAAAATCAAGTTCTCTGCCCTTATCTACCTTACAGTGCTGCTTATTGTTTCCTGCAGCTCTTCTTCAACGCCCTGATAGTCTACAGTATGTTCTGATAAAATAACAGGTTATTAAATTAAACCATGGCTTTATATTTTTTTATGCAATGCACCCAAGAAGCTAAGGCTAAACTAAGGCTGTGTGCTTATAGTGGAATGATAGCTGTCTGTGTTTGATTTAAACTCAACATAAACGGGGCCGAAATCGGGAAGTCTCTTGCATGCTGTGAGGTGCTGTGAGCATGATGTATGAATTCTGGTTCCTCAACCTCGGCTAATGTACATCACTCGAGTTACCTCTTCTTAAACAGCAAACTGTACAGTACTGTCAACAGCAGCGTTTACATGAACAGTGTTTCATTAATCTAATTGAAATCATAAAAAAAAAATGGAGAAACTGTTTACTGGAATATTGTGGGTCTATGTAAACATACCTACCGTTATCGATTTAACAAACTAATACACTGCACGGTAAAAATAAATAAATAAATAAATTTGTGCACACTAAGATTCCATTCAATCACCTTTAGCTTTGATTATAGCACATACTTTAGTGGCCAGTTCATGTGTGAAAATGATTCGTCATGCTCCCAGCATCACTCTTGCACAATTTGAGTGAGTATCTGGAATATACTGTACCTGTGCGAGAAATTTAAGAGTTTTAAATAAATGCATCATTATACTTCATTGCTTGAATAATGCAATGTAATGCAATTATGAGAATCAGGCTTCTGGGAGTTACACAGGCCTTTAAAAATATGAACTTAAAATGGCCAAATAGGTGAGGTAGCGGTGCGGAGTGCAGCTGTATGATAAAATAAACGCTATGTAATTGAGGAGAGCAGAGCAAACTGCAGGCTAAAAACCAGATGAGCTGTAACATCAAGCAATCCAAACCCCATGATTGTTTATTCTTATTTCTATTTATTGACTTTGCCTGAGGGGAGGCCGGTGGGGGGCCGGGGGGTGTCCTTTATTGAATTTTTTTTTTAGATTATTTCAGCAGGTGGGAAAATGCTCAGTAGATCAACTGTTGCATGATGAGCTGTTGAATGTATTCCCTTACGTTCACAGTTTACTGTATTTTAATAAAGCATGTGTATGTCAAAGTTGGAAGCCTGTGTAGCAGGTACTTAAGTTTAGAGAGTGTGTTAGTGTTACTTCCAAAATGAGTGTTAGAGAGCAAACCAAAGCCGGATCTTGTACATACTGTAAAGGAATTTATTTCAAATTGCTTTGCAAAACACCTTTAGATACATGTTTTGTGGTCGTCTTCCGATTTTGCTGTTACTTTTGGATTGGATATTTCACAATATTATAACATAGTTTTAAAATATCATCATGGCTGTCTGAGCATCACTGAATTAATCAAGCAGTGGTTGTAAAAGTTGGTGTTGGAATTTGAAGGAAAATATCTATTACTATTTATACTATACTATTTTAAATACTATTTTCTTGGAACGTCACATGACCTTTCTCTTTCTTTTCTCTTTTTTTTTTTTAACTGTTCAGTTCACTGTTTTTGTGTGTCTGTGCCCAGTGTAACATCAAATTTGGATGGAAATAAACTCATTATAGTCTTCTACTATTAAGCTTATATATTATATTTAAAGTGCAACATGTTGTGCATTAAGATGCTTTTCTGTTCATTATGGCTGTGAAACATGGTTGAGTTACTATAGCCTTTCTGTCGTCAACGAAGGGTTTTCACCACCATTATAGCAAAACAAATATAAGTATTATTTATTTATACATAATATAAATTTGTAATTAGAAAATTCACAGTGACCAGCCTTGACAACTTTGTAATTTTCCAGAATTGATTTTACCACTATCCATAGATCTCTGAGGACACATGATGCTGTTGCTGGATGTATGATACAGAAGCAACTCACTTACATCACAAAGCTCAAATCCCTAAAATCTTTCCCTTCCTGGTCATACTTCTAGGCAACTATTTTCACTTTTTTATTTTTTTTCCATTTCCAGTCCTCAACTGGAAGAAAATGTTCCTCAGAGCTCTCTCTCGAGCTCGCTCTCGCTCTCTCTCTCTCTCGACACAACACATTTTCTCTCTCTCTCCATTCTCTCTCTCTCCCTCTACACAACACATTCTCTCTCTCTCTCTCTCTACACAACACATTTTCTCTCTCTCTCCATTCTCTCTCTCTCCCTCTACACAACACATTCTCTCTCTACACAACACATTTTCTCTCTCTCTCTCTCTCTCTCTCTCTCTCTCTCATCAGAATAAGGCATGTGACGGGATTTACACTAATTGCTATAAATGTAACCTGTGAAAGTGCTCCTCTCATGTTTCGCCTCTCTCATTAGACAGTTTCACAGAAAGGCCCTTAAAATAGACCTCCTTTTAGAGAAACCTAAGAGCCTGTCTCTAGAATGGCCTTACTAGTATTAATAATAAAAACAATAAAATACTATAAAGTATGGTGAGTACGCAGGGGTAGTTTTTGAGTCCAATGCACCATCAGGTCACTGTATTCATTCAAACACCTCCAAGTGATGTCAGATCGTTCTCCCTTGACTGATCAGCGTGCCCTATTTACCAGCTCACCTGTCAGCAAGACGTGGCATTTGGTTTAGACGTGAGCTGCTTCTCCTGCTGCCCGGTGCACAGTTGCTTGCCTCCAAGCTGCAATAGAGTCGCAGATCAGTGCTCCTGCTCGAGAAGCCAGGCTTAATTGGCTAGACCGTTTCTCCTCCCCAAAGTCGCAAGGAGGCAAATGAGACTGGTGTGTGAGTGAGAGAAAGTCTTTGCGAGTCTCTGCTGGAAAGCTGTTTTGCAATAAGGCCACTTGATGGGACTGTTGCCAGCTGAAATTGCACTGTAATGTGCTCCCTGTGCTCCTGTTGCCCCAGACAACCTTCCTTTATTGCGCTTGAGCCTTTCTGTCCGTAATCCATGTTTTTGAGGTACTTAAATTCTCCATGAAATGGCTTGAGAGCTGCGATTCGAAACACGGTGTCAAATAGATGACAGATGACCAATAGCGTTCGGGATGCGTCACGCTCCGAACGTATCTAATCAGTGGCTATTTAACAGGATGAACATAAGACTTGTGGCAAGTGAGAAAACTATAGAAATAAACCGAGAATATCTCCAAAACAATTTTTCTAGATGTATTAAGACACCAATACACTTTAGGACCACTTTAGCACCAAGGGACTGACAAGGTACATAGTGTATTTAAGCAATGTTATTATCACCGTATGCTGTCACTTTAGGGGCTGACATAAGCCCTAATAATGTCTTGTTTATTCTGCTAATCTGTGCTTTTTTCTTCTTGGTATTGGACACAACCATCACAGTCCTTGCCATTTGAGAGGCTTATAACATGCTGATGGGCATTGTTTATCGATTGCTTGCAGTAGCAGTGCCAGGAGAGTGTGCAAGCGATTACAAGACTGATTTAAGTCCATGACGCGGTTGACACTGAAGGCCACTGTTGATTTAACTGTCAAAGCGACCTACATTAAATCTAAAGGTGGGGGGTGGAAGGGATGCTCGAGTGTGATACAAAATGAAAATGAGTTAGACATTGACAGGCCAAGTCACATGAAAGAAGACACAGAGTGAATGGGAATTTTTATAAAAGACTTATAAAGCACATGTTGGAGCTGTTATGGTGCCACCGGGAGAGAGAAGTATGTTTCGGGGTTGGAGGGGTGGTTTTACTTTTCGTCATTCAGTACAGTACATCAGAAATATTTTTGTCTATTTGCCAATTACCAAAAGTGTGAATTATGTGGAAATGTAGATTTTGGTTGTCTGTCATGGTGAAAAGAGCACCTGACTCAAGCCAAAAAAAGACTTTGCTTATTGTATTTTTTTTTAAGCCATTCCAGTGGGTAATTAGACAAAATTACCCATCTCTGTCGAAACACCGCCATAACAGTGCGATAACTGTCCACAGGCATTACTTCAATTGCTCCCTTTTTCTTTCAAAGCATGCAGCAATGCATCGCAGCTGAGAGATCTTGACAGCGCTCTGATTACATGCTGACGATGGGCTTCGCCTGCTGCTTCACTTCATGTGTGACTCATTTGAAAGCCCAACACTGCTCTGCACCACTCCACTGACCATGGCAGGTGGCTTACTCCCCCTCCAGCTCGGTGATGTCAGGCCTGCATGTCCAGGACTACTTCTAGGCACAGTATGGGATACACACGTGATAAATAGGACTGAAACTTGAGGATTAGCCGTGCCTGGGTATTGCCGTTAATGCAGGCAGATCTTGGTGGCGGATCCGTTTTTAGCACGCTTCTGACTAAGATGGGGAGAATAAATTTTTGTCCTAAAAGGAGATATTGATGAACACTCAATATATTTTAAATCCTTTGCAAACATGGTTTTATTAAAGGAACAAGGACCTAATGCGAGTCAGCAATGGTTGACTGTTCAGTCTAAAGATCATGAAGACAAGAGGTAAATATTAATCGCTCAGTCATCTGAAATGTCATTACAAATGGACACTTTGGCATCCTGATGCTATTTCAGTTGATATGTTAATTATTTGCAGGCGCTGCTTCAGAATCAGACTGGGTGGAACATTAAGAAAATACTATAGTGTAAAGGAAAAATAAGTGAAATGATGGAGCTGTGACACGATCAGAGTATGACGTCACAGTATGCATCACCTCACAGTCACTAACGGAGCAAAGGTACAGACTCAATATACAAGCACCATCTGTGACAGAGAATCGCCACCTCACAGTCTCCACTATGATGTAACAGTATACACTCAAAAAAAATAACTCGTTGAATGAACATAATTAAATTATGGAAAGAATTTCCACCTGATTTAATGGATTTCTTTCAGCATTAAGCAATTTTGTTGGCCCAACTTAATGTTCTTGGGTTCAGTCAAATAAATTTTATTAGGTTCATTTAACTTATTTACTACAGCTGCGTCGAACATAATTTAATACTGTTAACATAAATGAATAGCGTTGGTACAACAAATTTTTCAGTTGTAAATTAAGTTGATCCA
>JAQMYJ010000039.1:28123725-28137809 GCA_030014305.1 Clarias laeviceps
TGTTCATGGCTGTTTGAATGATGAACTTGGAATGACTTACTGACAATACCAGCTTTTTATACCCACAGAATGTTGAAGTTTATGCCACATTGAAAAAGGTTGTCTTTTGGGATTGGCCCCAGTATAAGGCAAACCTGTACACAATGAGACCATTACATGGAAAACACAAAATGAGGTGTGTATCACCCCCAATACAATTGCCTCCCTAGCCCACAAATGTCTGAAGTGAAACAAACACCATATGTATGACATCCACTAAGTCTCTCACAATATCCCTAACTTTTAAACTTTTATTGTGAATAGTGTATATCGATGACATATATATATATATATGAATTCTGTGATTTTAAGGAAGATTGTCATTGATTTGAGATCCAGAGAACCAGTTACTAACAGTACTGTGAAATACTTGAGCCACCCCTCATTTCTTCATGTTAAATTCAATTAAATTATATAGAAAAAATAAAGAAATGGGAACAAAGTTTTTACTGTAAAACTCTCAAATGTGCCCCAAAAAAAATTCCACTTTAAAAACTGAATGCTTATGTAACAACCTCAGCAGCAACCTTATTTTCCCTCTCATCTATTCCTACAGTACCAGTCAGCATTCAGCATCACCAGCATACTAATCACCTGTCTGAACCATCTGTCAGCACCTGTTTCTCACTGTTTCATGCCTTGTGTTGCTTTAATGATTTGTATTTCACTGTGTGGTTTATCAAACAAAAAGCATAAATCTGAAACTGGTCAGGTACAGGGACTGGACTCGAAATGAGAGCCAAAAACTTGCCAGAAATGTGAGTCCTTCAGGGAGCTTGGAGAACTATTCCTCAAGACTACATTAAAAAGAAAGTCTGGTTCTTCGGGAGGGGAATATATAGAACTGAGGGTGACTTGAGACTTTTGTATATCACTGTATGTCAATTTCATTTTGTTTCCAATTGTCGAAACAGGCTTGGTTTATAGGCAAGTTTAAGACTTGCCCTTTAGTTGTATTAATTTGCGCATATATTCCCATTCTCAAAGTGACTTTAGGCCTGTAGTAAATCATACTGCAGGCATAAAATTAATGAATGTAAATCTGCACTGTCCTCTATTTTGCACCTTTCTGGCAAAAATACCAGAATTTGCATGTTCATTAAGGCAAAAATTCTAAATAGACACTACACTCAATTTGGCTTATGTAAAAGATACAATTCCCTGTGGATGCTCTTGGTAACTTGTCTTTTTTTCTTTTTTTTTGTAAGGTGGTGAATTTTACACAGGGGATGCTCATGGTCATATTTTTGGTACACTTTGTAAATACATGGTTTAAACGTAACCTTTCTGAGGATAAAAATCTTAAATAAAGAAATAAACACACACATTGCAACATCAGTATACTTGGCAAAAAAAAAAAATTATTTTAAAAAGTTGTTCTGTATATGCATAATCGTGCATAAGGTAGCAAACATCTAATTGTTCACAGAATTCGGCATCTGTTGTTTGGGGGAAAAAATGAGTTAATGTGTAATATTTTATTTACTTTATGTGCATGTAAGCATATATATTATATTCAAGTTTCATGATCAGTAGCCAAGCATAATTATTCCATAATTATTTTATTTATAAGCATAAAATTATGGAATCTTTTTCAGTCATAAGAGTTAAAGAGATGGACTTGTAATTTCTTTAGGCAAATAGCCGTCTTTTCCATAGTTTGGGCAAAAACATAACACCATTATTTCGGCTAAATAATAATAATCAAAACTTTTTTAGGCCACACTGATCAGAAATTACAAAAGTAATTAAATCAGTGCAATAAATGTGGCGAATAATAAATCTGAGTACACTAAGGATTATTCTTAAAATAAACTCTAGCTGACAGCTTAAATGGTTGATTCTGTAACTGAGAGCACGCAGCATGAAAGCTTGTAATAACTTAATGAAGGATGGAGGATGCGATATCTATAGCAGGGGCTGGAAGGCTTTTCTGTCATATATAAAGTACGGTCCAGATAGCATGAGAAAAAGGGTTTGCCCTGGCATTTGCTGCTGATCGCACTCTAGCTAGCTTGCAGTTGTATTGTATTGTATAGCTGGGTTGTATGATGTGCAAGACACAGCTCTGAAAGCACACTTTCACATCGCCCCAGTCATAACGGAATTCAGTCTATTACAATGCGATGAGTTTCTTGACATTTTATTCAGTTGTAAAGGTATTGTGTATGTCACGTATGGGGGTAAGGCATACTAATTGTGTTTTGGAGTGGTCTTTAACCGTTGTAAAGTAAACAAACACAAGATACAAACAGGAAGATGAAAACTAGCACTTTGGCTAGGAACTTTAGGCTAAGGCTAATGCTAACACGCAAAGGGTAATGTTAACAGTGAAACTAGGAAGAACAACAACAGCATTAAACCAAGCAAACGCAAGACTGGAAAACCAAGGTGCATGTAAATACATTTAGGGCCCTGTGACTTGTGAAGTACATCTGGGAAGTAGAAACTAATTTCAGCATAAGAATCAGCATAAGGTGGGGGGCGGGGGTTATCATGTACATAATAAAAAAAATAATGTCTGGTCTGGATATTTATAAAATCGTGATATCGTATCTGGTGCCCCGTGATGATTCCCATCCTGAACAAGTCAAAAACACAAAATCCAGGGGACAAATACAGGAGCATCATGACAGTGCACACTTCATGCTAAGGAAAACAAAAAGGATCAATACATTTCCATAGACATACAGTATTAAGACATCTTTAGACATATTAACTTAAACAAATGTCCTGTTATACTTGCGCAGTATAACTGCTAACCAATCCCCGCTATCCTTTATCACCCAAATGAGGATGGGTTCCTTGTTGAGTCAGGAAGAAACCTTGAGAGGAACCAATCATTTCAGGGAGTTTTTCTTTGCCACCATCGCCCTCGGCTTGCTCATCAGGGAGAAACGAATAATTATAATTTATACATGCTTCCTCGTACTATTCAAACTCATTACCCTTATTTTTTATTTTATTTTGCAAAGCTGCTTTGTCATAATGACCATTATTAAAAGTGCTATATGAATAAAATTGAATTTCCCAGTGATTTGTTTTGCGGCCGACTTGTAGAATTGGCTTCATCTCTTCTGAAATATTTTCAGACTAACAAAATACATTTTTATCCTGCTGTCTTTAGCGTCTGGCTTTTTGTTTTCTCCACAGTGCCAACTAGTGCGTGTTTTACTCTATGCAGTTTCTAGTACAGTACATGTGGAATATACCAGAAGAACCAAAAGCAAGAAGCCACATAAATTGTCAATTTGAGATTAATGAAGAACCGAGCTGTGAATATCTAATATGACTGTGAACACAATGCGGCACACAATCTGCAGTTTGGAGATAGTGAATGCTGTCAGTGCTCTGAGTGTTACACTGAGCACTGTGGCATTTTCAGAGAGTTTTTACTGATAGTCAGAGAATGGGAAAACATTTTGCCTGCATTGAGAGAGCACTCCTTTTTTTTTTTTTCTTTCTTTCTCTCTAACTACACGTTCTGAGGGATTATTGTGTCCTTGCAAAATCGCCATGTGAATTGAAGTTGACTGCTGAAAATCTTTTATCTGCTTCTAGACCACTGGATGATAACTTAAGTGACTGGCTGGAGCTGATTTAAAATATTTGCCAAATGAAGGATGCTCTTCGTTCTTCGGCATCATTGCGCTTTATGATATGTCTGCATGAACCCTTGAGCTGGGTGGCTTTTTAAGATCTGGTTGATGTTGCTGCAGTTAGTCGCCCTCGCAGATTCTACACTTCAGTTCAGCACGTTTAACCGTTTTACCGGCTCTAATGACACGACGTTTGCGAAAAACAGCATGCAGAGATGATGTCTTTGGTGGGAGCGATGTGGTTGTAGTTAATTAGAATAGATCGAAGCTGAAGCATCTACATAAATCAGATGGACAGATGGGATGGGCAGGGATGGATTAATCATCTCCTCATGTGTCAGTAAGCTTGCACAACCAGGGTTGCCAGGTCCGGCAAGAATCTCAGACAGGCTTAAAATCTGCTTTAAAAAAAATCCCAAAGTGTTTGAACAGCCTATAGATGGCAAAATAACAGCTGTTGTACTTTTTTTTAATAATATGATTTTCCCCTTTTTGCCTTTTTTTTTTTTTCTTCCTCCCTTCAGTTGTCCGGTTGTCAGCTATTTAACACTCATGCCACTATACATTTATAATTCGTTTTCATTCTCTGTGGGAAAAAAAAATACTGCAACCAATTTGTCAACCATCCCACAAAAAAGCTGTGTTAACTGCGTATTATAAATACATAAATTTTCTTGAAATATTTTTTTTTTCAGTTACACGGCAATGGCATTTTATTAGTGTGTGCAAATCAAGTCTGTGTCATTTCAGCTACTTGCGCCAGTGTGGCGCACGCAGCCCATGCCAAATCCCGGTCTTTTTTACATGGAGTGTGGAGTTCTCTTGCTTCTGATTATTTTCCACTCGCTGTAATTAACACACAGCCCCACGCTTAGCACGGCTGCATTTTCGAGGAACGGCGGCTAGTGGATGAAGTGATTGAGCTCGCCAGAGTGTGTACGTGCAGGCGGCCGTCCTGCTGAGATGTGTGAAAGAAATCAGTGTATGTGTAACCTCTTTGCCTGGGGTTTACTGACAAACCTATTTGAGTATGAATGTTGGCACAAAAAAAGTACAGATATTAAATGAAGCACAGAAAAAGGATTTTTTATTTTATGTGGCATGTGAGTATATGTGTATATATTTCAAATAAAAGATATTCATCATACTTTTGTCAGCTTCAGGGGTTCATTTCAGGGGTTGAAATGAAGGACAGAGACTGCCCTCCATCCCACCTGTGCTTGATTACTTTGTCAGCTTTGCTCCTTGGAGAACTTTGCACCAGGGACTTGGGACATAATGGCAAGATAATCTGCATGTTGCATTCTTCTTAAGGGTATTTCATTAGCAATGCCGATTAGGCTGGGAAAAGAATAATTCAATAACTTAAAGCTAAAAAAATAAATAAAAGAGGTTTAAAGCAAACTGTGTGCCATGGTAAATATTATAGATCACCAGTATTGTGTTGCCAAATGTAGTGCTTATATTACTTGGAGAAATCATCGATGTGAATATTAAAGCGTGGTGATAATGACTCACGCTGGCTAGATCTATCCAGTTCCTCTAGGCACTGCGATTGTTTGAGACTGCTCTCATGTGGTTAGCCCGTCAGGCTCTAGTTGTGCATTTGTAACAGACCTATTGACAGAGTGTTTGATGGCGGTTGTTGATAAACCCTCCTTTTATTTATTTATTTATTTATTTATTTATTTATTTTTACCCGTCTTAAATTTTATGGACCTCTTCAGACCTTAAATCCTGCACTAATAAATAACTGCAGCTTCAACCATTCCCAGGTGTGGATATCCAAATGCACACTATGGCACTGTGGAATCGGTTCAATAACCAGAGGAAGTGTGTCCTTGAACCACAATCACTGCTTCTCCTCTGGCCGTGACCGGGCCGGTAATTAATGGTGCACAGAATTAGCTGGATTGACGATTCAAACCCATTACCCGTGTCTGGAAGGCAGACTTGGTCTGAATCATTGGCATTCACCTGAGGGCTAAAGCAGGTCAGAAAGACGGGGCTTCTTCATATCGCATTAATAATGCAGCTTATTCAATATCCCACCTGCTATATGAACCTCGACGCTAATTTAAAACGGCAGTTCTGTTAAGTAATCCGTGAGGCTCTGATTGCTTTCTCAAAATATCGTTTTTTTTTTTTTTTTTAAAGGTGGGATGAGGTGTGTGTTTTGCAGGATTGATCTTAAACCACGTGAGCAGTAAAGGGAGAAAGAGGTGAGCTCAGGCATTATTTCCCAGCTAATTTGCTCAAGTATAAGCCTTTTTATTTTCCTATTTGTGGTACCATTTTTACAGACGGGATGTCATGGGTAGTGCTCAGTTTTTAAACCATGAGGTACACCAAGGAGAAAAATTGTTCAGGAAGTGGAATGGGCCAATGCTTCTTTATGTAATATTGAATAATGTTGAATGTCGTCATAGATCCAGGGCATGATAATAGTAATAGTATAGGCATGATGACCAAAAAGGTTTTCAGAAAAAGAAACTCCTCAGTTGCTTTTAAGGATTTGTTCCTCCCAGTCACGTTTGCTTTGGGCTGCTTTTTAATTTTGTAAAAATGGAAGTGACGAATGATTTTACTACAGTATAACTGATTTACTTCAGTTTAATATTTATTGATCTGGAATAAATCAAGTATGCAGATGGGCAAGGGTATTCTGTTGTATTTTCAAATTTCAAATCATACAAAATAATGAATGCGAACCAGCAAGGTGATAGCGCATTTTAGGTCAAAGGGCATGCCACAAACAGTATGTTCCTGACGTGAAAAATTAGATACAGTATGTCTCTAGGTCATAATGTCTAATAATGCTAATCTGGGATCATGATGGATTTGGCCAGTAAGGATGTTTTTTTTGGACATCCTGTTCATTCAAATGATTATATAAAGTCCAGTCATCATTTAAAACCATCAGATCCTGGTATAATGAATAAATAAGGCATATTCATTTAGGCTAATGTATTTTTCCCTAGCATTTCAAGTCAAACTATTTTTTTTCCTGTAGCAGTCACAAAATTTGGAGCCTTAATTTCTGGATTTGATCAAAGATGCAAATTTAACTAAGATAAAATTATGTGCTAATAGTAGGACAAAAACTTAATATACTTATATAATATGTCAGTGGAGCATAATGTATACCTAGTTTGCACAGATTATAAGCCTTTTTATTTTCCCATTTGTGCTACCATTTTTATAGGGATGTCATGGGTAGTGCTTAGTTTTTAAACCTTGAGGTTACACCAAGGAGAGAAGTTGTTGAGGAAGTGGAATGGGACAATGTTTCTTTTTCCGGATTTATCATCGAAGGTGCGAATTTAATTAAGATAAAATTATGTTCTAATAATAGTACAAAAACGTAATATACTTATATAATGTGTGTCGATGGAGCATAACCCTTATGTAACTTGCCATGGCTTTCGCTTAAACTGGCGGGAAAAGGATTACATTTATTTTTCCTTGATAATCCATATAACTTTATCTTGCATTCAACCCCCTCTCCCTGTTCTAAAGCACGCCTCAAAGCGTTTAAGAGTGCAGAAGCCTAGGGGCTCTTCATGTCCTGGTGGGTAAAGGTCAATGTGTTTCATCATGTGAAGAAAAAGCTCTGTCATTATAAGGAGCTAAATAAATTTTGCTAACGTTAGCAATTCTTGCTACTGAGCGAAACCTCCCAGTATCATATTAATGTAGCTAGCTATCTAACATACTTTAGGGGGAGAGAAACTGAAGGTGAAGTGTATTAGGGTATTAGCTGATGCTCAAATAAAAATTATTCTTCTTAATAAAGAACAAACATGTATATTCGTTCTTAACATATTTCCTTGTTTCTAAAAGGTTAGCCTGAATATACCTTAAACTATTTAATAAATTCTAAATTTATTATCAGTCTTGGATGCATAACGACAGCAATGGTTTTCTCCGTTTTGCAACCACGTAAATATAATCCTGTTCTGTTTCTCTCAAGTAATAAGCATTTAGTTAAACATGTTCTCTTATTCAAGTCAGTGCACTTTATATGTAAGCATTCCACTCGGATAGCTTCTCTTGACACATCGAGCCCAAGGAAATGGTGGTGGCAGATGGCTGAAGGACCAGTCATTTCAGTGGAGATATGCATGTTCACATCACAAAACAACTGATAATTGACTGAAAAACAGCTCCCTCGAGTGTAATAGGCCCATGAACCCAAGGCATAATGAGTCTCTTAATTGCTTTCTCCAGTTTTATTTTAAACTCCATTGCTCCTGGATTTACACAGAGCCAATCATTAGATTCTGGAAGTATTTCAGCAGCTTCTATTCCTTTTCTTCTATCTTTAGTGACTTGTTTACTTTTTATTTGTCTTTTCTATGTATAAGATCAGATTAGTGATAAATTCAAAAGCATTTGTCCATTTGAACCCAAACAAGGTGATTTTTCTGTACTTATTAGCATTACAAAGACAATTATTAAAAGATTATTCCTCCCTTTGGTGCTAGTTTCTAACATTTCCTCAAGAACTGTTGAAAGACAGTCATTTTAAATTTTGGGCTGTGGAAGTAATTAATCGGCTTGAGGTGGGGTACAGTTGAAATATTGCGCTTTAAATGTGGAGCAAAATGTCACAAAAAGTCTCAGTGGGCTTCTTAATGCATGTAGAGTTAATGGGAACCCATCCCTTGGAAAAGAAATTAATACCAATTATGCTAATTGGTGTTGGAGTCATGGCAGGAAATAAGGAGGTTGTGACAAATCTCTCGCTTGTCAAGTTCATCTTGTTTCTGAAGGCCGCCAAACGCATGGCACATGAGATAATCTAATAGTTCCTCGGAATGAATCACCACCTCATCTGCTCTGTCAACAGGCTACGCAGACTGCGCAATCATATTTCCCTTCAATTACAGAGCATAAATACATTATAATACACCCCGAAGTGGTCAGGGGAGGATTTCCACTCAGCATGCGTACAAATGATTTAAGGAAAATGGCAATGCGTCTTTTATACGCATCCTGTATATCTGCTTTATGGAAAGGGTTTAATATAGACTGCTGGACTGCTGTTTCAGCTCTTTAGTAATGTAAGCAGTGTGGAATGTGTGGAAGCAGATGGCATCGAATAAATGCCATGTTTCAGTTTCAAAGGCCAAACACAAGGAAAGTTCATGGTTTGAAATAGTTTGGAGCTGGTTTGCAACTGTATATTGGGATGCTGAGTAACTCTGTCCTCTTTTTGAGACAATCTTGCTGACAGTTAAGTTCACCATGCCACTATGCCAGTAACTAGGGTTATTGATTAATTTGTGGTATCCACCTTTTCTTCCTTATATCCCTTTCTCACCTATTTTTACATCACTGATGAAAAAAGTAAACATTTATACTATCAAACAAAAGTTGGAGTCTGTAGGCTGCTATAAACCAAATATTATTGAACAACTACAAAAAAAAAAATGCAGAAATATTCACACTTAAACACATTGAATTACATTCAATTGCACTGATCAAGTGTTTCAAGGAGATCAGTTGGGTTTCAGATTCTGTAATCACAATAATACACACAAAATGTTCAGTAATTATACTGTATGTGAGTAAAGGCTGGACAAAAGTCAAGAGTATGTGTCAACACCTAGGAATGCATGCAGTAAAATGCAAAAATGAGCATATAAATATTGTGTGCACAAACAGTGTACAAACTGGAAATAAACCAGTGAGAGAGTGGAGGGGGTGGGACCAAAACAAAGGTATCTGGCAAAGCCAGATACAGTTAGGACACAGGGCCATGGCTGATTTGAGTGGCAGCTGCAATGCAAGTGTCAAATCACTTGCTGTCTGCTATGCATCACTTTAAGTAACCACTTAACTGGAATCGTTGTAGTTTAACTTACCTCAAGAAATGTAGGAGTTGACACGGGATGACGTGTTGTGTATGGATGTCCGAATGCAATCAAGTACATTAGCATATAAATGAATGTTAGCATTTTAGCTTAACTAAAGTTATGCTCGCTAGAGAGTGTGTGTGTGTGTGTGTATGTGTGTGTGTGTGTGTGTGTGTGTGCTTAATTTGGCGATGACCAGAGCACCCCACATTGGAGCTTCAAAACCACTCTTCAGAAAACCTATGGGTGACATCACTGAGAGTTTAGACAGTTCTTCATATTCAGTGTATGGAGAAATCACTACAGGAAAGTAATAATATAGTAATAATAATAATTATTAGTGGTCACAGAAACAGAAAAAAAAACCATAATATATAATATAAGACCATAATGAGATTAAAGTCAGATATAAATGAGATGCATGAAACACAAATAAGAAATATTATAGTTTTATTGAACATATAAAAAATCCTTAATTAACAGCATACAGTATAATACATTTACAATTCACACAATATAACAGACACCAGCAAAATCTGGCAAATCAAGACACTAAATGATAAAAAATGTCACCCAACCTGACAAAGATATTAAGTGTCACACTGCTCAACTCAAAGTAAAATTTATACAAAGAGTTACACAAAGGCCACAGCATTGTGACAATCTTCCAGTGAATATAATCAGTCAAAAAAAGATAAATTTTAAAGGAAAATTGGTTGCTTGCTGTATTTAAGGGCTACAAGAACCGGCCAATGACAGCAAAAGTTCTCTCTCACCGGCTACATCAGTCTTCTCTTGTGGTGGATGTCCAACAAGTTGGCCCAAGGTCTGCAACTCCTGGAGTTGCTTAGTATCTAATGGAACAAAAAATATATATTAAAACATTTGAGATTTACCTAAACACCATTCAGCTACTCCATTCCCAACTTTCTGAAGATTGAGAGATGGGCTTGAGCTTGCTCATGGGCTGGTGCTTACCTGACTAATAATGTGGTGCTGATGGAGACTCCGGAACATTCTCCTGCAGTTTCTTTGTTGAAATTTTAGGTCTCCTGAGGTGGCAAGCTTCTGAAAATAACCCAGTTAAAGTAAAATGTATATAATTACCCAGATAACCTTTCCACAAACAAACAGATTGGTCTTTATTTATAGAATATAATCAACCGCTGTCTCTAAAGTTGCATGTTCTGGTAACTACTGTAAAACGCTGATCACTCTATTTGTAAAACATTTGTACACATTTGTAAAAGCTTAGCCATGTTGATTAACTCGGGTCACCTGGGTGTACTGTATGATAATATACCTGGTGGTTGGATTTTTTTTAAATAAACAAGCTAGATTTCGAAATAAAACATTTATCTATTACAAAGCAATTTTGTAATTGACTTTAGTTGTTACCAACCTACATATCTTCATTACAGGAAAAAATGGCTAAAATCTCATTCAACCTACTAACCCTCCCCTCCATCCACCCGTATGTGAAGAGTAAGATGAAGTATATAAAAATGTACTAAACACTCTTTAGTGTAGATGGCACTGTTTGTCAGAGAACCCTAGCCCTTAAACCCCCAAGCATTTTTAGCTATTCTTTGCGTTATGTTTTAATAAATAAACTGTGTAAGAGTCAGGATTGTGCAATGACATTTTTTCGGCAGAATATATTCCTCAATGTAAAGAACTCAATTTTACCCTGCCTCGTGCCCTAAGCTTCCTGGGATAGGCTCCAGGTACCCAACGACCCTGAATACGTGATAAAGCGGTATAGAAGATGAGTGAGTGAGAGTGAGTGAGTAACTAACTATACACACATGACTAAGCAAAATTTTTTAAAAAGGATCATATTAGAACATATCAGAAAATCCAAATGCACATTTTACAAGTACTGTATACTTTGTGTGGGAAACACTGCTCTGGGGAAACAAAAAATGTGAGTCGCACACAAGACAAATATGAACTATCTCTGAGATTTAGAGGTAATGACGCATATTTGAGACACATTTGAGAAGATTAAGAAAATGGCTAAAATCTCATTCAAGTCTCAAAGACGGCTCATTTCTGCATATGTGAGTTGCACACAAGACAAATATGAACCATCTCTGAGACTCAAAGGTAATGAGCCACATTTGAGACACCTTTGAGAAGATGCAGAAAACGCCCAAGTCTCTTTCAAGTGAAACAAAGAAGAGATTAACATGAGATCTCATCTTGGAGTTTCTTTGCAATGGAGAAGCGGTAATGCAGCAAACTTTTCCTTTTCATTTTGTGCTTTGTCTGGGCACGCTATCTTGTCCGTCGTATCTCTGTAAGTAGAGCACTGTTGCAGTAAATTAACTTACTTACAAACCTAATTATCACCACAAGCGCTTGGGACGAATCACAAAGATACAGGTGTTATAAAGCGCACACACACACACACACACACACACACACACAACTCTCTGAATTGACTTAGAATGTTGGGCTGTGCAATGCGCAACAGTATAGAGTCGACTTGAAAGAACTTACCTTGTTAATCATCATGGTTTAGCATTAAAACACAATAATATCCTACACTGTAATGAGTTTAAGAAAGGCACAGTGCAGTATATATCTGTAAATGAATAGCATAAATAAGATTTCTAATAATAAATTGGTAAAAGCAACATTTTCCATTAATAAAAAGATTATTTTTATGGGTAATATTTTTTTCCTCCATGATGGTACTGTAGTGCATCTCTGTACATTCAAGTGAGTAGATATAGTGCTCTTTTTTAGACACTGAGTAAATGGGTAGGTCTTCAGTCTTTGTTTGAGGACAGTCAGTGACTCAGAACTTTTGGACAGCTAGGGTAAGTTTATTCAACTACCTGGGTGCAGGAACAGAGTAACCTTGACGGACGGCAGGTCAAGTCGAGGTCTGCTTTTGGCTCCAAGGGATCAAGATGCTAGACAAGGTTTGAGAAGTGCTTTGAGCAAGGTGCTTAGGTTGGAGCCCCTTCATGCGCATTGATGTGACTGTCTCTCCGGGGAAGAAGCCATCTTGTCAAGGTCTACAGGAGTGTTTTGTGATTTTCAGAGGTTTCTGAGAGGTCAAGAGAAGCTTCAGAACACAGTTAGTTTGGTTGATCTAATGGTGTGAAGTTTCTCAGTAGCAGCCCAAAGGGTTTCAGCTTTGAAGTCAGACTGTTGAGGAACCTGAAGGACATTCTGGATGAGAAAGGGAGACAATTGATTATAAACAACAGGCTCTGGGATCTTGGAGTGAAAAGTGATAATATTTGGTGCAGTAGTTGCTGATGGCTCAACCCATCATCTTTATTTTTTAGTTTGACCAGAACCAGGCTGAGGTTGATTTCAACACTTCTAAATGAGATCATTCCATTATGTTAAATACAGTACGTTTGTAACCATTAAAAACATGTTATGATGAGGACGAAAGAGTGAATTTAATGTCCCCAAAGTGGATTATTTATTTAATAATTCTCTCCCCAGCCTTAAAATGTTTTAATTTTCTATACTACCCAGACACACTGTCCTTAAAAGTAAAAATTACACAATATAACAGACTACACAACTCTAAGTTTATTTCTTAATAAGTATTCGGAACTTGGACGGGTTTAAAAATTGAAATCACGATTGCAGCTGCCGTATCTAAATTGAATTGTGAAATGTGGGTACTAGTTTGCCTCACATCATTTTTATGATGCCGTCGATGAGACCTTCTGATATAATGCATTGCTCAAGTAATATTTTCAATATTGAGCTGCTTATCGATTTGTTTTGTTTTTGTATATTTTATTTTTAGCATCTTTTGTATATTTTATTCTCATCACCCCTAATATCAACAATGGCCTCCACTGTCTGCATCATTAGCATGGGGAGGTGAGTAAATGTCGATGCTTAATACCTTAAAATATTTTAAAATCATTAATTTTTTTATGTCTGACTCCACTGGTGGAAGGAAAAAAAAAGGGAATTTAAATCATTGAAACCTTTCATTTCTATGTTTGCTCTCTTCATCAAAGTAAAATAAATAAATAAATAATGTAATTATTACTTGTTTGTCCTTGGACAAACGGTTTTCATATGTTGGAAATGTGTGTAATGCCGAACAAGGCAAATACCTTTTTTTCAGTATCAAAACCTCTTTCATTAAATTCCAATCTTTTTATTACTTTTTATTTACTTCATGTTTACTGCACTGTAGTTTAATTTGGTGTATTATAGCATTGAATATTCATGCACAGGTGACATAAGGCCTTTAATTAAATCTGTACTCCCCCCCCCCCCCTCCCCCCATTCAGTCAGTTTTTAATGACATTTCTTATTTAAATAGCATATTATGTGTAGAAATGTTGTTGGTACTACCGTTTTAAGATGTTTTACAGTTTACTATGCTGCTGAGAGATTTTGTGGTGTTAGTATTTTATAGGTATGATCTACCGTGGCCGTTAAAAAAAAAAAAAAAAATATATATATATATACTGGTCCTTCTCAAAAAATTAGCATATTGTGATAAAGTTCATTAATTTCTGTAATGTACTGATAAACATTAGACTTTCATATATTTTAGATTCATTACACACAACTGAAGTAGTTCAAGCCT
>JAQMYJ010000039.1:28137909-28193713 GCA_030014305.1 Clarias laeviceps
CTAATGTTTATCAGTACATTACAGAAAATAATGAACTTTATCACAATATGCTAATTTTTTGAGAAGGACCAGTATATGTGTGTGTGTGTATATATATATATATATATATATATATATATATATGTATATGTATGTATATATATGTATATGTATGTATGTATATATTTTGGAGGACAGTTTAGCTTTATGCAATTGAATGTCTCATCTCCCTATTAAAGGCCTGTCCTTAAAACAGTGCCAGTGGTCCTCATGATGGCTCCTTCTGCTAAGTTTTGCTCTGAGGAGCTACAGTAAAAGTGCTTGAGATGCTCCTGCCAGCGGAACCGACATTAATAGACAATAGAATGAGAGAGAGAGTCTTGGACAGCCTTTGTCCATCACGCCATCTGGCCGCTGTTGAAGATCACACGCCTGCTCCATAGAGCAGTGGCTTCAACAGGAATTCATTAGCACGGTTTGGCTTCATCTGCACCCCAAAAGAGGCTTGTCCTTTGATAGAAATTGCTTTGAGCATTTTATTGGGCCCGTAATTGCCTTTCACTTATGAAAACAACTCATGATTGGACACACATCGACCTACTCAATGATTACTACTTTTCTTGAAATAGACTTTGGACGGGACAACTGCAAAGTGACAACAATTGTCTAAAGGTCTTTTTTTCTAAATAGGATATTTTCTGAATGACCTCTACAGACCTTTAATTCTCTGAGGTACATTGTTGGAATTTTTTTTTGCTTCTGACCTGTGTCTTGGAAAATTTATCATTACTTTCAGTTGAATGCCTGAGGAAGTGTTGCTGCTCCTATTGCATGCTGTTCCCACTCTTTCACACCATATTTAACCTTTTTTTCTTTGACTAATCCTAGAGCAGTAGTAAAATGTTTTTAAAAAGAAGCGGTTAATCAGAACATTATTTAAGAAAATCATGCAATTTCTATGAAAATTAAAATTATTTTTATTTCATGGACACTATTATTTAAAAAAGTATTATTCAGTTGTTCTTTATCAACGAATCTGGTACATCGTGAATATGGATGCCTGCGGAAGTCCCTGAGTCGGAACAAGTGGGCCCGAAGCAACGAAATTCAGTTTAAACTCGCACTCTGGCTCATCCTTACATGACGATCTCACTCTGAGAAATTCATTCTAGTCCACGAGTTATTGCTGGGGGATGGTGCTGAGGAGGGCTGATGAGTGACACTGCCTGTATTCCTCAGCATGAGCTCATTTCTCCAGCTGTCATATCGCCAAGCGACAAGGCAACAGCAAGAGCCACCTCGTATTCCGGGGATTAAATCTCCAACTCGCTATTGGTGTTTGACAAATTGAAGTTGCATGCCGGGCGACGACGCAGCTGATATATGTGCTGGAATCGGCCGTCGTTACACGGTGGGCTGTTTCAGCAGACAGGTCATCAGGTGTGCCACGGACAGTCCTGAAGCTAAAGCTTGGCTTTGTCAAAATGCACTTTTGGGGTGGGGCTGGATAAAATGTGCTACTCAGATAACAGTCGATCCACAGACACCTGGGTGCAAAGTGGGCCAAAACGTAGCAAGCACTGCCCTGACAATGCAAAAGTGGTGCTCCATTTTCTATTCAGGGGGACCTTGAAAGTGTGAGCTGGCAAATAAGAGTGTGCCACAGTGATAACACGCACAATGGTGCTTTAGATATAAGGGGTGCCCAGTTTTTAGTTGCCACATCAGCACTGAAATTGCACCTCAATCAGTCACTCATTTAACAATACGGCCATTTGGTCTGTCTTTGAAAATCCCAACTATGTTAAATGGCTTCTCAAGCAAAAAAGTAAAAAGTCCTCCTTCCTTTACAGTATGCGTATGTCCATGCTGGAGAGGTAACTGTATATAAACACCTTCAGAACGGATAACATGTTCTAAACGCACACAGATACTGAACCACTAGGAGGTTAGAAAACTATTTTATTCATTTATTTATTTCTTTTTAGAAGGCTGTCCCACACAAGACATCTGGTTGAGATTAGAATTGTGTGTGTTTATGGGAGGGGGGAGGTATTTTTCAGGTGACATGAATGTGTGTGTATTTTTCGATTAACATGTATGAAAGTCACTGTGCAATGCATTTTATGTCTGTTTATTCATCCTTATTGACTGCCTGGTTCTGGTTTTAAATAAGGTTACTAGTTTGTTTATATATAAAAAAAAATCAAAACTAAACTCAAGTGATGGAGATGAGGCTAAGGAACTGTCAGAGCCAGCATTCCTGTTTCCTTGCCTCACCCACTGCATTTCTAAAACCTGAATATACAGTAGATACAGATGGCAGCTACATTGTGGGACACTCATAAGTCCATGCAAATACACACCTTACTTGTACAACATACACATGCTAATTGGTTACCATATGGTGTACATGAGTCATTAGTGAGCTTGCTCACAATTCTACAGGTCTCACTTTAGGCAACTCCTATTTTGACTCACTAGTTAGTAGTGCAGGTCATTCCAGCAGCATGCCATACGTTGCATTTAGTTTCTTTAGATACATTAAAAAAAACTATCATCACACGCATTATATTTTCTTCCAATAAAAGCCACGTTACATGTATGGATAAGAACGTCACACATTTCTGATCATTGTGATGTTGAGTGTGTCATTGCCGTGTTGTTGTTTTTTCCCAGTCCAGACATTCACATGGGCTATGGTTAATTTACTCCTTACAGCTCACACACCTTCAGCCAAGGCCAGTAAAGGGCAGCCTTCATGCTCAATCACTGTAACGCAATTAATGAGGCAAACAAAAAATAATTTCCTTTGCCACTTAGCACCCTTTTTACTGCCTTTCTGGGCAAGGCAAATGCGGAATCCAATCCATTAGCACTCCAGTTGTATATCCTGTACGTAACAAGCCAGAGAACACAATATAGACTGACCTCTAGGAGTGAATCTGCACAAATACGCCAGAATAGTTGGTTTTGAAGCCGTGCCCAGAAACCGACCTCTGCTACTGTTACTGAGCTGGAAAGCATACTAGAAGTAAGTCATTTAAGTAGTGGATTGTCATAGTGATGAGCAGAGATGCTTTTAAATGTGATTTTTATTTTTATTATTTTTATTTATTTCTTTTTTGACTTGACACCTTTCATGGGCATACTGTATAGTATCAGGACGTATTCCTGCCTCACGCTTCGTGTTCTTGGGAGATGTTTTTGACTGAATAACATTTTGAATTTTAAAATAAAGAGTTACCTTTTACTTTTTAATGTTTTAAATCCAACAAGTATTACACAACATCTAATACTGTGCCAATATTGGCATCCTCTTAGTACCTGTTACAAATTTCGTGGAATTTCCATTGCCAAATTATTGAATATTTCACAGAGGAGGTAAAAAAAAAGCAAACCTGTCGTATATTCCAATGCATGATATGTGTCATGTCAGTCAACATTACGTGCTTAAGAAAGTTTATTGAATCAGATTGGAAAATATCTGCAGTCTGATTTGATTCCAGTCCAACATTGAAAGCCAGTTTCGCCCACGTTACCAATAGTAGAGAAACACATTTTGTATAATGTCCATATTTTTGAGGAATCGTAAGGTGACTAGTAATTGCAAATGACAGCTTCAAGCAGCTGATTGAGTTCATTTCAAATTATGTTATTCCCATAGGGCATGCAGTTGTATAAATGTATACAATATGTATTTGCTGATTTCTCTAATGCACTCTCTAAAAACAAAAAGTGACAGGGTTTCTTTGAGTACATCTAATAATAATTCTAATAGTGAAGCCTGGTGATGTTTAAGTTTCTGGAGAAAAAAAATAAATCTTGGTTAAGGGGGGGGGGGACTTCTTATATGTAGTCACGGGGGGGGGGGGGGTATTATATCATGGGTTATGTTTGGACAATGTCTTAAATGACTAAGAAGAGAATTTTGCTTTGCTTTCTTTAAAGGTCTGTATGTTAATAGACGTTTTAAAATTTAGCTAACAGTGATGTAACCGGATACCGTTTTTTTGTAGCGAACAGCTGAACGAATATAATGGAATTAGCTGTAAACAATTTTTATAAAGAAAGCTTGATATAAAGTTTTAAAGGCCATACCCACTTTTTTTTGTAGGCCACGCCGACTTTGGGTGTAAATACGAATGCGTATATATGGAGCAGTAAAGAAAAGCATTGTGATACAAACCTAGACTCTAGTAAAATAGCTATTATTATGCTTGCTCATGTTTGCGAGATTAACTGAGGATTCTCTGTGGATTGTTAGCGTAAGGGATGTAACTAACGTTAGTCAGGTTTAATTCATATTTGCACGCCTTCCACAGTTGCTCTGGGCTGAACCATGCACCTATTTACCATCAGTTTTAATTACAAATGCTGCCTTAAAGGTCTCTTGCTATAAAGTAATTTTGAGAGTTTGCACTTAGAAAAATAAAAGAAACAGTTTTCGCATAGTGTACTGTATTTTTATGAACGTATAGATGATGTTTATGACCTCTGGTGTGTATCTTTTTGCTTGTGTTTATTACTGATGTTCATTCCAAAAGATGCTTTTCTAGCATATAATCTATTGATTTGCTGGTTGGTGACTTTGAATAATGACTGTACAGAGACAGAGAAATGGCTGTTAGGCACAAGACAAAGTAGCGCATCGTATCTTTAGAAGCTTGCACTGATCCTCTGCATAATTGACCGGATGCATGATCGGCTTAGTAATAGGTTCGTGTCCCCAAGGGTAAGCAGGCCGTAAACTGCAGGAGAGGTAGCATGCACCAACGGCTCTCCAGGCAAAAAGGACAGATATTGAGTACTCAGTGGATTGACGTGCTAATCTGCCCTAATTACCTGCTCCGGCAACAGACTGTGGGATACCGAAGCACGCAGGCTTCAAGCTTAAAAATCTCGCGATGTCAGAATATTTGATTTGGTGCCATGCTGTCTGGCACTCAGCCGTCCGCTAACCTTAGTCTCATTGACGCAGGAGAAATGTAGATTTTTTTTTAGATGCGCTGCTATGTTCCCCAAAGGGAGGGCATGTAGCATGACTAATGCTTTTACTCCGTATTAGCTAATTTCACGACACTTTTCTTTAACGCATGTCTGATACCAGTTGTATTTCGTGATGCCAGACCTGACCTAGTTGCAAATTTGAACAACAGACCCTTGGCATGAGTGTTGGAGAGTTAGAATAAAGTCTTCCCCTAATTTCAAATATGCTTTAATATGTTAATAAGGCTCAAATTCTAGGAACAAATATATGGTTTATTGCAAATTATACTTTAACACAAAAAGGCCAGTTGTTGCTCGTGGAATGTATTTTGAAGTCACTAACACTGCTGAGTTTCTTTAAACTTTGCATACCAGCCTCTGATACTCTAAACACGTAGCAGATTCTTATCTAAATTCTTTCCTGAATCTTTTTTTAACTTGTGCTTGTTTTTAAAATATATCATCAAGGAAGGGCTTTATATGGATGGATACATCAGCATAGCTGAATCTCTTTCCAGTTTGAGGCTCTCCGCCCTGTCTAGAATGTCTAAAAGGAAGGATGGGGATCCCAGCTGACATGCAGGTCGCACCTCCAGACGTGAACAAGGCAAACGTTGTAAGGCGATGTGCTATGTTGGTATGCCGTTACGCCAAAATTAATGGAGCTGTCAGGGCTATATATAGAGCTAAGGCAGCACTGTGATTCGGACTGAATCTGGGGCTTGGTCTCATTAGCTCATCTCCCCTCCTTGTCCAGCTGAATAGAGACGGAGCAGACATCGCCGGGTCACATTTTAATAGGTTTAGCAGGCACGGATGTCTTCTCAGGTGCCTGTTTCATTCTTCAACCTGTTAATAAGGAACCATCCATGTGTTTCCTGCTCCCATCAACTTTGAAAAGTAGAGGATAAGAACATGCAGGAGAAAAAGGAGAGGAGTGCCTAGATTCATTTTCCCCCAAAAAAGGATAATAGGATGAGTGATATTGCTACTTCGGAACAGTCATTCCAGACATGATAAACAATCACGGCCCATGACAGCTTACAGACCACGGTATCGTTATTAGGACCTCAAGGTATATTTATATTCTACTCTCGCTGCTTCTGGGCCCCTTTGCAAAGATGCAAGTGCAGTGATGGGCCATAATTACTTGTCAAATGTCTAAAGCTCCCAAAAAAAATAAAAAATCTGGCATATATAGCTAATAGGTGCTTTTCGTCCACATGCTTTACACTTTGCAACTTTTTAGCCAGACCAAAGACCAAAAAGAAAAAAAGATGAGACTGTAGAGCCAGGATGCATATTAATTATTGACCCCTCTCAACCTTTCCGAGCCAATTTGCAAGCACACTTGTTGAGTGTTTATTTAGAATTTTTAGCATTGCGACGTGATGTATCAGTTGTCCCCCTCCTTTTTTTTCCATCGGAAGCCAATTATTTCTATATACATAGAGCATGTCGGAGAACATCTCATACATTGATTAAAATAAAAAGTGGACACACATTGTCACCGGGTTTAATGTCTATTAATAAATAAGGTACAACTACAGAGCATGAAAAGTGCCTGCTGTATTTTTTGTGCAGACAAAGAAGGATGAGCAAAAATTCAGCATTTGCTAAATTCAGCATATGCAGTTCATATTAATGTAATAATGAGCATGGAAGTCAGTTATATAGAATATTGGTTAAAATGCTTTTTTTATTTTACATTATCTAATTGAAAGAATACTCCGTAAAGGACAATTATTGAATTATGTATCAATGTGTTTTTTTTTTTTTGCCTTTTATATTTTAGTAACCAAAATGTATTTCGAAAAAGCCCACTGTGGGGTAGAATAACTACTTAATGTGTATACTGTATCTATTTATACATATAATAAAACTGTAAAGTTGCCATATTGAAGATATATAAATATAGATATTTGGGAGTAAGATAAGTAATAGAACACATCAAGATATATATATATATTTTTTTACATTTTTGTCTGTTTGTGCACACATCGCATAATAACTCCAGAATGCATTTAAATGGGGTTTTCACAGGAGTATTTGTCCAAGCTTGAGGTACTGTAATATACTGTATAGACTTTGTTTCTTCGCAATTGGCCCACGGGTTAGTTTATATTTTAATAACACACTTATTAAAAAAAAAAGCAACCTTGAAAAAAATCATTTCATCTCAAAATTCAAAAGATGTTAAATTTTTTAATACGTGCTTATGAGTGTGCAATTGAAATCTACTTAATAAACACGATCACACTTTCAATCCATGCACTTCACGGTAACACAAAGATTTTTGTTTATTCCATAATTCAACAGATTTGGTCGTTGTACATTTTTAAAGTGCGCTTATGAGTGTGCAATTAAATTCCATGTGGACGAATTCGTGGGCACATCTAGTTATTAATAATCTGTTTAATTTTGTGTTGGACACTTGTTTTTGATTACCATTTTGTGCATTACAGTGATTTACTACAGGTAAGGTGATTTGCATCCCCCACTGTTACGTGTGCCCAAAGAACTGAAACACACCGCTTCTTTTGGTTTGCTGCTTAAATCTAGACACATCACTCTGGATCCATTGATTTACACAGAGTTAAAAACACGATATTTATGGAATTCTAACTCGGCTAGCTAAATGAAGGGCTTGGATTACACATATTGGTCCTTCATTTGAGTTAAAATGGTCAAACCTTTATAGGAAAACCCTGCACAGATGCAGACTTTATACTCACGCAGGCTCCATAACCCACTATAAAACCATGCGATCACTGAAGACTGATCTCCAATCAAAGGCGAAGTGCCATCTGCAAGTTTTCATCGACTTTATCTCCGAGAGCCAACGCCGCACATGGCACTGACGTCGCTAACTCTGAAGCCTGCCTTTCTCCTTCGGCCGCCTGGAAGATATGCTATTAGTTTCCATGGTGACAATCTCCTTGTGTTGTGACTAGGATTCGAAGGACAGAGGGACTTGCCTATTTGCATGCCGCCTCAGTACGAGAAGCTGTCAGTCATCCTATCGTTCCGGGCGTGTCTAAAGAAATCAGGGATTTTCTACAAAAGTCTCAGAGACCCTTTCTCTTATGAGAAAGTGGTCAAATAATGAGGTCAGATAAGAGCTGAAGGTTTGTTTGCTGAGCAGTGTCCCAGCGGATGTAGCAGGCCTCCGTGACATCGCGTCAACCCTAGTGATTCAGGACTCCGCACCACTGGAGTAATGGAGTTCTGGATTGATTTTTGAGATTGGTGTGTTGAATGAATCGCTGACGAAAGTGGTGGTCAGATGCCCAACAGGCCAGTGGAGTGTCCTCATAACCTACAACACTACAATCTTTTTTTTTTCTACTGCTTCTCCTTCTTCTTCTTCTTCTTCCTTTTTCCCACTTTTTCTAGGCCACAGTTTCTTGGAATACCCCCTGTCCTAAATGTTTTGATGTTTTCTCTGCTCCCAATACACTTGTTTTAACAAATCAAATCAGTAATGACCCTTTTCTTTTTAAATGGAGTGTTTAAAAAGGAGGAGAATCACTTAAATGTCCAGGACATGGGCCCAGGTTTTGGGACCACGGTTAAGAACCTTTATCCTTAAAAATGGAAAAATTGGTAAAGCATTTTGTTTAATTAGATTTATGATGGCAATATAAAATTAAATTTCACTCCAGTTGCTGACTTAAACTCAAACACTTTACTCTCATTTACTGTACATTTACTTTTAGGCATTTGGCGGACATGTTTGGCAGACAAACACCACAAAGCAGTATAAAAGCAAAAAAACAAGCCATATTGTGTGTGTGCATACACTCCCTAATCATGGTGCATCATGGAGAGCCGTGACATACTGATTGATGGCTAGGGGATAGACGTATTTCCCAACCGGAGAGCAGGGTAGCATTTAGATTCCAACTCCGCCAACGATAGAGCAAATGCAGGCTGCAAATGCAGGCTGTAAGATTTTATGACGCAGTACCACTCGCCTATCACATGCTTCAATGATACGATTTTCAGCTCCCTCCCGTTTCGTAGCTAAACCAATCTAGTGACAGCATTTCTTGCGCTAGATTTCATGGAGCATGCCTTTTATTTCACACATGCAGGCTTGAGGAGGGTCATGCACAAAAGGACTCTCCTGTGAAATTTTCTCCACACCTTGTTGCATTTAAAAAGCGGTTGTTATTAGATTTAGAGCATGCTTTTATTACAGATTCACGATCAGGCCCTCTGTAAGACTAAGGAGACGATGAAATGGGAGATGTGAGGCATCGAGTGGGTAATCCGTGTGAATATCTGTTTGTGATATTTATTTATTTTTTTATAGAAAAGCCTTGGATCGAGGGGCCATGGATTGATCAATGTATTTTTATCGAAAATACCTTTTCTGTCTAGTCGAGGACCTACAAATGTCCCGGATTTTGTGTGTATGTGTGCGAGAGTAAAAGTGTGTTTCATTTAATTCCCATCAAAGCCACAGCAGCACTGCTGATATGCTCGGTCCTCCCCTGAGACTGTGTGCCGGGTGTGTGGCTGCTCAGTGCACAGTTTCTTGGATTACCTCCAGGATTATAATTAACGTAGTCTCTAAAGCACCTGTGATCTAGCCACCTGGGTCAGATGATGCATGTGGGTGCTGAAATCCACACACAATCCTGAGAAACCTTTGCTTTTTTTCATGCTGGTTTCAGAACTGAACAGCGCCGCATGCTGCACGTCAGATCGTCGATTGTTTGGGGCACGTCATCGGATTACCTTCACGCTACGAAACCACTCCTCAGAACCCTGGGCGAACTGGTTATGCAACGCCCATCTATTTGACTCTTGATTCTCCCCATCAGTCCGAAAATCTTTGCTCTCATGTCCTCAGCACCATTTCCGAATCTTTTCATTTCAAATCAACTTGTTTGAGTGTTTTGCCAGCACTTGAAAACAATTCTTTTTCCAGTTTCAGTGCTCTTCAAACTGTGAAGTAGATAGCTCCTCAGCGATGGTGAATGATTCATCAATGCCCTGTATAAATACATACTGTGCCCGTGTCCACAACATCAGTGCTCTTGTCGAGAGCCATTGAATAATAAATGAACTTCTGGGCATTGCTGTTAAAGAGGTTGTAACCCAAATCTTCCACTCGTCTACTAATAGGTGAGCCGGTGACTGGAATATGCCGTCTTTCTCCTAGTACGTATGATCTTGTGCACATAACTGCACAGGAAATTTACTTCCACTGAAGGATGTATAAGATGTAGCTACAAGCTGTGGTACCTGTGAACTACCTGCTAAGTGATGTTCTGACCCATTAGTGGGCTTTATTTATTCAAGTTATTTCAAATACACTACTTAGCTTCCAGTCAGGGGAAACATTTTTTTTTTTAAATATACTTCAAGTGCATATCTCAATTTAAAACTTGCAGGCATAATATCACAGCAATTTTCCAGAGGTGGGCAAAGTCCACAAAGTCATGTTTTGTAGCTGTAAATAATCAGCAGTTGGCGATATTACTGCTTCAAATACTTTACACTCTAGATATGTACAGTAGATTAATGCAACAGGATAGACTAATGTCGTGAAGTAGAAAGTACAATTATTTACTGTATGATGGTTTGGAGTAAAAATAAAACTACTCAAGTAAAGTAGAGGTAGATTTCATGATTTCATATTTAAAACATGATTTAAACTTTGTTGCAAAGCTACTGTATGATTGCCATTTACAGCTTCATTTATGGTAATGAGCAGCAAAAAATGTACTATGCTTTCAGCGCATTTGTGATGCATCACATTGACTCAGGTATTAAGTGGCATTTTGGGTAATTTGAGTTACACATATTTTCAGATTTTTGGCTCTATAAGCTCCATTGTGATAGCAGGTTTATTACAGTATAATGCCGGGTTCCTGAGATGTGGCCAGTGCGAGAATGTTTACAAGGAGCGTCTCGGGAAAACTGCCAAATCCTATTTTTAGAATATTTAAATGAGGATTCTGTGATGTAGTAAGAAAGATGGGGCCCTCAGGCTCATTTTGATGCCAGGATTTCCCTGTTACACCCAAAAATAACTTTGCCTGCAGTGCAGTTTTATAGCAAAAAAAAAAAAAGCATCTCTTTCTATTACACCTGGAGTAACTAAATAGTGTTCATAAGTGCTTTAAAACAATGAACTGTATAGTAGTAAAAATGTCTCAGTTGTGTTAAATTCAATTCAATTCAAGTTTATTTATATAGCGCTTTTAACAATGGTCATTGTCTCAAAGAAATTTTTTTAGAAAAGAAAATATTTGGAAGTGTGTATGTGTGAGAAAAATGTGTCTAGATAATAATGAGATGAATGAATGAATGAAATGTCTCTGATGAGCAAGCCAAGGGTGACGGCGACGGATCAGAATGATAAGGTATTCATCACCCGATTTGTGCCAAAATTTAAAATTTGCTTAATTTCGCCTACAGCATTGTATATAAAGTTAATCTGTATGACTTATTACCTGACTTGTTATGATGGGTCACAAAAGCACTGAAAGCATATTACATTGCTTGAATCATAATGTTCAGAAGAAATGCCAATTATGGTTAAAAAGCAGATCACTGGGCCTTAGCGAATACTGCTGTCTACAGTATATGTTTGTCTTGTTGTTCCATAAGCAAAATAGTGACATGACTGTTTTGCACTGGCAAGGCTAAAAAGCTGAACATGCCAAAAATCGCTGAAGGCATTTTAAAAGGATATTGTGACAGAGTTGCTCTGTCAACACCTCCGGTTCTACACGTTACACAGTGTTTCTTTGGAGTTCTCTCTGGAGGACTTATTGATTTTTTTTCCAGTATAGTGGAAATGTGAGTGAAAACAAGCTGATGATCTCATGTTGAGTACAATATTAGTATTGCAATTAATATTTGTTTTTAAATAACTTGAACCTCTTATTTTTTTAAGCAGCTTCAGGTTTTATAAAATAGCCAAATTTCTGTTCATTTCAGTTAATTTATTGCATTGAACAGTTTGCAACAGGGACCTTGGCCTTGCTTTTTTTATGGAAAAAAAACCCAAACAAACTAAAACTTTTTAATCACATAGATATTTCGAATGTTTGAAGAAACATATTGGGATTATACAGTACCTTTTGTCTTGTGTTGTGTTAGATCCCGAAATAGGCTTTTAGATTCGGTCCAAAAAACTTTTTCTTTGGCTGAATGGGGATGAGGCGAGCAGCAGCCTGGTTTCCATGGCAACTCGTGGCGTCTACTTAGACACAGGGGTGGCTGGGGTGGAGGAAATCCTTCTGGGTGTAATTATAAAGTTGTACTTTGTAAAGATCACTAGGCTGCAGAGCTCAACCCCATTCTAATTAATTAACTGTTGTATATAATTTGTGTTGTATTTAAAGGACAATCTGGAAGAGAAGCCATGATTTCAGACCGTAGCACTCACACAGCTTCTTGGCAAGGTCTTGGTTGTGTAACATTTTTCGTTTTAATCTTAACGTATTTCTGTAAATCAGTTCTCAATTCTGATTGATCGGAAGGTGTTGATTAACTTTCTGTTCCCGCACAACTGCCTTGATGAAAGCTTATTTTATCACACACGCTGGCATGTTATTGATTCTATAGAAACTAATTACACATCAACTTGTATGGTTGGACACACCATGTAAGATTAATTTTTTTATCATAATGTGTCACATATTTCTACATTCTACAGCAATACTGGATTTTTTCAAAACTATGAAATAACATGTATGGCATTAGGTAACAACAGTCAGTTGTTTTGTCAGACACAAAGGCCAGCTGTTCCATCCCGGGAAAGCAAGAACAAAACTTGTTGCTTTTCGCTGCTGAAGTTGTTCATTTCAAGTTTCCAGCCTCCGAAATCTCCGATTAACAGCGATGTTAGAGCTGTTATGAAGACTCAATCTCAATATCAACTGTTCAAAGGAGTTTATTGTATATTTTGGATGCCTTCAGCAATGTATAAAAAAAATAAAAATCAGTAAAGACCATGGATGTAGAAGGTGGGTCCAAATTTTGACTGGTAGTATACAGTACTTTATTTAAAAAAAAAAAAAAAGCTGGGATAAGTGCATTAGTGTAGCAGGGCATTACTGTATATTGAGAGAGAGAGAGGCTCATTTTTACTCTTATCACTGTGTTCTGAAATTCTGCATAATCAACCCAGTTATACCTGAATAGCTTTCATATTTTTATTTATTTTTTTATTGCTTATAATTATAATGAAGTGGCAGCACAGAGACGTAATGGTTAGCACTGTCGCCTCACACTTCCAGGTTGTGTTTATGTAAAAGGTTTATTTAAAAGCTAAGATAATTTTTGATTAAAGTTGGGATAAAGTTTATAAAGTCATATCAGAGACACCGAGAATGGCAAATGCAAACGTAACAGAAATCATTGTGATTTTTTTTTTGTTATAATTTTTTTTAAATGACAGAAATATCATACATCAGCAAACATCTTACATTTCCTTAAAAACAGGTTGTTTAAAAAAGATAAAAGGAGTACCAATGCACTCTGGTTGGTAAAAAAAAAAAAAAAAAGCTCCACTTTGCACCAGGCAACTTCACACCACCACATGACTCATGATATCTTTACAAATGCACATCCTCTTGCGATCCAACATCCCCCCCCCCCCCCCTTCATGTTGCCCACCCTTGCTGGTAAGGTGCTGGTAAGATAATAGGATAGCTTAATAGAGAAACTGTGCACTGTTCCCATCACCAGTAATTAAACATAATAGTCATGTGAAAGTGCGTTTGACCCGACTTGCCACCAGTGCTCTTTCTCACTTCTTCTGACTTTGCATATCAGGGCCTAATAAGCTTTCATCTGAGCTCAGCAAGGACTTTAGATAAAACTTGACAGGAAACTTCCTGACTTTCCATTGCCACTACGCACTCTTCTTCACAAGTAATATTAATTATTCATTCGGAATTAACTTTCGCACAGGAAATGGGAATACCTGTGATACCAAAGCATATTTCGTGTAAACACTTTTTTTTTTTGTTGCTCAAAATATATTTTTTTATATTATAAACATTAAGAACATGAGCAGTCATTACGTTAATATTACAATTCAATTCTATTTAATAATTTCCGGACGAAAAGGGAAAAAAAACAACTCTGAGGCACAATGCATATTACAGCAACATCTCAGCTGTTGCATCTATTGTTGTTTCTTTTTTTAGTTTTAGTCTTTTTAGTTTTTTTCAGCGTTCGAGGGTGGGATTTGTGCCATGGTTCAGTGTGTACATAATGAGCCTGCGTCAGCGGTGTCAACTCCTGTTAATAGTGTGTGTTGGGATGCCGAGCCACAGACGAGCCGACCCGTTCTTGATCAATCATGTGGAGAGTTTACACCCAGTGTTGAACTGGAGGAGTAGCCACTATCTGTATCTGTTTAGTGCTTTCATTTTTTTCTCTCTGTATTTGAATTTACACCTGAAATGGCCATAGTCTAATCTGGGATATTTTTCTAATCTGTGCACTTGACTGTGCCTCTGAGAGGTAAGCATTGTTCACATTCAGGTTTTCTTTCTTGTAGTCCAAAACTCGTGTTCACATGACTTTCTGTTCATATTGCTGTTCATTCTCTGTTCTTGTTAGAACTGCGTTGGACCCAATTTTTGCAAATGATGCAAATCCATGATGCAAATCTCCTGTTCCACCACATACCAAAAAAATGAGATCTGGTGACTGTAGAGACCATTTCAGTACCGTGATCTCACGGTCATGTTCAAGAAACCATAAGCAGTCATAATTAAGTTTGAGTTTATTTTAAACCTTTCCTTACTCCACACACTTCTTACTGGCATACCACAAAAACTCCTACATAAACTCCATCTTATCCAGAACTCTACTGCCCATATTATAACCCAGTAACCTTTAAATCAATACTCAATACCCCCACCCTTCAACAACTCCACTGGATCCCCCAGCAAATACCGCAATAGAGTTTAAAATTCTCCTCCACACGTTTAAAGCACTTCATAATCTTACATATCAGGTCTCGTTCAATTCTGTACCCCCTCTCGCACTCTTATTCATCAAGACTCCTTGTTACACCCCATGACCTCTAGAGCCTTTACGTCTCCAACCAAATTTTTATTTTTAAATCATAGCTGCTGCTCAGGAATGTCAAATGTTTCTCCTCCCACTACCTCAATTCATACCTCATTACTACAAAAGTACTGAGACGTGTTACATTGTTGTGTTTGTCACTCTGTAGCTCTTTGTTTTGCACATTTGCACGTGCACTTTGTTGTCTGTTGTTGTCTCTTTTTTGTATAGGAGTAGTTTTAGGTTAACTAAAAAAAAAAAAATGTAAATCTGTCATATCTGAGCTAGTCAGCTAATCAGGTCTCTTAGTTAGCTAGCTGGTTCCGGTAGAGTTGTGTTGTTAATTTATATTGTTGCATGTATGTAGCACCTTGGTCCTGGAGGAATGTTGTTTCGTTTCACCGTGTACTGAACTGTATATGGTTGGAATGACAACAAAAGCCTACTTGACTTCACTACAAATTCAAAATTCAACTAAGACCCATTTATTCAGGAACACTTATTCTACATGATCCAAGGCTGCATTCAATTATTAAATCTCCATTTAAACCTCCTTCTGAATCATCATTTGTTTTTAAATGTCTTAAATTATGACACTGTCTCTTTTCATTTCATTTTCATTTTAATCTTCTCTTATCAGTCAACGTTATCTCTGTAATCAATGTTATCTTATTTTATTGTTTAACATATTCTTGTTTGATCTGGAAGGTGCCCTTGTGTGACCAGAAAGGCGCTTAAATAAATAAAATGCTTATTATTATTATTATTATTATTATAAACAGCAGCAGCAGCAGCCTAAATTGTTGATCTGAGGCAGGTTTGATCCACGCTTTAATGTTGTTTTCACCAAATTCTGACCCTACTGTACCATATTTAAAGAAATAGAGACTGATCAAACCAGGAAACATTTTTCCTATCATCTGTTATCTAATTTTGGTGAGCCCATGTGAATTACAGCCTCAGTTTCCTATACTTAGCTGACAAGAGTGGCACCCATTGTGATCTGCTGCTGCTTCAAAGTTTGACATGCATTCAGAGATGCTCTTCGGTATACCTTGGTTGTTACAAGATATTGGTTATTTGATCTACTGTTACCTGTCTGTTAGCTCGAACCTGTCTGGCCATTCATGTCTGACATCTGATATAAATATAAAAGAGAGAGAGAGAGTACTTATCATATTTTTATCTGTGTAAGTATTCATGTAGATCACATTACTTCCATCCCTAGTAAATGGAATCTCAATGTCTATCACAGAATGTCTTGTTGCTAAAAACAACTTTAAAAGGCAAAAAATGTTGACAGTTCAGGAAATCCCGTATGAAAACAGATTATTTCTTAAATTCCCTTATTTCAGGTGTCTTTCTGATTAACGTCATTGCGAATCGTTCTGAAGACTTAAAAACCCAGCACGGACAGTGACTGGTGTTTTTTTTTTTTTTTTTCTTTCCTCCTCTCCCCCTTGTGTGTGGGTATATAAAAGTACAGACTCCTGGGGCATTTCTGAAGACTTAACATGAGCTGTGCTCATCAGCCGTATGACATCAGTCATGCTGCTCTGCTGTCAGAGCACATCTCCTCAGCTGATGAGCGCCTTCAGGCTAATTTGTGCAGGTACTAAAAGTGATGCTGAAAAAGCATTCTCTGTCTGACATTACCCACACGGAGGATAGCTATTGCCAAATGCACTAAGCATATAGATTTTTCCAGACACTGTGCCGCTCGCTGTATCGGTGTCTCTTTAGTGCTCTAAATATCCCTGTATGTACAGTGGAGTCGAAAAGTCTGAGAGCGCTAGTGAAAATGCGTTCATTACTGTTGCACTCTTTTTACAACAAATATAAGGCTTTTCATTATAAATAAAAAATAATTATTGTGTATTGTGTGTAAGAATTTTAAACTGAGTGCTGATTGAATTCTTAGTGCTGATTGTTTGGAAAATTGGTCATGCGAACTAAAACCCCTTCAGCTCACTTTAGGGATAGCTATGAGTTAAAGGAACTTTATGAGTATATAGAGGTTGCATTGTAAGAATAGTTGCTATCGTTATGCAGATTTTCTCACAAAACTAATATTTGGTTCAAGCAGATGAGCTAGCTTTGTACATTTCTATGGTTTGATCGCAAATTACAAAGTTAAATCTCCTTGCGGTAAACGACTAAAGCACTGCAACACATTGAAACGTGTTCTCATTTGTATTCCCAGACGATATTAAATGAATGTACTAGTATGCTGGTACGGTATGTTGACCCTGCTAACTAGCTAGAATTTCTACTTCTATTTTTAAGCATCTTTTAATTTAGAAGCTTTTGCTTCCTGAACTGAGACTATATGGCTAAATGTTTTTAATTCTTTCCTCACTGAAGAGAGAGTACATTAATATCCCCAGATGGCTCATCAGTTTTCAGCTGCCCGAGGAGTTCCAGTGGCCATACGGCAGTTTGCAGAAACCTCGCCTTTGACGAACAGATGTAAATATTTTGCTTATGAACGTTTGATTTTATTCAACATACAGTACTTCCTAGAGCTGTTTATGGCTTATTGTCTTCTGAAAAACATCTCATTCTGTGAAAAATCTGCAGCGTTCGCTGAAACATACACGCAAATGACATGTCCTTATAAGGACCTTATAAATGGCCGTGCTCATATACACTCTCACACTCGTATACTGATGCGCCAAGACAAGAAAAGTGAATAGCATTGATTATCTCTTTATAGTGGCACTCGTCAAGGGATGGGACATATTAGGTAGCAAGCGAACAGTCATACTTTGGTAAGGTAACAGGTCGATAGTTGACGATACCACTTGTTCTTCTATGATGTGATAAATGATGTCTTAAGTCAGAAAGCGCCAAGTTGATATTTGACAAGAGCACAGACTCCACTAGGTTATGATGTGACTCAAAAGGGAACGATTAGATGATTAATGTCCCTAAACCTGCCACAAAATATATTAATAGGATATGATATATAGGATTTCTAATCATAAAGCAACACATTGTTTGACAACCCCACAACATCTGCCATGATTAAATATGATTTGGCGTAGTAGCCATCAAACATCATGTGACATCCTTAAGAATCATCTATGTTGACATGGAGAAGGGCCATTTTTAACTGGTGACGACAAATCACCTTGCTAACTGCTTAAATTCACAAGTTTTTTTAATATGAATAGTTAGTTGGTGAATATAGTAAGTTCATGATCGTCGATTTAACTTCAATCATAGGATCAATTCCTAATATCCACAACCTAACAAGAAAACTTTAAGACTTGAACCATGGAGTAATGACGTGATGGATATTTTAATCCCTCTGGTAATCATCATATTTTACAAGGCGCAGATTTTGCAAAAATCATTTTGTTGATGTTTAGATGGGTCTCCAGTATTCATTTCAAAACAGAAATTATTTATTTATTTATTTAAATGTATAGGCCAGGAATTAAACAAGTCATGTAGATTTTCCCCATAATGTGACCTCACATAAAGGACAACCCTTAGCTTGTTGTTCTGTTGATCTGTGTTGGGCGGTGGCTCATTTTCTTGGGAAATAAATTATCTTATAAATAAATTATATTTTTGTGAAAAATCTAAACAATTACAGAAAAAATATGAATAAAAACAAACAAAAAATATATAGAAGTGTGTTTTTGTATGTTTTTACCTTAATTTACTTGATATAGTATTGCATATTAATTCATTTATATACTCATCCATTTATCTGTTTGAATATTTCTTTTATCACTTTATTTTTCTATCCATAAAATCAACCCATCCTTTAACGTCAAGCAGCTCTTTCTGATAAATTGCCTGTGATTAGATTTAAATCTGTTTTATCACACATCAGTGTGCTTTTTTCCTGCTTGTAAAAAAGCACCTGCACTGTGTGCTAACATGCCATAATCAGAGACATGGCGGTGGTCGAATGGATAAACGAATGAAAGAGTTGCTTGATGAAAAAGTGTGATTCATTTGCGTCAAGCCTTTGGTCTTGATAAAACGTGCTTTTAAATCATTGAGGCTTTGTGAGCTTTTGCCAGCCTCTGCCACAGTTATGTATCCTGTGCTTTGATTTGTAGTGGGAGGTTCGAACCAGAAATGGACGTAAAGATGGAAAGTCCATGAGAGAACGAAAAGGAAAATCTATGGAGAGAGCTGGTGTTGATTTGTATTATTTTTTTTATTTTTTGCTGGTGTCAAAATGACAGCTTATTAGTGTGCTTATTTAGCTGGTTGTAATCATTACCCCATCCCCCCCAAAAAAAACACACATTTCTTGCACTTTTGACTTTTTCATAGTCTCATAGTCCCTTTTTCATAGACGGTGCATAATGCTGATGTACTGTTCTGTAGGTGGTGTTTTCCTTAGAAAAATTTCTTAGTTCTGAGAGGGAGGTTTGAAGAAACATCTTGAAAATCCTGTCTCATTTCTTTCATCCATGATTTTGTGGATACTCATTATTTCAATCATAAATAAGATTCTTCACCCAACTACTAACTTAAAAACAGAATGTATTATTTTATCCATAAATGCGTATGTAAGAACAATCAACTCAGTTATACTGTAGCTATGAAATGTGAATTAACAGTATGTACAGTAGGCAGAACAAATTTCCCAGACCTTAATTTAATTGAAGATGTGCCAGACAAACAAGTCCAATTCACAGAGGCTTTATAATGCCACATTAAATAATAAATATCGACTCGCATAGAGGCATTTTTTGGTCGTAATGCAATGTCCATGTTTCTGTGGCTTCGGATAAATTGTGAAAATCATCTGTGTCCGTTGTTGCTTGGTAACAGATTGGTTGTGGAGTTCAGTTGACCAAAAAAAAAAAAAAAAAAGACCAAAAACTTGTTGTGTTCTGCTGCCATGAATACAGCTGTGTGAAAGCAGAATTCATTGACAACTGTTGGACCCAGTTCTGTCATTGGCGCAGATGTTCTGTTTCATCTTTTGAAGCATTTCATCCATCAATGACCAAACCCCTGTACACCTGCTTTGGTACATATGGCAGGATCCTATGCAGATGCACAAATGCTTTATAATTTTAGCTGCACAGGCCATTCTTGACACATTTCCCTTTGGACAGGCTGCTCCGTACCTAAAGAGTACTGGAAATATGTGGGCATTGCCAAGCTTTCAGCACGTCTGTATATTATATATCCATTCGTCCCACACACTGGGCCATGATGGAGTATTGCACATGGCTTTCACCAGACACTCAGTGCTCTAATACACCTTTAACTGGCTGAAGATGACACCATATCTGATGCACTGTCATTATACCTACTGAGTTTTAGCTCACACACACACTGACTGATGCATGGTATTTAGGCTAAATAATGAAAGGAAAGCTTGTCAAAGGTTTAGGGCAGTTTAGGTGGTCACTGATGGCATCACCTGCTGAATCAGATAGTGTAAATAAGTATATATGTCCACTTACTATTTTAAGTAAGACAAGTCTAAATAGTGTGGAATTAACTGTTGCAGGCTTTAGGAGATGAACAAATGCGTATGTAAGAACATACGCACTCAACTAGCCAACATTGACAACTTCTGTCTCCAAACTGCTCGTTTGCTTATTGCGAAAGCATCATTGAATATTTGGGACACTGTTGCTGCAATACAATACATGTTCTTAATATAATTTAAGATTATAAAGGGGGGCATTCAAGTCACACTTGACGTTTGATAATGCAGAATAGCAAAACACTGTTATGAGAATTAAAGACTCTTTGACTCCTTTATTTCTCTCTATAATTCCCTGCTGCAGGTGTTTCACTTGCCGAATGTTCACGGAACGACTGGAGTGGGGTCTGAGCCACCTCGGCCACGACCATGGCCACCGTTTGCACCATTCAAATGTTTTACTGTGGCTAAAAGTCTCATCACTGTAGTGTGCTTGAAGTGTTAGTTGCTTGTACATCATTGTTCTTGAGAAATTATCACAAGCCCAATTTTGATTTGAACCGCTTCGTATATTAGGATTTTAACCATTTTAAAATGGGTATAGAGTAAAGAAAGTAAAGTAAAAAAGCTCCCAATTCTTTCTCCAGTTCCTTATTTCTTACTCTCTCAAAAATTCCAGTAATGCCTTTTCTCCCAAATACCAATCATGTAATATCTTCCACATCGATTGGCCACAGATGCATCAGCTAAAACTCAGCCATGCCTGATCACCTAATCTTACCTGTTTTCCTCACTGAGTACTCTCTCAGATCAATCTGTCCTGAACTCAATAAACAGCATTGTTTCACTCTTCAAAGGCTTTGTACCAATTTTTCTACCTCGAGAAGCTTGAAAATTGCCATTTCATCCTGTTGCTGTGAATCTCTCCACCATCCTGGAAAATGGAGCAGGTTATGGTGTTTGGCAGTGACATGTATTGGCCTTTACTACCAGCATATCAACAACGCTTAATTATGAGTCCCATTTAGAAAATGGGACAGTTATAGCCTCAGGCTTAAAATCTGTCTTAAAACACACTACACATACTAGAGTAATAAGACTTTCTACTAGTACAAGACCATTAAAAGCAAAGCATAAATGGTGTTGTACTAGTTTAAAATATGTGTGTGTATGTGTGTGTTTTGTGCAGATGTTATGAATATTATAGTAAAACGATTAATTTAAATAGCTTCCAACTTAGTATGGCCAAGAAATCTTTCTTTCCGTTATCGTTCACGAATACAGTAATACAATTTACACAGCTCCATTTTTGCCATATGTTTTACATAATATATTCACTTATTTTATTCAACAGCTGCTTAAATGCACTCCTAACTGTTTTCATCTTGAAATTTATCTTTGTAATGTTGTTGAAATTTTGTAGTTATGCATTATGTGTTATCACCTAATTGTTATTTGGCAAAATTATATTTCAGGCAAATTATGCTGTATAATTTTGTTTGAGAAATATATTTTGTCCAACTGGTGTTTTGAAAGTCATCGGATAAAAGCAGTTATTGTGACAGATGGGCTCCTCTCATAAGTGTTTTAACATTTCTAACACCTTGGACAAGCATTTAGGACAATGGTTTATGCCTCAAATGTTTATTTTCGAGTTTATTAGCTCTCCTGCCAAATACTGTAGCCTTTGCCCCATTGGCAAAGAAGAAAACCCTGCGCTTTTTTTTTTTTTTTTTTAATAATGGACTGGAAACGCATGCTATGAGTCAGTATTTAAACTGTGTTGTTGTGTAATCAGTTGTCCAACAAACAGTTGCAAGCTTTGGGAGTGAATCGAGTTTACAGTTGGATATGTCCTGACTCATGGGTATAGAAGGGTAAACTGTTCCTGGAGCTCGAAGGCTTGAAGACAGACAACATGAGATGATGTGGCCTGTTAAATAACACAGCGTGTGATTGAGGACTCCTGATGATATTTCTGTCGATGTGACCCATACAATATGAGAGGGCAAACGTATAGGATAGTGTTTGCAGATTGAATCCTTCTCTGATTGATTTACTTATGAACAGCCGGCCTGCTTGCTAGCTGCGAAAGATATGCTTATTTAACACAGTGCCAGCTATAACACAGAGACAAAGGTGAATGCATAGCCATACTATATGTAGGTATATGTATATTTTAGCTGTGGCTCACGCTGGACATAATTGCTGCAGATTTATCAGCTACTCATTCATGATGCGAATCTCCTGTTTCACATCTGAAGGGTGCACTATTACATTCAGATTCTGCTGGCTGAAGTACACTGAGCTCATCGTCATGTCAGTGGAACCAGTTTGAGACCACTTGTACTTTGTGCATTGTATATTGGGCATTATCATGCTGGAAGTAGCTGTTAAAATGTTGGGGAATTTACACATAAAGAGGTGAACGTGGTCAGCGGCAATGCTCAGATAAGCTGTTGCACTACAACAGTGCTTGATCAAGAGGTCCACTATGTGCCAAGAAATCATTCCCCACATCATTATACTACCCCCACCGGCCTGAACTGTTGACACAAGGCAGCTTGGGTCAATGGATTGATTCATCCATTTGGCACCAATTTCTGACCCTACCATCTGTGTGCTTCAGCAAAAATCAGGATCCATCAGACCGGATGATGTTTTTCCAATCTTCAACTGTCTAATTTTGGTGAACCTGTTCCCTGTGCACCCTCAGATTCCTCTTCTTGCCTGACAGGATTGGAATACGACGTGGCCGCCTGCCACACTAGTCCGTCCTCACTTTTGTGAGCTGTCTTGGATAATGGTGTCTGACGAATGCCATAAAAGTACACGAATGATATTGCCAAGGCTTAACGCGTGTAATTCAGAGATGCTTTTCTGTTCAGCACGGTTGTAAAAAGTATGCTGTTGTGATATGATTATCTGTCAGTTTGAACCATTGTGTCCGCTTTCTCTCCTGAACTCTCTCATTAACAAATCAGTTCATCTTGCACAACTGCAACCTACTGTATTTTTTTTTCTACCATTTTGTTTACCTCTAGAAAGAGTTATGAATAAAATCCCAGGGGAGTTTCTGAAATACTCAGACAAGCCAGTCTAGCCCAACATTCATTTTGTTGTCAAAACAACAGATCTTAATGTGTGATATGAACATTACTGTACCTAAAGCTCTTAACTTAAGCACTACCGCGTGATTGGCTGATTGGATAATTGTATAAATAACCAGGTATAACGGTTAATATGTTAAACCAAAAGGTTGATTGGCTCTATTATAGTAGTTATAAGAACTCAACAAGACTCTGGCTAAAATTTGTTTTCTTTAAACAAGAATTACAAGTGCAGTACTTCCTTTTATTTGTCAGTCAGAAAGAGACTGATTGTTGCTATGCATATTTTTAGTCTTTGCAAGATCTGCTGGCAAAGGATCATGCACCAGCTAAGAAGTTATCGTTTTTACAAGCCTTTCCTAATCTATTCATCAACTAACAAGCAGCAAATTTTGAAATTAGATCATGCACTTTGCATAAACCGTTAATTATAACGCCACTAAGCGTCCTCCACCCTTTCCCCCAGTGAACTGTGGATGTTTATTGAATGAGTCATTTTCATTAACACACGTATGACAGCCTCAGCATGATATTAATATTTGATCCAAATTATTTATAAAAAAAAAAAAGTTAAATTACACCTTATCAGATCTTTTTGTTCTTTGCTGGCTGCCCTCCATTGTTGATTAGGCCTGTGTACTGTATGCATTGTTTTGAAATGTAGGCCAAGCTTCATTACACAACTGAATACGAAAATAGCAACGGCGTTGGTGTTGATCTTACTCGCATCGAAATAGCTTGTGCTTGGCTTGTGTTTCATGAACAAGCTCTACCATTATTGATCTATTCAGTGCGTAGAGAATCTGCATACAAACCATGAGAATGCAGGTTTTCAATGTGCTGCAATCCCTGATGTTAAATATGAAAATGAAGTTGTATTTCTGGCGGTCTGACATGATGGTTTACTAAGTTATCTTTAGGAATTTGCTGTTTAACAGCCTTTACATTTATACAGAGTAATATCAACGATTCTACTCTTCAAGATAAGGCATTATTAAGCCTCAGGATTTTTTTTGCTAGGCGAATGAAATCATCACTCATGATCACCCTTTTAATATAGCACTATCGCATGAAGAGTGAACAGTTCATGTGCAGACAGTGTGTAAGGTGAAAAATCTTATTTTACACAGTGTCGCACTCTTAGAATGCTTATGCTCTCTCTGATATAAAGTCGTCCACATAAAGACCAAAGGAGATATTTTTATCTCTCCGTTGTACGCCATCTTTCCTAGCCACTGACTATTAAGTGTGTAATGCAAAGCACTGGGAGGGCAGGAGGTGGAGTGTGAAGATGTCCCGAGGGCCCTCACCAATCACTCACAGATTAGCCAAGTGTGGCCGCATGATGCTTCTTAATGCCCGTATGATGGATTCTGCATTCAAACACAATCCATGTGCGACTCGATTCAAAGCCTTGAAAGCATTCGGTTTTGTGAATGCTTCCTGTGAATGCAATGTCGTTCTCCGTGTCTGTGCTTTTTTTTTTAAGATAATAAAGTCCAGGCATAGTATGCTTTCACAACTTAATTAAGATCTAATAGTCTGTGCGTTCTTTTGATTCATCAGTGAGGAATGACAGCCAAGATATAGGGAACTCCCACATTATCATTACAGAATAAATTCTTATGTAGGAATCAAAGCAGCCACAACAAATAACTCCCCTGGCGCAACTGCTGCAGATAAAATTGAGTCTGTCTTATATAACACAACCTTAATGCTGGTTCATGCTGAATGCCAAGTTTAAAAAAAGAAAAAGAAAGAAACAAACAGAATGAGCAGTAGCTCGGGAAATAATTTGAACTTTTCTCAGTTATTATCGGGATGGTGGAAAGTTTGTTAGGTGAGGTTTGTGAAATAATGTGTTTTAGTTTTCCTGCTCAGTTGTACAAAAATATTTTTTTGGGGAAAACTGTATGCTGTATCAGGTATTACAATTATTTCTTTTTACTTTTTTACAAAAAAATAAAGTGTGTCATGACAATACATACCATCATTTAAGATGTTGTGCTGAGGAGCAGCTGAATGGTAGATTGGTACAGTATAACTGTAAATCTGGGACTTGGACACATCATCTGATGTTCTTGAGCAGAACTTCAATGAAGCAGTTTGTCATTATGTTTCCTCACAAAGCACCAGGGATGAAAAAAAAAAAAAAGGTTATAAATTTGCCATTAGACCAAAATAAAGTCTGAAGGCCCTTGAAAGGTACCAGAGCCCATTTAGCACATAAATTACAGCTGTGGCTTACTAAACCATGTCCTGTGCAGTGATGGAGTCTGGAAGATGAAAACAATTTAAACAATGAAAGAAAAATGTTTTTGTTGCACTAGAATTTGGCTTTAATTAGGATGTGGATTAAGTCTTAATCACACTCACTATTAAAGTGCTACCTGTTTTGCTGTGCGTTCTGCTCCAGGATGTAGTCATGACTGCTAATTCTGTGAGTTTTGTCTACCTAATTTGCAATTGTTGGACCATGTTTATTGGTAAATAATTAAATCTCTCACTTGACATGCCACCAAAAAGTTCCAATTAGTATTTGCTGACCTTGTGGGCTAACTTGCGTTGAGTTTGCCTAAAGCAGGCCTCGAACCACTGACCTGCTAAACTAGAAGTGAACACTCCAGCAGCTGATTTAAAGGCAGGGCTGCCTGTGGGGTAGAGTGCAGTGCCGCTCTCATCTTTCTCCAAGAAGGAGTCCTTCTCCGCACTGCCGAAACGTACTTGGCTTCACTACACTAACATCGTCTAAATGCCAGTTTGCCGGAGAGTGTGTGGAAGAAGAGGTCAAAAGGTGGTGGTTGATGTGGCGCTGGAACTTAATGCACTCATCACTGCAGGGACAGGGAGTGACATTTGCTTCACTTCATCATTCTCATCTTGTTTCTCCCGAGAAGTATTTTGATCACGTCTTTTTACGTCAACAGTGGTTATGGGTGTTTAATAATCATATTCTAGCTACTTACTTATCAGAGTAAACAGGGGTTCCAGATAGCACACTACCTCTAAAATCGAACCCCAAACTGGCCGGATAAACCAATGAATCTGGACATTTAAAAGAACATACCAAAGAAAAAAAACAACATTATGAGGGTCTGGTTGAGTTTTTGAGTTATTCAGAAAAAAATATCCTACCTATGTTATGGTCATGTGACCTACCCTACTAATAGTGTAATTCACATGGCTTCAATGAGTGCTTATAAAAAAGGCAAAACAATCCATTTAAAATTACTGAAATCATTAGTGTGACAACAACGTGGACATATGCTACTCCCATTTCTGTGATTAATATGACAGTGCAGATCCTGCAGTCACATGACTGAAATCTTATCCTTCCTATTAGAACATTTGGTTAAATACAGTGCAGTTATTTTGTACTGAAATTTGTAAGTTTGTTTTAGCTAACATGTGTTTGTAAGTTGTAAGTATTCTGCAATGGCCTTGCCTTTAAAAAAAAAAAAAGTCCTGACTTGCAGCTCATTTTGAATACTTAAGCATGTGTCTTGTATAATATATCCTTGATGAATTAGAATAGGATGCATCTAGGATGAATGTTCTAGTCTGAACACGTCAACTAATGCACGGTACTTGAGCTAGCCGGAGGCCACAAGCTTTTGATTTTGACTCAAGGTCTATGGATTTAAAGTATGGATTCATAATGAAGATTACTCAAAGGCAAATTCCTGTGTTTCAATGCCTTAAAAAAAAAAAGTAATAATGAAAGTAATTAAACGCCTATAACAATATTGACATTTGTAATATCCAGAAAAAGTGGATCATAGCTTTCATCATAGGGTTCGTCATTAAACAAGCAAATGATCCCCAACTTTTACACATATACAGTGTATATATATATATATATATATATATGTATGTATGTAATCAAAGAAAATTCATAACGGTCACAGACATGAGTTCATTTTCATTAGATACATTAATTTCTCAAACATTTTCTATCATGCTTAACAAAGAATTGTCTTTTCCATAAGCAAAATTATGATGTGATTGAATTAAAAAATATGAAATATATATATGTACAGTATATGTATGTGTGTATAAATTCAGAATATAGGGCAGTGTCAATGCAAATTAGTTTATCAATCTGGGAATGGGGAATATAAATAAATTTGCCAAGTAAGCATGTATTATATTTCTAGCAGCTAGATGAACACAAGAAAGGATTAACAATGGTACAAATGTGTAAAATACCTTACATTTAAAAAAAAAAAAAAAAAAAAAAAAGGTTTAAATGTCATTATTGACATTATAAATAATTTCACTAGATTTTTGTATTATATATTTATTTGATTTTATTAGATATTCCTTGCATAAATCCTGATGTCAAAACAGACCGTTCTGAATTTATATGTTCAGAAAAATTTTAAAAAGTATGTTTATGACCCATCTCACTGCTTTTAGTTAAGTTCGATTTGATTTTAAAATAAATCTGTTTAAAATAAAAACTGAATGTTGCTTTTAGACTTCGTTCATGCCTAACTTAAGGTACATATTGTTTTACATGTGTTGTGTTGCACTTGAATGATTATTTTTTAATAATATTAAAACAATTGATTATTTTATTTAAGGCATGAAGGTGTACATTATTTAAAATGAAAATGAAGTTTAGAATTTGTAAGATTTGCATTAACTAGAATTTGTTTTAGCTACAATTTGTGTTACTGTAGCTATGTTTGTGGTAGCTAAGATAAGCTAACTTTGTAAGTTTGTGTTGACCTAGGATTTGTTATATAAAATTTGTAAGTGTGGTAGCTAGGATTTGTAAGCTTGTAGTAGCTAGGTTTTGTGTTTGCCAGAATTTGTAAGTTAGTTTTAGCTAAAATTTGTGAGTTTGTATTAGCTAAGATTTGTGTTCGCTACTGTAAGATTGGTAAGTGTGTGTTAACTTTGGTTTATGTTAGCTAGAATTTGTAAGTTTGTGTCGCCTAGAATTTGTAAGTTTGTGTCTCCTAGAATTTGTGTTGCCTAGAATTTGTAAGTTTGTATTAGCTAGGATTTGTGTTAGCTAGAATTTGTAAAGTTGTGTTGACTAGGATTTGTAAATTTGTTAGCGAGGATTTGTAAGTTTGTTATCTAGGATTTATAGGTATGTATTATCTAGAATTTCTAAGTCTGTATTATCTAAAATTTGTAAGTTTATTACTTTTTGTGAGTATTTGGTTACTACAGCATGTTGACACTCCAGTATATTTTCTAGTGAGGTAGGTGCGGCCTGGTGCTTTATTATTTTTTTATATTTTTACTGGGGTCTGGTGACTTTCAAATACACACAGGTGTGCTGTTGCTTTCCCGAACAGAGTGATGTGCAATTACATGCATAACACTAGAAGTGTTAACACAAGTTGATTATGAGTGGGAGAGACGACTCCATGTGTGTTTGATGTAGAGCAGTGGTCTCCAACGTTTTGCACGACAGGCCAGTTTTATGGAAGACAATTTTCCACGCACTGGCCATCGCGTGCTCTTAGCACAGCATAATAAAGTACAACATACTATAATGCAAAATTAGTGTGAGCCCTGAACTTGTTTCGCTGCGATGAAATGGTCCTGTCTAAGAGTGATGGGAGACAATGACACCCGGAGTGTATTCCTTATGTCCAGTCTGCTCCGTAATTACATTTTTGTTGCAGTCACTGCAGACACGTCTCACAGAGAAGTTGTTGTAAATGGGACCAGGGTTTTCAGTGCTTTTGTGGCGATCTCAGGATATTCTGTTTTGATTTAATCCAGAATGTCAGCAGAGTTGAAGTTGTCTCGAGTATTCTTTCAAGGCCACATCTGTTGGACAGAGTGGGCTTGGAGCATGTGAATCACCTGTTGCGAAAAAACCTGTAATTTAGGTAGGACTCTTGGCATTTTCTTTTAAATGATGCATTATTTTTGTTGGCAGTCTCAGAGTCTCATCTGCTGTCTCATAATTGGGTCCTTTCCCTTTTTCAAAGAAGCTCTCCAGAGACATTTATTTTTACTTATTTTAGCTATAGTTAGCTTGTAACATTGGCTTAATTTTATCGGGTATCAAAACTGATACAGAGGATGTGAGAAAAAGCTACAGACGGAAGTGAATGAACACCTTACATTCTCCGATAGTCAATGAAATAGAAAAAAATGTAGAGGATATTTAGATTTGGCTAAAAGGTGTTCAGTGTCTGAATGTTTTGTGGACACCCTGTCCATGCAGGTGATGATTGTGCACAATTCATTATGTGTTTTTCTATGTTATTGGATAAACTCAAATTAATTCAACAGTATGCTACAGGATATACTGTGCAATCATTGGCTAGATGAGAAAGGGAATTTTTTTTTTTTAGAGATTTGTGTTTTGAAGGTCTTGATAAAACTACTACTACAACCACTACTACTACTACTAATACTTTTACTCCTTACATGACGTAAGAGAATTAGTAGTCAATTTCAATAATCCTAAAAAAAGGGTTAAACATTTAAAATTGTACTTTTTTTAAAACAATTATTTAAGTATTTTTCAGTCCTGTTACTATGTGGTTGTCATTTTGGTGTTTTTCCCTGTATGAGTATCAGATTTTATTAAAATTATTTTTTGACACTACCCAGTAATGGCACCAAATAAGCTGTTGGTCACATTGTGTATTCTGAGCAAGCCAACCTTTACTTACAACCGTAGAACTGTTAAAGTTCTAATAATCCCAGAGGTTTACTGCACACATGAGGATGTGCAGTACCACCTGCTTCTTTTATTTATTAGTCGACTTGTTTGCAGTATTTTGTGAGATATTGCTCTGAAGGGATTTTTATTTTCATTTATTAATATCCCATGTGGCTGATCTGGAGTCAACCTGCCACATACACCACCTTCATAGTGCAAGATATTCTAAAATATTTATTGCCTAAACACAGCTCTTTAAGCAATAAATCAAGCCCGTCACTTTTCTTACATATTTTATATACTTATTTAAACCTATTAGTTGCTTCATTTCATTTGAAGCTAGTTGATAAGGTAAGTCAGCTAATTAACAATAGACACGTCTGTATTAATGACTTAGTAGTATATATTTAGATCACTCTTGTTCCTTTACCGATAGAACTGTGTTGGCATTTTTTTTTGTCTGTCAGTGATTGACTGAGATAGTGACGATGTGGATTTATTCCTCTGCGAGTTATTCCTTAGAGATCTTGTCCAAAATGACAATCATCATCAGAGAGCGGTTCCCAGCCTGCTATCATCAGTGCTGCACAATTAATCACAAGCGCCGTACAATTACTCACAGATCTGTTCAGTGTACGTGGATTCATTACCGCTAGTTAAATTGTGAAATATGATCACGTTCTCGAGGTTAATGTATTTTACATTTTAGGAAGGGAAAGTAGGTTTGTGCTCGAAGCAACAACCAGTACTGGGTATGCACATTTATTCATATCTTGCATTTTCAAATGTTAAGAAGAACGGGATGAGTTGATATTGAAATGCTTTTGCAGACATGGCTATATTCTTGCCTACCAGAATTACAAGACATTTTCACTTCTGCTATTATTTAAAAGGAACTAATGTATTAACAGTTGTGTGATTGATTTTATAATAATAATAATAATAATTACTATTATTATTTATTACTTTAGGTTTGTTGTTTATTTGCTTTTTGTTTGTTTGTTAGTCCTCTCTCGAATGGAAGTTTGGAAGAAAATGCAGAATATTTTCAGAAAGTATTCACACTCACATATTCAGCTTTGGCACGTCCATGACCATATAGAATCGTTTAAGATATTTCTGACATTAAAGTAGAAAAGTGACTGAGCTTTGTTTGCTCCATCTGAAAAGGCCCTCCCTCCTCTCTCTCACCCCCTTCTACACACTCCTACTATCCTTGTGCTGACCTTCCACTGATAAATGTATTTATTTTATTATATCAAATTCTAACTTAATAATAATAAAAATAATATATTTTATGTATATAACTGTTACATTGTCTTATCCCTCCTACGTCTACAGTCACATCCTTCTCCTGCATTCCAGCCAGTGAGCTGTTTCATACCAATCTCATTTGGAGTTTATTTCAGACAAAATCCAATCGGGCTCAGTTGGCCTCTTGTCATGCCTTAGCTTCTGTCTAACCGCGGCTGAGACTCTGTCTTATCTGAACGCATGGCCTCCTCACGACGTCTGCCGGTACGAGATGAGAGCACTTTAATACACCTGCTATGGAACTCCTCTCCATTAATCAGTACATGCTCTGTCTGTCAACCTCTGCACACCTCTAGAAACGGATCCCTACATTAACATAAAAGAAACTTTCTACTCCCATTTCTTTAATCTACATTCTTTCCGGTTCTACTTCTGTGAGCGCAGGGTGCTGCTTGTACCTCAAATGCAATACATATTACACCAAAATCTATCGCTATTTCTTGTGTCTAGCTGCTTTTTTAAAAAAAAAATCCCTCAATGCTGAAAGAACTCGAATAAAGCACATTTGTGTCCAACTGGGCTTAAATAAGCAGGAAAGGTGTTCATTTGTCATTCATCATTCGGACACTTTAAAGACGCATCAGTGAGTATTTTCCACATATGAGGGGAGATATCAAGCATTAGTGCACTGCCTTTCAGACTCAGCAGCATAAATTGGAGTGCTCTGACATCTGGCTGGGCGTATAAGAATGCTGTAGGTGTTAAGTTGACACTTCAGGCCATCATTGGAGGTTTTACTTTGCATGTGTGAAAATAGCCTATATTGTAAAAAAAAAAAAAAAGATGATTAGTGCTGGGCGAAACGATCATACACTATATTGCTAAAAGTATTTGCTCGCCTGCCTTCACATGCATATGGACTTGAGTAACATCCAATTCTTAATGCCTGAGGTTTAATATTATGTTGGCCCACGTCTTGCAGCTATAATAGCTTCATCTCTTCTGGGAAGGGGTTTCACAAGGTTTAGGAGTGTGTTTATGGGAATTTTTGCCCATTCTTCCAGAAGCACATTTGTGAGGTCAGACACTGATGTTGGACGAGAAGGCCTGCACCTCAACCCGATAGAACACCTTTGGATTGAATTAAAGCGTAGACTGCGAGCCAGGCCTTTTCGTCCAACATCAGGGTCTGACCTCACAAATGCACTTCTGGGAAAAAATGGTCAAAGATTCCCATAAAAAAAAAAATCCTAAACCTTATGACAATCTTTCCCAGAAGAAGCTGTTATAGCTGCAAAGGCTGGGCCAACATCATAATAAACCCTATGGATTAAGAATAGGATGTTACTTAAGCTCATATGTATGTGAAGGCAGGCAAGTGAATACTTTTGGCAATATTGTGTACATTCCTGGTATTGTGTTGTAACAAAACACTTTTTTTTTAAATATATTTTTCAATTTTAAAAATAAATAAACTGCAAATGGACTAGAAGCAGCTAATGTGGTGAAATTTTTTAAACTGTAAAATAATGTTATTTTTTTTTAGTCTTCAATTTTTAATAATTAGTAATGTCAGTATTAAACAAAAGTTTTTAGACTTGTGGGAAAAGCAATATGCGTAAGTCATAACTTCTTTCTTTTTCAATCACCCCGTTACTGAACTGAACTACACCCCAGTACAATTGCTCCACCTTAGAAACGATATGATATTTATTTATTTATTTATGTTTATATGAGTATGTGTAGAAATTGTATTAAAAAAATGTTAACAGATATCAGAAATTCTAACATTTTGATACAAAAGGTTTTATAATAATAATAATAATAATAATAATAATATTTTTTTTATTATTATTATTATGTCTTAGAAGATCTGTTTGTCATTTACCTGACACCAAATGCAGGCAGAAGTGGATTATTTCTATCAGGGTATATTGTGTAGGCATCCGGCTAAGAGCCTTATTAGTAATGTACTGTAGCAGTATACATAAATCAACATAACGACTCAACCGGAATATATTGTCATGGACTGTTTTGAGTAGCTTATCCATGCATAAGAAAGGAAAGATACACAGAGTGGGTTGAGGGGAACTGAAGTATGCTGTTGTAGCGTAATCTAGGACACAACTAATGAATTAACAATATTCTTAAAAAAAAAATAATAATAATAAAATAAACACTGCCTGATATGATGACAACAGAAGTTGTGCCAGATCTCCATGGGCTGCCACAGGATGAAAAAACACAGGTGGTGTACTGGTATGAATTGGTATGCAGTATAGGGTGGAGTATACTGTAGGAGAATTACCAATTGGTAGTCAACCTGTTAGATGAAATAACTGTATCATCTGTAGTTTCCTAAGTGACATACTGCTGAAAGGAAGCCACTAGTTTGATCACCAGTCTGTGTTTTGAAAAGCAGATTGAATTATTCTTAAAAAAAAATAAAATAAAATAAAGCTTTTCCATTGTTCGCTGACAGCTGTCCAAAGTAATAACCACTCATCAGATTTGCGTGTCATTCTTTTGTGCTTCTTTTTGTTTATTGTGTAAAGATTATAAACCAGGATTCTGCAAAGGTATGCTAATTTAATTTGTCTGCCTTCTATACACAAAACTTCATAGCCTTTTTTATACAATATTTTGATGGTCTGAGCAGGTTTGTGCACTTCATCATAATGAACTGGTATAAAATATTGCAGCTTCATTGAATACTTTTATGAACTGCTTATTATATGTAAAAAAGGAAAAAACAAAGAAAAAAAAAAAGAAGGTTTAACATTGCTGCTTGTGTTGTAGTGAAATGCTGAGCATGTGCTACGCTAACCTACAGCTACCGTTCCTGCACCTGCATATGAGACATTTCGTAAGATGGTTGATTTTCAAGTCTGAGTATATCTACTGTAAATGCATTCTTTTTGCTTATGGAACATAAACTAAGACTCTCAGTATCTGTCAAGATCTGTTCAAGAAAGCAAAGAAGGAGGAACGAAAAGAAAAAGAAAAAAAAAACTGAAAAAAAACCCCACAGTTGCCTGGGGATAATGACTGTGTTCATAGCATGCTTATTGAGCTACAGTACTCTGGAGACCAAACACTAGCCTACACAGTTGGGAAATTGTTTACTTAGCCTGTCTAAATCACGGAGGAATGCGGCGTGCCTGACAAGAAATGAAACCATTTAGTCATATCCATAACGGGTCGCTCATCTTGTACATATTTTGTGAAGTGTTAATACAATTGTTGTGGCCCAGTGTAAGAGCCAATTACACGTTGTTCGGAAGTATAGCTCTTACAATGATACACTAGGCGAAGAACATCATCGAACTAAGCCCGAACTCGGCTTTATCCGCCTACGTTTTTCTAGATGTTGGCCATAAATTCTAACAAAGCAACTAACGTCGTTCTGATATGATTGGAATGGGAACGAGAAGAGGAAATTACGGCGAAATAATACAATCCATCTCTCTGTCTAGCCATGAAAGCCTACGGCTTTTTTGTTTACGTCAATCCTGCATTATTTAGTATTGCCTTAAACTCTAGCTGTTGTGAAAAACGGCACACACTTCAGTGTTGCCAATTCAGGCTATAGAAAACAGTTCTTATCTATTCTATAAGAACAATTAAGTCTTAATTAAGTATTCACTTATATTTAAGTGTAACATTTAACTTTTTTTTTTTTTAACAAATTTGTTAACCAGTCATGTGGTTATAGTCTAGTAGGCCATTAGTAATCCACAGACATTTTTTTTCAAAAAATTTCTGACAAGAATAAGCCATAAATCATTATGCTAATGGTATTTTTGGTTTCTTGTTTATTGGCTTAAAAAAAATGCTATTTTAAAATGATTTCTTCCTGCTTTATAATATGTAGTTGATCTCCTGCTCCTCTAATGATGCATTGTGTTGGTTTCATTCTACTTTGCATTTGTATGATTAAAAGATGCATTAATAGCAGGGTTGATGTAAGGGTAAAATAAATAACCTAAAGACAACATGTCTGATATAATAGTAACAGAACAGACATTTACATTCATATTTACATTCAGGCATTTAAAAAAACGCTCTTTTCCAGAGCAACTTACTAAAGCGCTATAAAGGGGGGGTGGTAACATGAATGACATAATGGTAACAGGGATCGCATACTGCTAACGGAGTTAACAAGACTGACATGGTGATTGGACTGACACAATTGTAATGCCAATGACATAATTGTAACAAGAATGACATACTGGGAACAGGGTTAATATAGTGGTAACAGGACTGACACATTGGTGATGGTACTGATACAATGGTAATAGGAATGTCCTAATGTTCTGGATGATGCAAAGTTTACTAAATGTTTTGTTTTTCCTTTTTAAAGCCGCTTATCTTATTTCAAGCAGGACACAACATGGAATATTTACTCAGTTGTGGATTTTGGTTATGTGATACGGGGCAAAATATGCTGAAATAATGTTGATTAATCACAAGAAGATAACTGACAGACTCTACAGAACTTTAATATGTTTTATATCCTTGCACCCTCATTTATTGTACTTGCCTGTTTATTTTCACAGATATACTGCTACTCATGAACTATTATGGTTTATATCAGTTTAGCATGTGTTTTAGAATGCTGTAGTTTGTAGGGCCGAGCAGTTATTTATCCATCATGATCTTTTAAAATGTATTTATTAGGACTACCCTCTTCAATGCTTTCCTTCTTTTGCTTTGTCATGTCAGGCAGTGTACCTTTTAGAAACTCTAACATGAAAGTAGTGTTTTTAATCTTGTTTAGTCTAATCTGCAGTTTTAATAGGTGTGAGTCTAAATGTGCATTTGAATACACTTGAGGGTAAAAAATTTACACCCATTTGAAATAATGACCAATTAGTATTATTATGCAGTTTGAACTTATGGTCTTAAAACCAAGTAACTAAGTTCTTTTGCAAGATTTAAAATAAGCTTGCAGTCTTGATTAAATTTGAAGCATTTGCAAAATGGTTCATTTAATGGATACAAAAATCTAGAAAGGAAACTGCACAGGCTACTTTTTAAATATAATCTTCAGAGAGAATTCTCTAATAGAGAGTACATAATTATAATTTTTACATGTGGTTTCTTTGAAAACTGTAAAGAAAATTTCATGTAATTTAGTTTTGTTTTTTTTGTTTTTTTTTCATGTAATTGATTTTCAAACCAAAGCCTATTATGATTTGATCAGAACCTGAAGATGATAATAGGTAAATATAAGCTCCTAATGTTAAACCCCTCAAGTCATAAGAATTTTTGTTTGGTTTTTATAAAAAAGCTATAGATTAAAAAATATATAAAATGAAAGTCAAAATAAATTACGGATTCTTAACAGAAGTCACAGAACCAGTTAAGAAAAAAAAAAAAGAAGTGTTTTCACATTGTAACTTAAAAGCACAACTCTGGAAATGACCATCCATGTGAATGCAGTGTGTGAATGAAGTAATTAAACTTCCTCTGACAGCAGCAAGTAGCATTAGCTCGCTAAGCTAAACACACTTAAATTAAAATGCCTAAAGCTAAACGTTCGAAAGTGTGGCTGTCTATTACAATAAAGGATTCGGACATCAGCTGGCAGCGTGTGCGTCATTGGCCCCACTCAGACCAACCCTAGCAAAGTCAGGAGAGGTGTGGTATTTTCCCAAGGTAAATATGATAATATTTTTGCAAAAGAATTTCGGGAAACTTGAAGCTGGTTTGGTACACATCAAGCATGAAGTTTTGCTACCTTGTTATTATTGCTGTTAAATTAGTATAGCTGGATTGGGTGGTATGTAAATTTGTTGTTTTGTATTAATTTAAATTCATATATACTGTAAACCTTAAAATATTTTTTAAATAAAATGCCCTTATGGAGAGTTAAATAATATTATATAAATAATACATTGTAGTCACTATTTTTAAATATATACACTAACACTACCAATCAAAAGTTTGAACACACCTTCTAACTCCATGGTCTTTTCTGATCATTCCTTTCTACATTGTTAAACAATGCTAAAGGCATCCAAAATATGCAATAATCTCGTTTGAACAGTTAATATTGCGATGTGTCTTCTACTTATGCTTTGTAAAGCCTTCATAACGGCTCTAATCCGAGATGCTGTGAATTGGTACCTTCTGAAGTGAACTACTCCTCTGCAGCAGAGGTGAGTTTTGTTCTTGCTTTCCTGAGATGGTCTTCATGAGAGCCAGTTTCATCATGGTGCTTGATGGGTTTTGCAATTACAGTTATTGTTGTCAGTTATCAAGCAATACCGTTCTTGCTAGAACTGTTACAGAACAGCTGAACGTTTTTGTTTTTACTTAATTACCTAATATATGTTTTTTCATAGTTTTGAAAAATCCAGTATAGTTCTACAATGTAGAAAATAAATCCAAACTTTTGACTGGAACTATTTGTTAATTTCCATTATGTTGGCCCAACAGCTATTGAAATAATAACTAATGTTAAGTACTAATTAATAAGCAGTGATCTTCAAATAATAAGCAATACAGTTCTATGGATGTCCTGCATGTAGATTTTGGCAAATGAACCTGTGTTTACTGGCCACGCTCACAGTTCCACCCACTCCACAAGCTCTGTTGCACAACGGGTGTGTGGATTTGAAAATATAGAAATACAAACCTGGTTGGTGATAATGCATAATGTGGAGCCCAGTGTGATTTAAATTAATTGCATTGTGGCTTCTCAAAAGATATCGTGTAAAATATTAACACAATGACAGCAGATGGGAGGGAGACCTTGAAAACCAAGGGACTTAATTGGGGGTTATGTTTGTAACGCAAAAATAGTAGTTATTATTGTGCTCATATTGTACATATAGTGTTTGGACTTTAAATACCAGGTGCATACTGATACATGATGGTTATTTGCCTACACTGTTTTAATACTATAGTGGCAGAATTTTATAAAATATTACTACTACTGCTACTCCTACTACTAATAATAATAAATACAAAATAGAATTGCCAGTGATAAATGAATTCATTAGAATATTTATATCTGAATCAATGTTCTATATTAAATCTATGAGCTTGGCTTTACCAGAGATAGTCCAGTTTTGGATTTTCTGAAATTTGGTACTTGCTTACTCTAGTCTCTTTCCTTATTGCCTACTTACAGTACTAACATACATAAAGACATGCATTAATTGTTTTTATAAGTGTTTTAATTACTCCGATTATTTGCTTACTTGCTTTAGTTACATAGAGTAATTACATTTCTACTTAAAAAAAAAAAAAAAAACTAACGTTTCTCACTTACATAACTTTCCTACTTTTGATAATTATTTTTCATACTTGTTTGTTGTTTTTATGGAAACTTAGTTTATTACTTATTTACTGTATTTGTTTTAGTTGTTTATTTACTTACAGTACTTCAAATTACTTTTCGTTTAGAAGCAAACTTAAACTCCTAAACGAATACATGTTCTTTTATTGTATTTTTTAAATGCATCTTTTGATACAGTACTTACATGCATTTAATCATTTACTTTAACTTATTTAAATATTTAAATTCAAGTTACTTACTTATATATATTTAAAAAGATACTTAATTTACCTATTTATTTACAAAATGTACATCCAAGAAACTTACGAGTTACTTATAAGTTTTTTAATTCCTTACTTACATTAACTTACTTCACTTGTATAAATGTACTTTTTTACTTGATTAATGAAACTTATTACCACAAACTTGCTTTACATTTTGCTTATACTTATTCTGAAGTTTATGATGTAAATTGCACTAGTATTGTATTTTTGCAGACGGCAAAAAAGTAGTGGTAGTTGTGTGTTTAGATCATTTAACCGCTCAGCAGTTGCACAAACTACAGTACTACTGTGGGTGACTTGACCTCTAATGCAATAGATGCCCCCTCTACCTCTGCATTTTTTTCCTCCTAAAATGTGCCAAAAGGCAAACAATATTTATTCAGAGGCATTTTTATTTGCTCTGTGCCTTGCGAACCTTGAATGCCTCAGTGAGAGGACGATGGTATTGTCGCATGAGGGGAAAGTCTTGTGTTTGTCTGGGAAGTGACATCGCTTGAGATATTTGTGTCGGATATTTTTTCCTCAAGGTTACAGAGGTGATCCAAGTTGGCATCAAGAAATTCTCTAGAGATTTGTTTTAGTGGCTCTTGTAGGCTGTCTTGAGTACATATGTTATAGATTTCTTTTCCCCCCGACTTTCACGCTGCATGAAATTTATATCCATCAAGTTCACTTTAAACATTAATTATATCTATATGGATTTTTACTTTTCTTGCAGATATTTGATTTTACGCACATTTATTGCTAGCAGGCTAGGTTACTTTACCCAGTTGATGTATCTGGAAAGATTTTTCAAAGCATGATTTGGTATGTTCAATGCATGGACATAATTTTGGTGCAAATGACATGACTGTGTTCCAATCGATGTTTTTTTCTTTTTCTTTCATATTTTGGTTGTGTAGTTAATCTCTGACCATTTTATTAATCTATTTACTTCTAATATAATTTGCAGATATCTACAGTATGAAAGGTCTCTGTAAACGAAACCTCCTTTCTTGAGACATTTTAGTGGTAGCATGTACTGTATGTTAAAAAGGCCATTTTTTCCCCACACACTTTGTATCAAATTATGCGAACATAGACAGGGTAGGATATTTTACTTTTTTATTTGTAGTGTATTTTGAAAAAGGAGCAGAATTAATTGAAGTGATAACTCAAACTAATATGGTCTTGTGGTTATGTGTTTTAAAACGTTTACTTGGAGTAGGGAATGCAGTGCTTTTAAGTTGATTACATTTGTAGTGGAAATTATAGTAATTAGTCATTAAGCACCTTGATGGGTTCCTTCAGCCATGTTTACAGGAGGACTGTTTACTGCTGTGAGTCTTCATACACCAGCGGGACTGCTTTCCAGTCACAGCACATTGAGTACTGAGCGGAAAACAAATGCGTAGTTGATTTGGTAGCCTTTACCCCTTTAATGTGTATGGTTTGTGAATTTTGTTCATTAATTACTGTGATGAAAACTATACCAACATGATTATTGAGTCAGGGAGGAAAAACACACTTTACAATAAAGATGTTCTTGTGCTGGTGCGAGTCGCCCAAACAGTCAGCGCTGTGTCAGGGGTCGGAATCAGTTGGAAATTTGTATGCAAACATCATCATGACCCAGCTACTCAGGGGAGAAAGTGAAAGAGTGCGAGAGTATAAACAGAAAAAAAAAAGTAAGGTTGACAGCCTTCTTTATTCTATTTGTGGAATTTGCACCTTTAGCTAGTTGTGATATGATTTGAGCTAGAGAATGAGCTGGAGTAACTACCAAGTGAAGATGGTGTTGGGGAATTTCTCAGAAATTATCATGCTTTCAGGTGTCAAGTGTTTTAGACGTATTAATGATAATTCTAAAAATATTTCATTTCATTCAACTTAAACAAATGTAAACACTTTATAAGGTATACTTCCTAAAGGTGCTATTCAAGCTAGTTCCAATGTATAAAATTCCGTAATAACCCTTTATGTATAATTCCCTCATGGTTTCTAATCATAATCCCAACATGTGAATTGCTTGATTATTAATCTTCTTTTATTTAGCATTTTCAGTGTGTTGGGAAAAAAGGTGACCCATGGAACTCTTCAATTGTAGGAAGATACCATTTTGTGTGCTATGATCATAGATTTTGTGCAATATTTTCATTTGTTTTTCTAATGATGAATACAGTAGGTCTTTATTAAAGAGTAGTGCAGTATGCCACATATGTTGAGGTTTTCAACCTCAGTTACTAAGTATGACTAAATTGTTTGTTTTGTATTGTTAATATATGTGGTATTTTTCCTGTGTAACCCATATTTGACTGCTTATCTTTGTTTTTGCTGTGTGCCACAAGATTTTACTTTGAGCAACATCTCAAGTCATAACAAAATACAAAAAAAAGTTTACTTCTAGGTTTTTTAAACCATGTATAAAAAACATGATTTAAGCTACCTCTTTATGCTCTAGGTTTCTAACCAATAATAGACAAAACAAAATTTATTTATCTAATCATAACACAGAAGGTGGGATTTCTTAACCTCACCTACAGTAAGCTTGCTAACAGAAGCTGGCATTTGTTTTTTTATTATTTCAATAATAATCATTGTTTAAATCACCTAATTATTCAGAAACATGGTTTAGTCTGACACTGAGATTTAATAATTGATAAATATTCTGCTACACTGGGATAAAAGCACAATGATTAAAGTACTGCCTTAATGCTCTAGGTTTTTGACTAATAAATGACAAGACCGATTTCTAGTAAACAATCATAATGCAGAAGTTGTGATTTCCTACCTCACACAGAGCCCTTCTAGCAGTTACTACAGGTTATTATTATTATTATTATTATTATTATTATTTATTTATTTATTTAATTATTTTTTATCCCTTTACTTTACAAAAATTACCTATAACAAAAAATACTCGTCTAGCAATTACAATTGTACACTATCCTTGATACAGTATGTTTTCTTCTTTTTTGCCTCTTCTTACAGTATGTTTCTTTTTTTTCTCTCCTACTGTATGTCCCTTAAGGGGCTCCAAAAAGTTGCACCTCCTATTATTCACATCTGTATTTCTGTTTGTTTAAACTGAATTTGAATTATTTTACTACACTCACTGCTGTGTTCTGAAACTGAGGTTTTCAGCTCAAGTCGAGCAGACCCGCTGCCCTACCCAGTTTGACGATTCCTTGCCCTCAGCACACCTGACCCAACTCATGAAGGGTTTATTATTTCAGTGATGAGCTGCATCAGATGTTCACACATTGGAACCAAGGTTTTGACACAATTCGTCACGCAGTGCACTGCAGTATATTCTAGGGCCGAATATTTCATCTGTCTCCTCAGCCGTCTTAAAATACAGAGTGCTAAACTGATGACTCTTTTCACCACAGTAAACCATCCAATGCAGCTGCCCTCATGAACCATTTCACCCAAAGCTAAACGTGTGCTAAGTGCTAACTGAGTATGTATCAAACCACGCAAAAGTAAGACAATTATTTAAGTTTAAGCTGAAAGCTGCTCCATCAAACGGCCCGTTTCCATCACATTGCGGCCGCGTATTGAGGCCATGTTTGATGGATTGGTACATAGGTGGGAAGGTGAGAAACACAGAAGCTTGATTGATGAAGAAATGAGAGGACTGAAAGAATGACAGGTTCACGACCCTCTAGAAAGTGCGTGATTTTAATCTCCTCACTAAATTTATTTTCACAAACTCAAACAGAATGGGGTGGCCATTGGTATTGGGGTTTTAAAATGGAAATGTGTTTATGCTTAGCCTTGTGCACCTTTTGTGGGGTAAATGGCAGATTGGAATTCATTAATGCAACATTTGCTTCTAAAGGTATTATCAAATTAATCAATCAATGTTTAACAATATCACATGTAAACAATACCAATAATATGATTATTAAATTATTTAATTTATAAATGTATACTGTATGTGTGTGTTTGTGTTTGTGTGTGTGTGTGTGTGTGTGTGTGTATATATATCCCCCTTCCTGATTTTATTTAATTTTTTGCCATGTTTGTCACACTTAAATGAGTCAGATCATCAAGCAAAATTTTTTAATTACTCAAAGATAACCTGAGTAAATAAATAATGCATTTTTGTGAAAAAGTAATTGCCCTCTAAACCTAATAATGGCAACATCTGCAATCAAGCATTTGCGATAAATTACTTTTTCACATAGGGTCAGGCAGGTTTGGACAGATTTTTCCTTAACAAATGAAGTAATCATTTAAAAACATTTTAAATTGGGTTATCTTTGTGTACTCTTAACATTTGTTAGATGGTCTCAGTCATTTAATTGTGACAAATGAGCAGCTCCAAAACTCCAACTCTTGCTCCTGATCAGGACCTACCAAAAGTGGTCCAAGGTAAGAAAAAACAGTGAACTGGCGACAGGGTCAAGTGTGGCCAAGGCTCATCGACGCACATGAGAAGTGAATTATGGCCTTATACTGTATGATTGTTTTTTTTTTTCTGCAGTCGTACCCTACAGTATCTGCCTCGAGTTTCTGTTCACCACAGTCAGTGATTATTTGAGTTACTATGCCCATCCTGTCAGCTGAAATCAGGCTGCCCATTCTCGTCTGATCGCTCTCAACAAGCCCACACACAATTTCTGATGTTTGATGTGAAGATTAATTGAGGCTCTTGACCTGTACCTGCACGGTTTTAAACACTGCTCTCAATCGTTGTAACAATTACTTTCAGATTGATCCAGCTTTTGTTTTAAACTCAAAGTAGCTGTATTTATTCATCTTTTCTCACAAACTATGCACTCAGGTTGAAATCAGTGGCAGCATTCACATTGAGATACTCCCTGTATATTTAGTTAGTGGTGCTCAGCTGATGTTGGAACAATTTAGCCTTGTTCAAAAATGGGGAAAAAAGAAGCCAGAGACATTGAAAGAACAATGGAATAATCTTTTTTCATCGATCATCATACACCTTTTTAATGAAGCCAAATGCATTACCGATGACGGGGCTCAAACGCAGCATGCGGCACAACTGCTTGTTAGGTCGTGTACTCTCCTGGTGCTAGAGATAAGCTCAGTTATGATGGGGGCAGAATTCTGTGGGGAGTGCAAGATAACACTCATGCATACACACACATGCACAAATGGCAAAGGAGACAGGGTGTGAGAGATATGCCAGTGTCTCTGGTTGCCTTAAGTGCCTGAGTTGCTTTTATACAGATGTGCCTGTGACCTTCAAGTTTGAGTACCTTTATGATTTAGTACTGTCCATGATGTAAGTGGAAGTGATGGGGTCTGAAACCTGTGTAGGATTAGGAAAAAAAAACCCAAAAAAACAAGAACAACCTTTTCACATTTGTACATTATTTATTTATTGAAGGCTTGGACCATCCCTTGAATGGCTCAAATTGTATTTGGGATGAAAAACAGAATTGTATTGGAAGTGTTTGTATCTTGGGATATTGGGATTGTTTTTGTATGACGTTCTGTGTCCATGTACGTTGCTTTCATTAGTTAGAAACAAAAATGGGGAAAACAAGGAAATGCCTCTATTTTTTTTGTTGTTTTATTGGTATGTGTGAAATGCCAACCTTGAAATACAGCTTGTGTATTCGCCACATTCTCTGTTCTCTGGTTAAGATGTGTGCTCTGATGGATTGATTTGTTTGTTTATTCATTAGCATACACTACAGTGTATTGTTCTTTTATCTTGGTATTTGAACACGGTCTTTTAGTTGAAAACAAACCACTGAATGCATGAATGAAAATAATTGCTGAAGTCTGTACTTTAATATATTGTAACTCATTATGAAAACAGTATGAATGGGTAAATGATGGACAATGTTATTAATTGGTTTGGGTCCGGACCTCCAGCTTTAGGGCTTCATTATGATTAGCCGAACGGTAATTACCAACTGGGGAAGTTTTAAGTCGTGCATTAACAGACACATTTCCCTTCATGCTGATGTTTTTAAAAAAAATGGTCTAAAATATAGTCTATAATATAACACACATACTGTACATACAATGGTGTTTGTGTTAGTTCCTGTCAATGATCATGAAGTGTGTGTAGGTCTGTACCCACAAATTTAGTTTATTCAGTTAATAACCAAGATATAAATGGGATGTTTGGTTTTTATCATAAATTGTATGATTGCCCAATGTGGCATGAGAGAAAGAGAAATGAATTTGTGTTGTGATTTCCGTCCACAGGTCAGTCGTGTGGTGGTTTGGTGCAAGGCCTGAATGGAACCATTGAGAGCCCTGGTTTCCCACATGGTTACCCCAACTATGCCAACTGCACGTGGATCATAGTGACTGGAGAAAGGAACCGAATACAGCTCTCCTTTCACACCTTCGCACTAGAGGAGGACTTTGACATCGTGTCCATATACGATGGACAGCCACAGCCAGGGAACTTAAAGATGAGGTAGGAGTCTTTTCTGCTTGGCCCGCTCCACTCTGATTATTTGTGTTTCATAGGTTACTTAGATCATTGTTAAAACCATGCAGATGATAACCTTTTAAGGTCCCTGTTTTTCTTGAAAGTTAGGGGTATGAGTCATTGTGTCACTGTGTGGTGTTTGCACATGAATGCGCTGTAAGTGTAAGAGTGGGTTTATTAATCATCTGCTCTTTTTTATGTTTAAGTATGCTTTTGTTTAAATATGAATGGTGTCAGGCAATTTTATGAATTTTTAAACACCACCCCCATAAATAAGTAATTAAATGAATGAATAAATAAATAACCTCTCTATATGTTGTTGGTGCCATGGTGGCTTAGTGGTTAGCACTGAGTCCTTGGACCTCCAGATTGGGGTTCAATTCCCGCCTTGGACATGTGTGCATGGAATTTGCATGTTCTCCCTTTACGTGGTGGGTTTTCCGGGTACTCCGGTTTTCTCCCACAGTCCAAAGAGTTGCAGATTAGGCTAATAGGCATTTCCTAATTACCCATAGAGTTTGAATAACAATTGGGCGGGCATTGAGCTGGCAACCCAATCCCTTACGCAACTGCCACAGAAATGACGGATGTATCTCCTGGTACCTCCTGTTTCCAGATGCGCCAGATGGCACATGGATGGACCAAATTACCAAAAAAAACTATATCTTGTTAGCACTTATGCACAATAGGGATGCAATCATATAAAATAAATATATTTACAATTAACTAATAATCACAATGACTGCCTACAAATATAAAATATTGTTATTTTAATCAACCTTAGTAAATGCCTGATCAGGGTCATGGTGGTTTGAATTAGGCCCATAGTTTGCTTAGGTTTAAGGAAATAAAATTAGCTGAATTTGAACTGTAAATATAAGTGAAAAAAATAACAGTAACTGGAGTGATGTAGCTGAGGCTGTGTATGTGTGTTTTCCATTTTTTCTTGTGGCATAGGGTTTTACAGTAAATCTAAATACTGGTATTTGGTGCACTAAACAGATAGTGACATTGTGTCCTACAGAACCTTTAGTGTGGATGGAAGTTTTAAAGTTCCATTTAAAACTTTTGAAGAATGGCAGAAAATAGGGCTTATGGGAAGCATTTTCTAGAAGTTTGGTGTGTTTAATGGAGACTGCCTGGACTCTTGGTGGAAATGAAGTGTCTAGAATTAGACACAGAATGCCTTTAAGTGTCAGACGATTAAACACCGTGTTTTGGGTAAAAGAAGGCCCGAGGCTGATTTTGAACTGTGCATTTGCTTTGGGGTTGGGGATATTGAACCTGAAATGTTTACAGCTCCAGCAAATTGTTTTAAGTGTGAGTAACCGGTAATTGAAGTGTCTTTTGTGTGAGTTGAATCAACAATGCGATTACGTGTAAGTAGCACTTTGGCTGCTGGTGATGTAGCTATGATGTTCGCTTTGCTCTATCATAGCAGAGCTTAAAATGCATGGCCCAGAACCTTTAAAAGCATTTATTTTTCCTGCAGATTAACTGCAATTAGTGTTAAGACTGATATGGTTTAATGCTTCTCTTTTTCTCCACCTGTGTTGGATGCTGAACATTTCAGAGATTAAAGACACTTGTTCTGTAGGGACATTATACAGTATAAAATGGCAGTATTTATCAATTTAAGAGTTCCCTGATCTCATGTGCTGTTTTAAACATATGAATTATTATTGCTGAAAAAATGTCTGAGTGGTTAAACAATGAAAAAACGCTTCAAGAATCCATTTCTGTAGATTCAGTAGCCTGAAACAGACTGTAAGTGATAATGTGGTGCTTAATGTCCTGTTATCCAAGATGCTGCACATTGAACATGTGGCTCAAATGAACCAATATGTTTTTAGTCAGCTAAAGTAAAATCACAACTTAATCCTGTCTACAATTTGTGCCATAGTGTACAGATACAGTATAGTAGCATAGCTTGTCTGCAATTTCAAAACAACCCTATATTGTGTCTTGGATGAAATGACTGAATTCATCAGAGATGGTAAACATACTGTACCTGTATTCTTTATTTAAGCAAAAGTACTATTAATAATTTACATAAAATCTTTGACAAACCTTGAAGTACTGCTCAAGAAATTGTTGAATTGGCTGTAGAAAAAAAAAAAGGCATAGTTACGGGGGGGAAAAACAAAGTCTGCTTCAAATCACACTGATCTTAAAGTAATGCCTCCTTCAGCAAGAAACATACAGAAACTTTTGTTCTAATCTCTCGATTTCTGCTAATAAAAATACATGCTGTAATGTCAAAAGTGTTTGGACACTCGACCATCATAGCCATGTGGGTCTTCACCAAACTTTTGTCAGAAATTCTTTAAGATGTCTTTGTATGCTGAAGCATTAAGACTTCCCCTAACAAATGAGCACACGGTTTGACAAGGTTGGAGTAGAAGAACTCGAGAGGCCTGCACAGAGCCTTATCCTCAACCCCACTGAAGGCTTTAAAGATGAACTTTTGGTACTGTATGCACCATTAGTGTGTCTCACTAGCCAAAAGCTCTTCTAGCCAAATAAGCAAAACTCCTACCTCCATGCTCCAGATTCTATTGGGAAGTCTTCCCAGAAGAGTGGAAGGCATTATAGTAGTAAAGCTAAGGTTCTGAATGTGCTTTTCAGCAAGCACCTAAAAATGTGATCGTCAGGTGTCCACAAACGTTTTGGCCCTATAGTGTGCACAAAAGAAAAAAAAAATGCTCTGATGAATACAAAGTATGTAGCAACAAGTACAGTAGTTTACAGTGATGTGATAGGGTTTTATTCTAGCTTTCCAATCGGTTTACAACTGAAAGTGGAAGCTAAACACTAAGTGTATGACTTCTATATAAATAAAAGAAATGTTTTGTCTGTACATTGGTCAGAACTTTCTCTTTCAGTCATATCTTTACATTTGTTTTATTCATTGGAGCGAAACCAGTCTCAGAAAAATGTCTTTCTTTATGTCTGTATATCTGTCTGTCCAGCTGATTTAGTTACACCATCACGCAAAACTGGCTCGACACAATATAATTAAACTTTGCCAGTCCTTAAATCTGCTCCATAAATTAAATCAAATTGTTGAGTAGAAGAGACACAGTTGAAACACGTTGAGTAGAAGGGAGAGCAGTTTTGTGCCAGATTACCTCACAGCAGCCATCACTTTTTGAGATGAATGTAGTGCTTTTGCCCTCAAAGTGGGCGTGGCTGTACACATCACTCAACAGAGCCAATGAAATCAATAGTTTACCGTAAATATACAGAGTATGAAAGAGAAAACACATAAACAACCATAATGCCCATACAAAGCACCCAAATCCTGACCAAACAGAAACAAATGTGCGACACAGCATGGCTTATTTAAAAAAAGGTATGTGACTTTTGAAAATTGAGTCTTTAAAGATGTATGAACAGATCATTGTATGTTTATTCTGTTTATCCCAAAACAGTGGTGCTAATTAAAGCAGGTGTGTGAAGCACCACTATGAGATAAAACACGGGTCGTTAGAGCAAACATATCCGCAGCAGTCCGAGGTGAGGGTGTGTAAAATACCTGAACTGAGAGCCCAGTGTTATGCACTTAAATCTAAATGTTGAGTAAAAGTGATGTTATGAACAGTTATGTGACCAATTTAATAATCTACTTTAAACAGGGAGTATATTTGGCTGACACTGAAAGAAGTACAACTCAAGATACTTTACCTTTATAAAATTTTAATTCTTTGTATTTATAATTTAGGTGGCGAGTTCTGCCGTACAGAAAGACAGGCAGACATGTACATGGGCTTCAACCTGGAATAATATCACTGATTACATTAAACCTGATCAGCTTTTTTTGGTTTTGTTTTTTTTAGATTTTTTAGAGCTTTTTAGCTTTTTAAAAAAATTTTTTTTACCTTTAATCTTTTACCTATTTCTACAAACTCTGTAAACGTCAATGACGGGTACAAACGCTAGTTAAACATATATGCTTAGATAGAATTGCAGTCATTTGAAAATGTGGTGAGTAGAAAGTGTTAAAAAGATAAGTGAAATAGTGAAGCTTTAAATCCCACACTCAAGGATTATTTTTATTTATTTTCCAGGTAGTGTTAACTACATTGCATGAGTGATTTTCCAGCTAACTCAGAAGGTGTTCATTGATTCTTTGCTTTAGATGATCAACTTATCTAAACATAGATAATACCAGCATGTTGTTCTTAAAACTAGAAGTACAGTTTGACCAGAGTCAGACCCTGAAAAATATTTTCCCAGACTGAACAGAGCCTTCTGAAAATTCTTTCAGTCCATAAATAGAAAAATAAATAAATGCCTTTTATTTAAAAATAAAGTAATCCAGCTTCATTTATATTACTTTGCTAAAGGCCACACGGGCATCATCAGACTATTTAGATTTTTTATGTTATTCACCATGTCTGGTCTGATTAGTTAAAAAGGTCAACAATGAAAACAGAATGTTAGAAGATAATTCGACAAAGGCAGCATGCATTAATTCCAAAATTAAAAATGGATATTTTATTTTGAAGAGTTCGTGGTGCTTGTTAAATGAAGTTCAGTTTAAGCATTTAAAGATTGTGGAACAAAACTATATCGCAGTATCTTTGGGATGAATATCGGTGCACAAATATATCTCATTATTATGATTATTTATTAATTAATGAATAAAACTATATAAAAGTTTTTACGTTTTGCTTTTCTGGACCTTCGTCAGAAAGGAATTTTATTTAGAGAAAACCTTTTTAGATAACTGTTCTTGATATAACTAGCTTCAGAAGAATAGCTAGCTAAACAAATGCCATAGTAAACAGCTGCAAACAGGATGAGTACTTGAAATTCTGGAAGAGATTAAAGGTCAGAACTGATAACTCAAAAGGAGCAGCTGTATAGATTATAATGTAGTGTAGAGTCTTGTGTTACTGTTAATATGAAGCATACAGTATGAAGTTACACAAGTGGCTACACATTTGTGTGTGTTCTATTAACATTTTGTAAACAAAATAAGTTCATTTACATTATAATTGGATTAAGCTGGTTCGTGGTCACACAGTTAGTGCCTCCTAGAGTAAAAGTAAGAGCCAAACTCTCTGCAAATCATTTTTGTTGCTTTTTAGTTTTTGGAACAGCTCTGGTTTGTCTTTTTGTACATTTGTAGAAACTATGGATCACAGTCAGAATGTTGGTGAAGGTGTGTGTGTGTGTGTGTGTGTGTGTGAGTGTGTGTGTGTGTGTGTGTGTGTGGAATAAATTTGGGAACATCTGTGAATATTTCTCAGCATTTCCTCAGACCAGGACAAGCACATGTAGGAGACATTTTACGAGTGTTGTCATTCTAGGACATCATGTCCCCACACCTGCCTTTGTAAATGATAATATGGTTGTTTGTGTCTAAAGAACACAAAGTTACAAGGACAAGAGAGTGAAGATTAATGTTTTGTACCTTTTAAAGAGTAGCAGGAGTAGTGGTATAAAATAAAATAGAAAGAATAATTTGGACATTTTGATAAGAAAAAGTATTGTGTGTGTGTGTGTGTATAGTTTTCAATGAAAACTATGTATCTTTACAGAACTTCATTATTTTCTTCATTAACAGGCTTTTCTTAAAATGATAGAAATGCTTCATCGTGACCCATGTTATTGTGTGAATATTGTTAAATATAATCAGTAATCAACTCTTCCTAATTTTTCATAAGAATTTATACTTTCCTTATCTTTGTTTTAAAACAATAATAATAATAGCAAGACCTAACATACAGTATATGTGCAATTCAGATAAATAAATAATAATGAGGGGAAAAAAAAAAACTCATTGCGAGGTAATTGCTTTTAGGTCAGAATCTAAATGAGAAAATTAGGTTACTGCCAACGTTTATTATTGCATGACAGTTTTCTGTATTATAATTTTTTTTAAATATTGACGTTATTTTTTTAAAATCAATGGCTATTGTGAAGTTATATAGTGTATTAAACACTATTGATGCAGTGTGATTTCGCAACATATTACACAACAGAATGAGTGCTCACGGTGTGATGTCTTTAGTATGGACCTAAATATAACAGTACGGGGCTTTTTCTTTTTTCTTTCCTTTTTTCCTTTTAGTTCTTTTTTTTTCCATTTCTTTTTTTGTTTCTTTTATTGCCGTCAGCATTTTTTTTGCAGCCAGATAAAGTTGCAATAACCATCTTTTCAGTATAATCATAATCATATATAATAAGCTTTTCTTCTGGTGTGGGTTTGTAGTGAAATGGGATATGTTATTGTGCAAATTTTGTGCAAAATCATACCATGATCATGCTAGTTGCTCACTGCGGTGTAGCATTTAGTGTATCTGATGGTCCTGTCAGTCAGTGCTCACGCTAATTAAGTCAGCGCTATTACCCAAGGGATCGTGTGTGTCTGAGACTGATGTGTGTGGGCATGTGTGTGGAAACGATACAGCGCAGCTCTGTCTCATAGACGATGGTGGAGCTTTGTCCTACGAGCTTTCGAGACCGGCACTGTGAATGCTGCGACTGCAGTGACGTGACATGCACCTGTCTGTTCAGCGTCACAGCCGTAGATTTAATACCTGCGCTTACACTGAAAGCCAGCGTCACTCACTAGCTCTTTCTCTTGGCGGAGCTGTGACAGCTCGCCACAAGGTGTCAGTGGAACCTTAATCCAGGCCTTTTTATGCTAATGAAATACACACATCAGGCATGCATAACAGGGTACCCTACATTCACAGAGAGAGAAAATAGGCCATGCACAGATAACCAGTGACTTGAACAAATCCAGCACATGGGACAGAGATTCAAGCTGGCCGAACTAAGAAAGCATTTTGCAAAATACAGGAGAGGAAAGAGTGCTAGGCAAGACTTTTTTTTTTTAAGCCATTCTGTGATAATTCTATAAGCTTCTTTATAAATGCAATGCATCACATACATACATACATGCATACATACATACATACTGTACATATACAGAAAGAGAGAGAGGGAAGTTGTAGAAGTATCATGCAGTGAGAAAAGTGGTAGAATATTAAATGAAGATGCATAAAGCCAGTCTAAGCTATTAGAGGAATGGATGGATAAACTGTCACTCTTGTGTCCTAGCTGAAGCTTTGCTTAAATTCTTCATTTGTAGGCATGTCACATGAATATTGCATGCCAATTACGCAACATTCTGCACCTGAGACACTCACATACTGCTGGGAGAACTTGCTGTCTAGCACAGGACGTTCAGTTTGCTGCCTTTCTGACTGATGGCCAGGAAACTTTTGCCTCCATACTTATTATATAAGGCCAGAACTCAACCCCCAATAACATTTGAACAGCTCTGTAGTTTGGATTGGATTTTGCTCTTTAATAATGTTGTTTAGTGCCAAATTAATTAAGTGTACATCATGTGTCTAAGCAGTGAAGGTATAAAGTATTGAGTAACTTGACCCCTCTTTGCAATTATGTTGTGCAGAAAAGCATCTCAGCAACATTAATAAAGTCACACAAATAGTATGTACTCTTTTATAAACAATATCATTTTTGCAAATCATATCTATTGTATAATAGCTCATTTTAACAACTTATGTAGTGTTTGAAATAGCGTTGGTGCCTGCCAATTCTTGCCTGCCATGTGGAAGGCACTGCTTCGATTCCCATCCAATGTCCAAACCCCTGCCACTGGCTGCAATGTCAGTCCCAAGCCAGGATAAAATGGTAGGGTTGTGTCAGTAAAGGCTTCTAGTCTTAAACCTGTGCCAAGAACAGCTGAAAGACCATCATCTTCATTAGATTTAGTGTGTAGCTGAGTCTCTTAACAAGCATATAGTTTTATTATTAGTGGTTTGGTTAGTATATTTAATTGATAGACTGTTCATTCATTCTTCCATCTTTTTCACCGCTTATCCTGTACAGGTTTGAGGGGGCCTGGAGACTATCCCAGGAGACTTTAGGCACGAGGCGGGGTACACCCTGGACGGGCTGCCAATCTGTCCTAGTTATTGGACGTTTTTTAGCCTAAATAAAACTGAATCATTTTAATCAATGAAAATGAAGACTAGCAAACACAATTTCCTATCTTATAATTTCATTTAAGTCTCAAGATTGTGGATTTACACATGCACTGTATATAAAAAGTTTCTAAGTATTATGTTTTTCTTCATAGAGGTTAGGCTACTGGATCAGACCACTGATGATAGACAGTCAAACAAACAAACAGAATAAATACTGCACTTCTTATTTGTATATGTACTGTATAGAACCAGGCCAGACACAGGCCTACGAAAACAGATACAGTAATAATAACTGTGACATTAATAACTGTGATATTAGGTATGCTAGTTATATCTAACTAGTTATATTAACCCAACACTGCAAAAAAAAAAAAAAAAAAAAAGTTTTTCCTATAGCGTAAAACATTTTCTCACAAGATCTCACTGCAGTTAAAAAGGATGTTAATGTTACCAAACAAGTAAGGACTATGACAGCAGGGAGAGAGTTACCGCAGTGCAGTCAGTGCACTTACACTAGAGTCTGCGACCCAGGTGGGCCCGAGCGCTGACTGTGTGGCTGATTGCTTACTCTGAACTGTGGAAGCATGGATAACGACGCTACCCAAGTTAAATTATGCTATGTTACCCATCCTAGCATGTTTATTTCTGCTTTTCTAAATAGACATCAAAAGCAAAATAACAATTTTATGGTTATCATTATTTGTACACACTACTGAATTATTTCAGCGATTAACTTAGTTTTCTTGTTTGTTCAGTTTAAAGTTATTAATTTTTAACAGTGTATTTAAATGATAATAATGAATTTTATTTATTCTTTGCAAACCAGTTCTAAATCTGAAAATGACAAATGCCCAATGATATGCCTGGATTGTGGCCAGTGTGATTAAACGTTTCTTAATTTCCCTTTAATGACGTTCCCTACTTGTTTGTGTTTAGCACTCATTGACAGACAAAAATTAAATTAAACCACTAAACTAACATAGATGACTTTCCAATCAAATAAAAAAAATATTATTTTTTTTTAGCAGAGATATGTTTAGAATTTTTTTTTTTGCCTGTTTTTTTTTTTGCGTTCTCCCATTAGAGATCACCAGAGCCGATCTTCTGACATGGGTATTTGATTTGGCAGAGGGGTTTTTATTTATTTTTATTTTTTATTCAAAATTTCCGTCCTGACTTTCTGGGTTTTGCACGCTAATGGGTGCTGTTCTCTGGCAGGGAATCAAACCTTGGTCTTCTCAGAGATGGGTGGGAGATATTCAGAATGTAATAACAGGCCTTATAGGAGAGATGTGACAAAGAAAAATATTGTTTGTAAGGAAGTAGCAGATTGTTGGTGCCTCTGGTGTGTGTACATGGCTAGTACACTGAACATATGAATACATTTTTATTTAAAAAGTCATGTAGAACTTTTATGTAGTGTGCACATACAGTATATTTGTCTGTTTCTCTAGTATTATATTAGCTAGAATATTTTTATGCCAACTAGATTAGAATATAGGCTGTCCCCTACTTATGAACAACCTCTGTTTCAGGAGCATGTTCATAAGGCGGATTTGTCACAAATATAAAATATTTTATATATTATATAAAATATAAATCATAACAATCCACTTGATTAAATATGTCTCACAGTGAATTTTCCCCATAAGAAATAATGGAAACTTCAGTGATTTGTTCCACAACTCAAAAATATTAATTTACAACTGATTAATAGAAAATATAAGGTAAAAATAGAACTAATTAACCTTCACTTAACCTTTGAAAAGAATGACCCCTGACAGGAGAGGAGAAGGAGAAGGGGGTTATTGTGTAGGATGACTTTATACACACAAACACACAGACACACACACACACACAAGGTTTTACTGGTTTGTGGAATATAACAGTGTTGTCTCTGAACCTTTAAATCGCGAGGGGAATTCTGGACGCCATTCTGTCAGCTGTTTGCCACTTTCTTGGACTGTGAACTCTGTTTTGTTGAAGATTTTCCAAAATTAGGATTATTCACAGGACAGCCATTTTCTATCCACGTGCTCCTGGACTGATTCATTGAAACCGGTGGGGCCGATTCATATCATCACACACACACATACAATATACCAGACTTTAGACTTTTTATACATTACTTAAACCCTGAAAATATTTTATATAATTGTAAATATTGGTATCTGGTGCACTGCTGTGTTTATTTTTGTACAATACACATGAACTACTTCTGTGATTTGTTCGTCTGTACAAAATGTTTGTAGGAGTGCGGTCTGTTAATAAATATAAATATATATATATATATATATGTATGTATATGTGTGTATATATATATATATATTTATATGTGTGTGTATATATATATATATATATATATATATATATATATATGTGTATGTGTGTGTGTGTGTGTATGTGTATATA
>JAQMYJ010000039.1:28203515-28216484 GCA_030014305.1 Clarias laeviceps
AAAACTTATATAGATAGATATATATATATATATATATATATATAAATTTAATGTTTGAAATAGGCATTCCAACATCTACACTCTGAATACATCCCTTCTTTGGCACTAGTTGAACCAATAACACCATATCTGCCCAAAGAAGGCAGTTATACTTCTCTCATGGAACAAGGATCTTGGCTGCTCCTAGATTTCACTGCTTTTCTTCTTGACCTCTAATCTTTATACAGAGGTGTCACACACTCACCACTGGTGTGGAGTGGCTTCAAATTGCTTGCCTCTTTAGTCAAGACTGGTCGAGTGCGTGGGGGGGAAAAAGCCAGCGCTGGATAAATCCTGTTCATTTGTAGCACTGTTTTTACTTCTTTGATTGCTTCGAACATGCTGTGTATACAGTACATTACTAAAGCAAGTAAAGAAAAAAAAAAAACTCCCTTACCACATGGCTCATTTCCCTTGTAACTGGCCTTTTAAAACTGTGTTCTATATACCTTTAATTCTTTTTTTTTTTTTTTTCTTTTTTCATTTTACACAGTAGGCAGTAAATTTGCAGTGAGGTTTTTAATAGGATTACAGAATTCTTTCTGTTTGGTTTTGCGGTAAGTTAAAACAGCACTCAAATCTGGCAGCCCAGGACATCAATCCTTGTATAATTATTCATTACAGTATGACCAGCAAACATTTTATTCAGTGTCCCGAGGCTTTTCAGCTGTTCTGCCTATTCATCAGCCAGACAGGTCGGGTTCATTTATTTAAATTTTTTTATGCAGTGCTACTCACATAGACAGCTCAAATTGTTGTTGTTGTTACTGTAAATTTGCCTTAAAATTACAGAAATTACATTCACTTAATACTTCTGTGCTAATGACACTCAGTGCTGAGTTAATGTCAGATGCAGGGTTTCCCCCGACAGGAGTTTGTGGTGGCATGACTGATAGAAATGTCACTCTTATGTTAAATAAATTTTTTCATTCTTCTTTGTTAATGGTTCTATCCTGGGGAATCCAGATCCATGGAGAGCATGCAAAACTCTAGACAGACAGTAACCCAAATTCATGATCAGACCAGGGAAGCCGAGGCAATGGCAGTACCTATTGTGCCTCATCCATTCATTGATCTTCAGTAACCTCTTTATCCTTCTGGATTTCTGGAAACCTGCGAGCAAGGTGGGAGAATTTTCCCCATATTGGAAACCAATACATTGCCGGGAATCTCATCAATTTGATTTTAAATAAATCTGTGATTTTGACATTTACAGAAGACTTCAAGCACAATATGGTGATGAGACTCTTTTAAATGAAAACATTTGAATGGTTCATATCTCGAATGGTTCATCTGTGGCTCGAAGCCTACATCAGTCATTACTGTGAACATTCGCCATGTGGAATGTCTGATGCTTAAAAATCGAAGGATAACTTGTCGCCAACTTGAGGAATAGACAAATCTGCATGTGGGAACTGTACACACAATCACCGCTTGCACATTACAGGAACTCGACTGGAAGTTATTGCCACATCCTCTGTACTGTCCAGACCACACTTCACTATATGTTTGGGCCATTAAAGGAGTTCCTGGGAGGCCAGCATTTCAGACATGAAGCAGGCATGTGAATCATGGCTCCGACATACTGGAAAAACCTTCTGACTTGATGGTCTCCAAGCACTAGTAAAATGCTGGTATAATGGCAATAATGTAGCAGGGGATTATTTAGAGACGTAAAGGGAGTTTATATCCTCATAAGTGTGTTCTGTTATTCTGCACAAACAAAAGTCCTAGTTTGACTTGAATGCCCATACGTACATTCAATTAAATTTGAATTTGAGTATGAAATGTGCGAGAAAATATGTAAAAAATAAATAAATATCAGATTATCAGACTTGATGAGCAAGCCGAGGGTGAAGGTGGCAAGAAAAAAAACTCCCCGAGATGGCAGTTGAGAGAAACCAGACTCAACAGGGAGCCCATCTCCATTTGGGTGATACAGAATAGCAGAAATTAATTTGCAGTCATACTGTGTGTTAGGAGGCGGGAAGGACAATATAACAGGAGAAGTTTTTAAGTTAATATGGAGTACACTTTTGTTGATGGAGTCTCAGGTACAAAACTGTTTGTAGGAATTTCAGTCCTGAACTATTGAGTGACTGCAGTCACAAGACATCACAGAACAGCTGTCTGCATCAGACCATGTCCAAGACCACCTATATGGTAAAATGGAACTGTCCTTCGTCACCACACACATCTCACACAGTCCACACAGGGCCTCCATGAGACAATATGTCCAACCAGAAAGCGGGTCACCAGGATGAGTCAAACAGGTCCAGAGGGCAGAGGGGGTCTGAATCACTGGCAACTGAGGAGCGCCATGTGCTCGATGGGGCGGGAAAGAGAGTGAGAGAGATACGTTGGGTATGGTCATAGTCACATGTACTGTATAAATGTATTTTTTGTGCAGAATGCAAGCAGGGACTCCGGCAGGACTAACTATGTCAGCATAACTAAAAGGGAGAGCCAGAAGGAAACACAGACATGAGGATGTAAAGCAACCAGTCACACCATCATCAACAAACCTGACTGATCAATGAGAATGGTGAAGACAGTGGTTCACCATAAAACTCTTAGTCCAGGTTTCCCCCCCCCGCCCCATCTGATCCTGCACCTTAGGGAAATCTATTCACAAAAGATGCCTAGACTTAAACACTGAGACTGTGTCTGAGTCACAAACATTAATTGGAAGGCTATTCCATACTGTAACTTGGGAGCTTTGTATGAAAAAAACTCTACCCCCTGCTGTAGTTTTCATAATAGTAGTTACATAAATAGTAAAAAATATTTATATATTTATATATTGCACACACTTACATAACTAGTTTTGCCAATTATTACACAAGTTTTGTTTAACCTTACTACACGTTTTCACAGGAACCTGAAGCACATCATTTTGTTTGAAGAGGTTCAGCAGACAAAAAAAAAAATCTGTAGGGAAAAAAAAATCACAATCAAGCTTGGTGAAAATTGATGCGTCAAAAATAAAATCAGATTGGTGGACAAATCAAACAAACTAGGCCAAAAGTCAAAAATCAGAATGCACAAACCAGAGAACCAAAGATGAAATCACAAAATTCAGTATAACTGTGTGTGAGATGGCAAGACTTTGCAATGACATGAAGGAAACTGTGGTTAAAAAAAGCAGTAGGTACTGTAAATACATAGAAAAGTATTGAGCTACGAGTAAGAGTCTAGATCAGTGGTTCTCATCCCTAGTCGTGAAGGAACCCCTGTTGTTTTCCCTGCTCTATCACACCCATGTCAATACAGGAAAGGCTGTTAATTAGCTGAATAGTTCAGTCAGGTGTGTTGGGATCTGAGAAAACTCTAAACCGTGCAGGGCAGGGTGTCCTCCTGGACCAAGGCTGGGCACCTTGATGATCTTGATGAATTGTAGATGCCTTAATATCCTGGCTATGTGTATAGTTAGTAAACATTTTTACCATTTACAGAATCAAGATTAATATAAAATCTATAAATTAGCAGCAGTTGAATCTTTAATAAGCTATTTGTTCATGTACAACTGTTGATCCATCTTTTGATTATATCCGTTCGCTACCCATTATGAAATGCCGTGAATTAAAATGCGTTGCTTGTTTATGCAAATTCATCCTTGCTGCGAAATTGACCCAGTGAGTCAGATTAGATTCATTTGTATTCATGACTGAGACGAGTGTTGCAGAGGACTCGCAGCGCGGTGACCGGAGTGTGCCTCTCTGCTTCTGCTCTGAGTTTATAGAACCTTACTTAGATTTTTAATAGATGTGTCAACTGTGGTACAAAGAGGTTGGTAAAATGTGGACTGATTTGCCTGGGTAGTAATGACAAATTGCTGAAAACAGCACAGAATTTTCTCTAGATTTGATCGCAGTGTGCTCAGTGTACATACTGTATTGTACCTTGTTTGTGTGAGCATCGTTATTGTAAGATGAACTCTTTTTCTGTTCATACGTTATTGTTGTTTTTTTTATAATAGAGAAGCAGAGAATCTCTAAAATCGTGTAACATAATTGCAATGACATGGCGAGGATGTACGTCATGACAACATTGTTTTGAAAGCGAGAATGACTTTGATAAAATGACATTGAGATGACTTTGAATGAATGACTCAAACACAATATTGCAAATACAACCACAAAACGATGAAATGTTAACCTTTATTTGGAGCATTTATGCTGATGTCTATCCGCTCAATATCCATTTACGTCCACGGCCCCCTAACGCGGTTTAGAAGTCCGATCGGAGCTTCCTGCACACAGCACATGCATCTCATCTCGCGCATCTCTTAGTGTTGTAATGCTACCTCTCTGTTTAATTTTCTTTCAAAGATATTACCATGAGGCGGATCTTAGCTCCCAAATTACTCTACTGTAATATGATGTTTGCACAGCGTCCAAACTACATCCCGTCTGGTTTCACAGAACGGATCTCAGACATTAAGCGGGGTTTTCTTACCCTTTTGGCTGCTTTCCAGTTTAATATCCTGGTAAATTGCACTCGTCTGGTATTTTCATGGTGCTCGTTGTTGTATACAAACATTTAGTAGCATCAACGGTATGTTTCCTAGTGGTCCATTGGGTAAGCATGTAGTGCTCTCACCTCAGTGATCAGAGTTTCAATCCCGCTCAGGTCATCACATTTAATATGAATGATTTTTTGAAGCACCATTGTATTAGAGGCGTCTGTTCAACGTTTTTGTATTAGAGGCATTTGTTCAACATCCCGTCCTCAAATAGTCAACGTTGTTCTGACGTAATTTCTGAAAATGTATTCTAACTTTCTAAAGCGACCCAATAACAACCCAGCGTCTTTAACATTGCAAAATGAACACCGCAATGTTTTCATGCTGAGTAATTTAATTGAGTAAGTAATTGAGGGTTTTTTATTTATTTTATTCATTAGTAATATTGCATATTAACAAAATGATCAAATTCTGAACTCTTTTCCCATATCTATATACAGTATATTAATATATACCCAAGTATGACATCATTTCAAATCCATGCTAGTTCATGCTGCTTCTTTAAACAACATTCACATTATTCATCACTATATGCTTTCTTCTGGATCGTTCCAGCATTATCTTATAAAGTATTATTCTTTAAAGTAAGCCTTTGTAGCGCAATGAAGTAACATTATGTAAATGTTTAATGTTAGTTCTATAGAATAACATTTCTTCTAAGATAATGTTGAATATATTTCCCCCAATATTTTGGGCCTCATACATGTCAAAACAGAAGAGTAATCCATTATTAAGCAAAGTCTTTTAACACACACAAAAAAGGAGGTAGCACTCTTGATGGTTACAAACCAGTGTGTGATCGCTCATGTTATTTTAAAACAGCCTTACATTTTAAATGTTTGTTTTTTATTGAGAACTGAAAAAGCACAACCAAAAAGCTCAGTTTATTTCTGTTTTGGTAGACCCGCCGACCTAAATGTAGCTCACTACAAGATTTTACCCTTGCCCTTCCAAAAATATTCTCCTTTCTGTTTCAGAATGACAGTTCAGAGCCTGAAGCCAAGCTGAACTTTTTTTGCCATTAAAAAAAAAAAAAATACAAAAAATCTGTTTTATTCAGCTTGGTGCAAAGCGATGTGAGCTTGTTGTCAGGCTTTTCTTTTTTTCTTTTTCTTTTTTTTTTTTGAAGGACTGTAAAGGAGGATAGGACTGCCAGAGCTATGTGGACTTCCTGTGGGAGAATAATTGCTCTGGGGCTTTCTATACAGAGGGAAGAGAGGATGAAGCAGCTTCTCAGTGTGATAGAGTGCCATGGAAGAATATTTAGAAGGGAGAATGATTGTGTTTTGAATATGAATGCATATTTTTTTTTAAAAATCACCTTATTACTGACCTATTAATGCATGACTTGATCTGATCATTGCTTAACCTAAAAGATGATTTGCATTACAAAGACTGCTGGGAAAAGAAGTGGCGCTTGCTTTGTTTACCTCATGCAAGAGAGATTAAAAGGCTGTTTGTACAGCAATAAATTATGGCTGCGTATTAAATTTCAGAACCCTGAAATGAATGCTGATCTTTAGTATCCAGCATCAGGGCTTAAACCAGTGAGGTCCATATTGGAGCAATGTGACCCTTTTCATACTGTATGTAATAGACTATAATTCCAGACTGGACCATAGTTTCTAATACAGTATGTGATGGGATGAACTGCGAGGACTGGGGCTCGTTCAGTTGCAGTCTATACCAGGTGTAAAACCTGTCCGCTCTCAGTGCTATGCCGAGCCGTGTAATGTGATTGGTTAATCTTGCCACATTACTTCCTATTTCAACTTACTTTATGGTAGGGAAAGGGTTGTTATGGTCAGCGGAGGAGATGGAACACCTTATCGATATATAAAATCGGACTTTAATAGGAGTGCGGAGATGTAGTTTGGTCACAGCTCCAGCCTGCCCAGCTAAATCTTCTTATATAGGATTGGCTCCTCGTTATCATGCTGCACATCCAAAAAGCAAAGTTCTTTACCTTTTTCTTACCACAGCAACCTATTCTCTATCATTCTGCAAATCTTGCAAATTGCCCAGTCAGCTGATGGCATTAGAAATTCTCCACCCCCAAAACGAGTCGAGAATCATTCCAGAGTGCAGACACAAGTATTCTGCCTAAGTGTGAATTTTTGAAGCTAACAACTTTATGTAGCCTAAAAATGGTTTGCATTTTACAAGCCACCAGCTGCCTCCATAAACACTCCCATTTATATAATCTGTTCTCGCATATACAGTACTCACACATTTCTATCATAGCTATGGCAGATGTTGGCCTAAAATATGTGCATTGAATTCCTCTCATGACACTTTAAAAACTAGTGAAGAAGCATCTCGAGAGAGCTATACATACAGTACAGTAACAGATGATTAAGACTGTGGTCAAACCTAAAGAATGACCTAAAGCATGATTCTCTAAGGACAGTTGTTCATTTGATCATCACTTTTAGTCTTGAACATGTAAGTTTAAAAAAAATAAAAATAAATAAATTTAATCAGTACTGTGACAGGTTGTTAATTACAGCCATTACCATCATAACAAACTCAACTATGGGCAGTGGATACGCAGATCAATGCACTAAAGCATTAACACTTAAGGTAAATGTCAAGGATGAAACAAATAGTAAGTCTTATACACACTTAAAAAATCAAAAGATACAATCTGTACAACTTGATAGTTAATGTAAAGTGTTTATCAGAAAGAGTTCTTTTAGAATCCTTAGTGTACAGAGGACTCTTTTTTTCAACATCTATGTTTACGAGTGTTTCTAAATCCACCACTGATCTTGATATACTGGTATCAGTAAGCGTAACAGAAAAGATAGGAGGATGTGATGGAATTGGGGGAAAAAATGAGAGAGAGAGAGGAACTAGAAGCTATCAGGGGAACTGGCTGCAGTCAGACTAGCTTGAAGAAAGAAATGAAACCAATGTTCAGTGTTGGATAACTTTTGAAAACCCCAGGGCACGGCAGGAATTGAACAGTGTAAAAATAATTAGAAGACCAGGTGTGGGCACAATGAATCTCTGGCAGAGACTGTTGACAAACCAATGCAGCTGTCTTCCTTTCCCACCACATGGGAACTCAATTTCAGTTTGCCCCATACAGTCCGGTCCGGAAAAGGACTGCAAAAATAAAACCATACCAAAATCTTGAATTATTCATCACATATATATATATATATATATATATATATATATATACCCCATATACTATATCAGTAGCAGGTTATAGGTAACATGTCTGTGATGAATATGTATTTAAAATCATGCGCTGTATTATTTTTTTACTCTCCTTTGTCTAATTCTTCCGTTCTTAAATTCTTTATAAACAACACTGCTGTTAAATTTTATTGAAATAAAGAAATTGTAAAAAATGTTATTTTATCAATAGGCCACCTATTGATTTTAGTTCTCAAGGTGAGGAAATTTAATATTTAAGGACATCTTAGATCGTAAAAGAAGTAATTTAACTATATAAAAGCACAATAAATATTATACTTTAGGAAAAAATATATTTACAATAATAAGAAAATGTGAAATGTAAAATTTGCTCTTGTCTGTAGTTGAACTTGATGTGTAAATTCTGTGCAAAACAACTAATGTCAGGACTATTGTGTCATCATAGCTAATTATGGCAAAGTGTGCTCTAAACATTACTTTCCTTTATATTTTTTATGTAGTCCTGAGGAATAGTTCTCCAGGCTTCTTGAAAGACTTTTTGCCACTCATTTTCATTCCATTCCATGCCCCTGACCAGATTCAAAAGGATGTTTTTTGTCTTACCTGATAAGCCACACAGTAAACTATGAATCATTTAAGCATTAAAAAAACACCAGTGAGAAACGGATGCAAATGATGACAGATGATCAGTCTGGTAATTAGTATACTGGTGACGCTAAAACCTGAGTGGTTGGAAAAGATGAAAGAGGAAATGAGGTTGCTGCTGAGGTTGTTGCATAAACAATACATTTTCTTTACTTTCCCATTTCTTTAATCTACATAATTAAATTTCATATGAAGAAATAAGGGGTGGCTCAATACATTTGCATAGTACAGCATGTACAGTTTCTTTAAAAACAAATATATATACATATGCACTTGCATCTGAACCTAGATGAAGTAGAGGAATAAACCTTGTTCTTCTGTAAGATATTCCCTTAACTGGTGTTTTGATGATGGTGGTACAAGAGAATGCTGTCTAACACCTCACTCCAAATTCTCCCATGGGTGTGTAATTGGATTGAGGTCTGGTAACCGCAGAGACCATATTATAGCATTTTCATCATATTTACACTTGTCAATTTATTCATTGAGCCCTCCTGGCCTGTAGATTGGGACAGTGAATAGCCAGCTCCCCTCGGGATAGAAATATTTCATTATAGTATAAAGGTGATCAGTCGAAATAACTTTGTATTGATTTGCACTGAACCTTCCTTCTAAGGACAAGTGGACTCAAAGTACGGCAGCAAAATGCTCTCACAGTACACCAATGCCTCTATTTATCCCTTTAGCTTGTCTTTATGCCCCTGTCTGACTAAAGACCTGACAGACCCATGCAGGATATACAGAATATAGAATGTAGTGTTAGAATGACTTGTGGTGATGTTTGGTGCAATGTCGAACTTTTGTGAGCAAAGTATTGATTTCTTGTCTAGGCTAATAGTGGTGGATGGATTCAGACATCGTTAAACTCACATTTTTTGAGTTTAATGATTTTGCAGATATACAGTATACACTACTGCATCTATAGAAAAGGGTAATAGGCCTGATGAGAAGTACAATGATACGGGTTTGAAAATTTAACCATTTTACTGATTTTACTGACAAGGTCCTGACCAGGCAAAAAAGTATTATTTGATTATCTTTGTGTGGTTGTTGCATGATGTTACATGGTAGGTTACAGTATTATAACCATGTTGTAGCTATAAAGTTCTTTATATAAATGAATAGGATTTTGATAATTGCTGAAGCTATAATACAATATAGTAAGCAGGCTGAGAATGCAAGATTAAGACTGGTGGTGTAGAAATCACAAACCACTTACTGCATAATATGCATAAATTTCTATAAACTGCGAAAGGTGTTTTTTTTAATCTCCTGAGCAGCAGTTATGCTGCAAGCAGTTAAAGCACAAATAAATAAATAAATAAATAATCAGAACAGTGAAGAAATATTTAAGTAGTGAGAGCTGAAATATAAATTATTACAATTTGACATTACGTATGTGCATACCTGCAAAGGGTTGGGACACATTTTACATCATACATTTGTTTTGATCTGGCGCCATATTGATTTTTACGCTTCTATCTCGTCTAAAATGTTCTGCTCTCCATGTTTTGAGAGCGGTCTATCATAAATTCTATTTTTAATTGCTGCCATTTCGAGAAGCATCACGCTCTCGCTCTGCTATTTGCCAGCTTGATCGACGCCAGTCACCGAAATTAGAATTGACCAGAGAAGCCTGAGAAAGTCAGATGATAGATCGTGTTAGAAAAATGACCGACCCCGCCTTCCCTCCGCCCCTCCACAGTGGGGGTACAGAATTTATAGATTCATACTGCGGCCCGTACGCAAGATTACCGCTCTCCTTGGATACATTTTGATTCAATTTGTATCTACAGCAGTCGGGGATCTTTGGAGTGTATTCCACTGCATACATATAAATAGGCTCCTCTGAGAAACCTCGCTTTGAAGTTTATGGAACCACACCAGTCTCTGAGTATTCATCCATTGCAACAATCCCAGGGTTGCCTTTTTTTTTTTTTTTTTTGGTTTGAAACTGAACGCTGGAAAAGCTCCAAGTCAATTGTCAAAGCTACCAAAATTATACTGATTATGGTGTGTCAAAACAAAGCATCTTTTAACAATAATGTGAAAGGCTCTATTTTGACAGCAGTAATGACAGGATGGTCTTGTAGGGAGGTTTTACTCTGAAACATGACACATTAATCACTGCTTACTCGTCTACACAAGATGAAAATGATATAAGCTTCTATTTCATCAGAATTATACAGCAAATACATTATTTCCAGAGGCGTCTCGTGCAGGTGGGGCAGTACCCTCACCTGTACAGGTTGGAAGAAGCAAATGAGATAGAATTCAGTACTGACTTTTATATATATGAACAACTAGTGCTGAAAATGGGAACTGCAACAAAGAGCTAATAAAGTTCAGTGGGGACAGTAATCATCCTAATCCATGTGAGAGGGCGATTACTGAGTTTAAACTTGTTTCCTGTGCTGGTTTTTTTTTTGTTCTAGTTCTTTGTCTAGGTTCTTTTTAAGTAGATTTTTTTTTTTTTGCTGAAATTAACCTGTTTGTTAATATGCATGGTGTTATTAATGCCACACTACCATCAAAATCTAAAAAAGCTACCCTCTCCAGATCATCTCTCCTCATGTTTGTGCAGAGAGTGCATTGTTTTTGCCTGGTTCAGCTCAGGTAGATTGGCTAATGGAAGTGAAAAATTCCTACAATCAATGGTTTCGACTTAATCTGTTTAAATCCTAGTTGCACTTTAACAAAATGCCTGTAGCCCCGTGAGTGATGTGATCACACAGGTCATTACAACGGCGTCAAGAAATTTGAACAAGGCTCCAGACCTGCATCAGTTCTGGTTTAATACGCTGCTGCAGTAGGTTTAATTGTTTATCAATATATTTGCGGCAGAGTTTTGGTGCCGAGTTAAAAGTGGTGTGTAGCTGACACTCAGCTGAGAGAAGTTCTGTATGAACAACAACAAAACCCTCCTTTTAATCAAAATGCACCGGGATCGAACCTGGATTCTCAGATCCGAAAATAAACAGCCTTAACCACCTTCAGTATGCCACCACTACCACATTGTAACTTTGAAGTATTCTTGTAAAAATTGTTCTCCTTCAAGGTAGCTCGAGCATACAACTTTGGTTTTATCCAAACTTCCATCTAGAAGCTTTTTATAATGAAACTTGCTGTTCAGCACAACTTGCGATGTTTCCTCAGTCATCTTATTAAATAGTAGGCCATGAAAAGTCTTAATAAATCTTTAATAAAAGATTAATCACATGCGTTAACACGTTAGTATTGATGGTCCTACTAAAAAAAATATATTTAGACTTTGGGTTTCAAGAAATTGTATTAAATCTTTACAATTATTATTTATTTTTAATTAATTAACATTTGATTTCATGCATTTTGAAGGAATGGCACATTCCATTTCAGCACTATGTATTGGTTAAAATTGGTCAAAATACATGTTATTTTTTCAGTAAAATTACATATTACAGGTCATGCATAAATAATAAACTAAAAATACTAATAAAACTGACCGTTACATGTAAGTTACACTCATACAGTTAAACAGATGTCTAATAGTATAATCACATTAAAGCGGTTAGGAGACATAAAGCCATTTATCACTTGTCAAATAGAAAAGGTATGCATAAACATGATGTAGCCAGAACCATGACTTAATAGTGTTAATGGATTGCTTCTGGGGAATTAGTCATCACTAAATGCAAATGTGCCTAACCATGAGTGAAAGTTAATAGGCACTGTTATCTCATTGGCATAACACTTATCGATCCTTATTGCCGTTCATTTGTTATTAGCAGCAGGCCACTCCACTGAGGCAAACACTCCTGATTTAAATTAAAGCTGTAAGGGAGAATAACAGCAGCTTTTCTGTATTTTTAGAGTTTTTTTAGTCAAACTGTTCACTGATAATTTTAATGACAGACTTCCCAGGGTACGTTCTAACCATAATTCTATGATCAAAAAAAGTAGAACTTTAGTAGAATCAGTTTAGATCCATTCTTTCTATTACTTTTCACCCTGTAAAGTAGCAGTTTACACTATCGTGTTTAGGGTTATACCGCTTTCTTATCAGCTGACAAAACAGAATGAATAGAATTAGAATGCAAAAATTATACTGATGGTTAAATTTGTATAAGTGAAAGAAAAAAAAAAGTTTTTTTTAAACACACAAAATATCTCTAGCAAGAGTGGATGAATATTTATGCACTTTACAGCTCTCATATTGTACTATTTTTTTAACAAGCAGAGGTCATAGAGGTCCCACAAAGTGTCTCTCTTAATACCCCAGCTTTTTTTTTTTTTGTTAAAAAAAAATCCCAAATTCCCTTCCCTGTCAGAAAGGTAGGAGTTCAGCGCCTATGTTAATGAGCTTCTGCCAAACCACGCCCCGCTACTGCCGAGCCACACTCTGCCGCGCTCATATGCTGAAGCGGATATGACATCTGTACTCAGACGGAATACATGTGTGTGAATGAGAGGGACCCAAGAGGAAGGGTGAGGCTACATGGAGCAGAGGTAAAGAAGGTGCAGGATTTTAAGTACTTGGGGTCAACGGTCCAGAGCAACGGAGAGTGTTCAAAGGAGGTGAAGAGGCGGGTACAGGCAGGTTGGAATGGGTGGAG
>JAQMYJ010000039.1:28224332-28250023 GCA_030014305.1 Clarias laeviceps
ATGTTGATAGGCTCTATTTTGTAAAACACATTTACTGCCACTGCCATAGACGTCCAAATGACGTCCAAAAAAAAAAAACCCAGATTAGGTCAAATGTTGAACGTCAAAATGACGTCCAAGTTGGGTGAGACATGATCTGCACGTCTATCCGACGTCCAATGTTTAGTAGGATGTGGACACACTGTGTTCAAATATTTGTTGTATCTCTATCAAACAAAATTGATTAGACCTTGTCCATTATCCACTTACCAACTCTTGGACGTCTAAGCAAACGGAAAGGCACTCTTAATAACCCTGCATTGCAGTCAACAATATAAAGCTTCCATTTAAAAACTTGTTTTGCACTTAATCAATATGGCTTGAATCATGTGCTGGGCGGGACTGTTTCTGTAGAAAGGCTTGCTGCTGTTTGGTATTGATTGAGTTCTGTAGCAGGCCCCTGGCTCTCGCTCTTGTGGCTCTGCTGCCTCAGGAGCACTCCCTTATAACGCTGCGTTTGAATAAACGCTGTACTGATGAATGATCATGTACTGTACTTACTTTAAATTTTTACACCTTAAATTGTTATTGATGTAACATCTTCATTTGTTTCTCCATATTTTATTAAGGTTTCCATAATCAGGTATGAATAATTTAAATCTAAGATTTGACTTGTAATGGACATAATCAGTTGTATCTTTGGCTCTGTAAATCTGTAAAATGAACATTTTATGTTTTCAATTATTTAATCGTGAATATTTGAGATTACACCAAATCAGTTTTTTTGACCAATAATCATGAAAAGAGACACATTCCCATTGTATTATAGAAGCAATATTTTAAATCTGCACTTAAATAAATAAAGGATGAATGGACCAGTCCTAGTTTAACAGTTAAAATTCTGTGTGTGATCAGAAGTTTGAAAGTTCAAATTTGCCAACTTCCATTAAATGAGGCTTTCAGAATTTTTCTTCTGTACGCTTCAATTGTATTTTGCACTGCTTCACTTTTAAAAAAGGTAAATAAATAAATAATATTGGAGATGACGTCAGATTATTGTTTGATAAATGTGAAATGCCATTCGTCAGCAACAACTCGGTTTGCCTTTAAATGTAAAATGACATCAGTCTACCTACCATAGGGTTAATTTACTTTCAAAGCAAATACGCGCCATCTATTATTATTATTATTTAAATAGCCAGAATTTTTCCCCACTCCCTTCAGTTACAAAGAAAATATAAAGCATGAATCCTGCTGTCTTCTCTTCTGAGTGACTCCTAAAATCCTGCTTTGCCGATGATGCTTTCCTCCCCCACATAATCTGTTTGATTTGATGTACTGTAGGTTTCAGGTTATAAGTGAGTGGGTGGAATAATATTGGTGTCTTCATTTTTACTCCAGTCTTTATTGGCACATGCTGGCTGAATCATACAGCGTACACATATTCTTCTTTCTTATTTCACAAATTATAGGTCTATTTTCTGTTAAAAGTTTGCTAGGGGAATTGAATAGAATGTTAAGAATATTAGCTCCTCTATGTGTAGATTAATCAGTTATAACTTATAACTTATGATATAAACGAGCCAATATAAGTGTCAGCATGCAATTCACTTGGCCAGCTAAGCTTAAAAGAATGACTAAAATTAGACTAAATTAATCTGTACTAGCACATACTGTATGATAAATTGCGCGTGAGCTGAAAGTAAATATATACACTTTGGTGCGACAGTGTTCATGGTCTGTGGTCAGTTTGAGCCAAGTTGGTTTAATTAAGTTTCTCCAGATCCATAAACATTTTGAGGATGATAAGAAAATAAAGGTCTATGGTCTAGAATATAGGCTGAGGATGATGGGGACATACAGTGTCAAATCTATGAATGCTCTTAAAATGTTTTAGTAGCTTGGTTGCAGGATTGTAGAATTCACTACCGAACCCTCTGGAGGCATCATTATGCTTATTAATGAAATGTTAAGTATGTAAAGCGTCTGCTTGAAAACAGTGTTGTTGTTTTGTTATTTATTCATTTCTTGCTAGCATGCTTATGCATATTACTGTATGCCTGCCCGTATAACGTGCATATAATGTGTGTGTGATATGCCACCATGACAACAAACTGACATTTTATAGGCATGTTTGGACAAGTTTGAGCATTTCAGTCAACCCAGCCCAGTCCAGTCAGTGGGCAATAAACGGTTTCAGTCTCACCTGGTAAGAGACTACAGAATAGAATACAATGCCAGATATTGCACAATATACAGAGTATTTCATCATCTCACTGCTTGACACAAACTCCTCCATAACCGTGGTCCGTTTATGTGTCTGTATTTATAACTCGTTATAACTAAAATGCTTGAGGATTTCTGTTTTATTTGGGAATAACAGAAATGGCTGAATATGTAGCAGGACAAAATGAAGTGGTGATCACAGAGCCTGTAAACAGGTTAGAATAAAACGGCCAGGTGAATACCAGTTCAGGAGTTCGGTGAACATATTGTAAGGAAATTATATCATAAAATAGTTTTTCATGCTGATGTATAGTAGATACTTTACCCAATTAAAAAGAAATGCAATAGCAAAATAAAAAAAATAAAAAAACTGTTTTATTGATGATGTCACCATTCTAGTTGTTGAGTTTGAGTACACCTTGTGGTCACAAAGGGAACTGCAAAAAGTGCTGTTAGAGATCTATCAGGGGGGTAATCATGCTGCCTCATGCTTACTTCACAGAATATGATCAAAAAAGGTAAGCGAGGAACAGGGCAGATATTGATAGGGTTGCCAGTGCCTTGGGATTTGGGTTTTATGAACGAGTAAATTTTTTTTTTTTATAGCTAACCTAGTACATTTCTGCAAAAAAAGGTAAAGTGCAGACTTGCACTATGGTATGCAGAAACATTTCTATTGTAAGATATATTGCAAAGATTAGGAGCGGTAAAGAGGGATTATACAGTGCATAATGCCCCAGCATCAGAAATTAGCGTATACCACAATGACCTTGTATACTTCCCACGCAAAGGCTGAGAGAAAGATCAGAATTGCAACTTTTTTTTTCATGCCCAACTTTTTGGAGCAAATATCAAGCCTTTTTAAAGATGTAGGAAAATTACCTGAAACATGGCACCCCTGGCTATAAATGTTAGTGCTGCTTTGTGCATATGCTGTAAAATAGGTACAGCTAGAACTTCACAAAATTATCTTCACACTCTCTGTCTGACCGTATGTTTTCGACTCTCAACCGCTTTACTCTGAAAGTTCAGTAGATATTACTCATAGCTGAGTCACACTCTACTTAATTTTGTTTGAGGCCACATCATTATTAATGCCATGCTGCTGTACCAAATCTATATGGCTTGATGCTGTTGATTAAATGATTGCAAATGCAGAACCCCGTTCATAATCTGCATAATACTGTAATTTTTATAACTTGACTTCACATCATTTTTATGAATTCACATCAGTGCATAAAGATCTATATTCAGCAGCTTTTCTTTTTCTTTGGGAAAGTGACCACAGTAGGGTCATTGCTCTGACACAATTATATGTGGGAAGTGGATCAATCTATGTGCAGTAGTAAAACTAACATCGTAGTGTGTTACACAGGTATGAGTGTACCTACAGTAGTGCTTTATTAATCACTGGCCCGAATGTGTGTGCATGGATTTGAAAATGTATGCAGTGAACTGCGAGATTCCATTCTTCAGGGTGTACTGTTACTGTACAGTATGTGCTAGGATCAGGGTTGCCAGATCTCTGAGACAAATCGGCTCCCTGGTTAAGTAATGTGAACAAAAATGTCATTTGCCTCAATAGTTCTTAAACCAAGGCTTTCTTTCAACATTGTTTACGAATAACGTATATGTTGTGAATTTAAATTTAGTACATCATGATCCACTGTGTTCACTTACTGACTATTAGGTAATCAAGGTTAGAACTTTCTACTGTAGGTACTGTAAACGAAATGGTGCACAACCCAGCAACAAGAAACCTTTAGTATTGAGTGTGTTGTTGGTTCACTGTGTGGGTGTACAGGTGTAGCCTATAGCTTAATGCTGTGTGTAGGACTGTTTTTTTTTTTTGTTCACGCAGTTATTTCTATTTGTACAGTAGCTAGGAGTATTTCCTTTCTGAAGAGAAAAGTAAAAGAAACAGACATACGGATTTCCACCGCAACACTTAGGCTACAATCTTTTGGGCTATAAATAGACAGGAGTCAGAGAGAACACAAATTAGGCACTTGATACTGAAAGGGTGCAGACATCAAAAGGGAATTTGATTCAGCAAATTTATCAAGGAGAAGTGAATTTCCAGACCTTAGAAACGTAAGTCAATAGAAACGAGAAAGGTGTTAAATCTTTTTTTTTTTTTCTTTTTAAGTGAACAAAAAAAAATCCCTGCTCTTACCTGAATAAGAGTAAAGGCACCTTGTGCCCAGGGAAGTGTGGATTGCTTAAATGCCTAAAAAGCCGTTAAAGCAGGAAGTTTTACATGTTGTTAAATATATAGCTTGCAGGACCAAAAAAAAATTATTATATCCATTAACATTAATCCTTAGTAACTCAGTAATTCATCCTTAGTAATTGCCTGGTCAGGGTTGTGCTGGTTAGGGCTGTGAATTGGTTTATATTTAATTGAAAAGAGCTAAGATTCATTGGAAAGTATCTCAGGGCCCCTTAGTACCTACAAGGTGGATCTGTATGGCGAGATGAGCACTAATATGATGGTGATGCGCTCAAAACCTGGCAGCTGGGTATATGACTTGAGAGGAAGGGGGAAACAAACACAGATCAATACTTGGCTCTAGCTTTCCTTATAGGAATCATGCCACATTTTGGGCATCATGAGTAGCAAACTGTGTAAAACTATTCAGGGGGCATAGACAGTGATTCTGTGAAGAATTCAATTCTGCAGCAGGCCAAGAGAGTTACTGGCTTCATGATTGATGCACTTGTACCACAAGTCAAAGAGAGGCTAGGCTTGCTGAGCCATGTGATGGATATACCAATATATTGTGTCTACACCAGTGGTGGTCAGCAGTGGTGTGCTCACCCTTTTACAGAATGATAAATGTTACACCTGGTGGCCATTTCATGATGCATTCAATACCCAGTCGTTTCAGGAGGGTTTTCAAACAAGGGACTGAGCTTACCTACTGGACAAATGAAATTGTTCAACCACTTTAAAAATACCTTTTTCATAGGTAGTCAAGATCTGAGGTTTGCTTGAGGGGGGAAAAGTACTCTTCATTTTTTTCTGTTTGTTTTTGGGGGGTAGGTGGTGGTGGTGGGGAGGACAGGTTATGAAACTAGGTATTTTATTGATTAAAATAAAAAAAGGAGTTATAAATACAGAATGGTTTGTGAGGTGGCCTTTTTCCTTCATGTTCTAATGTCAAACTTTTTATTTTTATTGATACATTTCTTTTTTCTTTTTTAAAAAAAAGAAAAACCCATAGTCCATCAATCACCATTTTTTTGCTTCCAAAATGCCATTATCAGGTATCAAGCAGACAGATTGTCTGACACCGCCGTGATTCACTCAAACACATCTACACACAACAACCTGGTTGCCTAAGAGCTAAAATCAAAATCCATAATCCCATGTAGAGATGAGAAAGAACAAAACAAAACATGATAAATGTGTTCCAAGAATAAAGCATTTCAGGAAACCTGAAGCAGTCTGCTGCTGGTTTTGTTGAACAAAATATTGTCCAAGTAAAGACGGATGTTCAGTATGAGTAAAATTTGTAACGGGAGATGGGATATTCAACAATAAAAAAAAGAAGCCTGACAATATTTTCAGCCAATGAGATGCAAAATAATTCACGCTTGTCTGAAGGCAGAGCCAAAAAGTGCCTGAAATATTTGTCCGTATTCAGACACAATTGCACATAATCTAATGGGCCAAATTATAGCTCTAGAATTGGCACTCTTTACAAAAAATGGGCAAGCTATTGTATACACGGCACATTTTTATTAAGATCTTGTTTAAAGCCCAAATTAGACACTTTAGAAAGGTTTATTCACTTTATTTCTAATGATTGCTACTTGAGATCTAGTGACTGCAGTGGTCATAGCATATCATTTTCATACTTATCAAATCAATCATTAAGACCTTGGGCTTTGTTGAAAATGGGGGTGGGATCATCTTGAAAGAGAGCACTCGTATCGGGATAGAAATGATTCGTTATTGGATAAATCTGATACGTCAGAATACATTTGTATTGATTAGGAGGGACTTGTACCTTTAAGGGGGATCAAACATGGAAAGATAAAACAACAGTATGATTATCTCATCGCAGGGGTGTCTGTCAATTGGGGAAAATAAAAAATCAGATCTTGAAGCTGATCTGTTAGAAGAAAAAACAAGCCTATGCATCTGAGTGAGTTTGACAATGGTTAAATTGTGATGGCTAGATAACTAGGTCAGAGCATCTCCAACACAGCAGGTCTTGTTGGGTGTTCCCGCAGTGGATAATACCTACCAAAAATGATCTGAGAAAGGCAAACTAGTGAACCTACGTATGACTGGGTCATGGCGGCCAAGGTTCATTGCTGTGCATTGGGAGAAAAGGCTAGCTCATATGGCCTGACTCCACAGGAGAGAGCTACAGTACTGCAGCACAAATTGCTGGTCAGAGTGCCCATACGAACCCCTGTCTACCTTTGAAAGCACCTACAATGGGCACGTGAACAGCAGGAAAGTGACCCAGGCTAATAAATCACAGTTTATTTTACATCATGTGGATGGCCGGGTGCATGATGCATTATGGGAAGAAGCCAAGCTGGTGGAGGAAGTTTAATGCTCTGAGTGATGCTTTTCTGGGAAACCTTGGGTCCACTTGGATGTTACTTTAACACATACCACCTACCTAAATATAGTTACAAACCAAGTACACCCTATGATGGCAACAGCATTCCTTAATGGCAGCAGGCTTTTTATTTTTAAAGCAATATTGACTTGGGCTCCAAATTTCAATCCAACTTCAACACAATCAAGCATCTGTGGGATGTGCTGAATAAACAAGTCAGATCCATGGAGGCAACACCTCGCAATTAAGGATCTTCTGCAAATAAATTCTTGCCAGATAAATCAGCACACATCCGGGGTCTTGTAAAGTCCATGCCTCAAACTTGAGCTCGACACTTTGAACTTTTTGAAGATCACCTTTACTAGCCTGGACTGTTTACAAAAGGCAGGTTGGGTTCAGGAATAGCTAAATTCCCTAAATGGGGGCGGTTGTTGATCATTGTGTCGAGGTTACTCTGAGTTACTGATCGGAAGGTCGGTGTCCCAGCTCCTCCAGTTTGCCGCTGGTGGGCCCTTGAGCGAGGCTCTTAACCTTGTCTCTCAAATAATGTCTACTAACAAGAAGCTGGGATATGTGAAGAATAAAGACTTTCACTGTGCAGTAATGTATATGTGACGAATAAAGCCTGAACAAACTGAGCTTCATCAGATCAGACTATGTTCTTCCAGTCTTTAACTATACATTTTGTGTGCCACCTGACATAGTCTCCTGCTGTTTTACGTACCTCATCTGCTTCTAGGATCGACATATTGCACATTTTGAGGTGCTTTTCTCCTCACCACAACTGCACAGAGTGGTTATCTGAGTTACTGTCGCGTTTTTGTCAGCTCAAACCAGGCTGGGCATTCTGTGTTGACTTCTCTCATCAAGGCATGTCCTTCTGCAGGACAGTCTCTCATTAGATGCCTTTTTTTCTTCATTTCACTATTCTTAGTAAGCTTTAGAGACTATTGTGCATAAAAAAATATTTAAAAAATCCATGGAGATCAGCAGTTATAGAAATACTGAAACCAGGCCATCTGGCACCAGCAATCATGCCACACTCAAAATAACAGTGAACACATTTTTGTCCTTATTATAATGGTTTATGGAAACATTACAGTATAAACTTATTGCAGGTTATGATGTTGATGAAGTGATGCTATACCCAAACCCTAATGTCCCCTGTTTTTTTTTTATTTTTTTATCATTTTGCTTTTACCCCTGTTTTGCTGCTAAGAATTGGCAGAACTCCTCAAAAATATGCAATTAAATTTTAGCAAAGGAAAAAGGCTATAAAAAATTGGAAAAAGTCCTCCTCACACCTGCAATATCAAAAACTTGCCAATATCATATGAGATTTTTATTACAGTGTGTACCAAAGCTTCAAAGCAGCTGAGTGTAAAAGTATCAGTTCAGAGTGCATTAGTTGTAAGTATACAGCATACTCCAGTCCATTTCAAACACTCCTTCTGAAAATGACACAAAATCATGTTTGTAAGTAACATCATACTTACTGAGTGATAATTCCTGAAAGTACGTCTGGATGCTGTTAAGGTGGTCATTGAAGGTGGAATTTTTCCCTAACATCTCTTAAGCTTAAGCTCTTAATAGCTGGGTCCATATTTATTAGCAATTTTTTTTTCTTTGCTTGTTAATTCATCCATAGTCATAATGAAGATAATCTAATGAAAAATAAGATTTTCTTTTTAGTTATCGTGTCAAATAGTGAATGGAACGTTTAAAGAAAACTCAAAGCTGAAGGTTGAGCCAGAGGAAATAGGGCTGCGTTAAGGAAAGAAAATGTACAGTATATTGAATATGATGTAAGGTAGTCATTTTGAATAAACTTCAAGTATTTGCATAATAGATTAAATACATGTATTTCTTCGACCTTGTTACTATGAGTGACTTTAAGAGTACTTTAGCTGTAAATTACAGTGAGCTGTTTAGTGTTAAGACATTTTATTGATGGTTGCTGTACCTTGCAGCATCCTTATCTGTTCATCCATGCTTCACAATTACCCCTGTTGATGTGCTTATTCATTCATCTATTCATTTTCAGAATCAATATTATTTATAGAAAGCTTGCATTTTCGGTCCTGTACACCTATAATTATGCAGTAGATAGTAAGGCTGCAGCACAATGTCATAGTCTGTATTTGTTTTGTGCTGATCCAAACAGCAGTATTCAGTTTCAGCAGTATTCAGCAGTAGCAGTATGTATTCAGACATAAACCTAGAGTAGGTATAGGCAAAATGTGTGTGCGTGTGTGTGTTCTAGGTAAGTTCATTAATTGGCATGAATTGTGTATATTTACTCATATGTTTGGACCTGCCTGCAGTATTTTTAATTTAAGTGTATATTTTCCAACATGTTAAGAAAATAGCAGCCTTATTTAAACCACCGCAACCCTGACCAGGCCGTTACTAAGGATAAATTACTCTTATAAATACATCCCATATACTATTCACATCAATACTTGTGAAAATGTTTCTCCATAAGCATTATATCTAACTGCTCACTGGCATCTGCAAGCTACATGATCACTCATTCACTTTGCTGTAACTTTGTTGTTGTGTCTGCAGAACCTCGAAACCAACTTTTTCTCACACCATGTAAAACTTTCTGGCTAGCTTTATTTAATAAGAACAAAAACAAATAAATTAATTAATAATAATAATGATAATTATAATTATATAAAAATCTGTGCTTCCTATATACAGCGGGTTTTTTGTTTCAATAATGTCTAGATATACCTACCGTAATAAATATCTTAAAGCAGTCATTAAAATCAGGGTAGCTGTGTTGTAGACCAGTGTTTTCCAAGTGGTAAACCGCAGCCCCCTGTTGGGCTCTGGAGATAGTGCAGGTGTGCTGGAATAAGTCATTTACTATACACATTTACTATACACAGTCATTTCCTCACATTTTGCTAATATTTAAAATATTTGGGGTAAATGTTTAAATAAAAAAAATTATATTAAATCAAGACAATGGTATTTCAATTGTGATGTACTTTGTTAAAAATGTAAAGAGAAATATTTCATCTTTTTCTCATGTATTGATCTGTTACAGTATGTATTGTTTATCTCTTATCAAATTCCTTTCATGAGACTACATAACAAAATAAATGCCTTTTAGTGATTTTAAAGGGCTCTGTTTCTCTTCTTCTTCGTCTTCTTATTATTAATGTTTTTTTTTATTTACTTTTTTTTTTTTTTTTACTTTTACTCCACTTTCTTTTTGTTAACCTACTGTGAGCTCTCAGCTAGATATTCCTTTCCGAGGGAATTAAGGCCTTCCTTTTCTGTCTTTGTTCCATTTGGCTGGAGATTAAAGGTCAGAGGATGCAGTAGCACTTAACCATGCTCCCTAAAGAAGGAGGTCAGTGTATCAAGCAGGACTTTCTTCAAATGAACATGTCTGACCTTTCACCCAAGAGCCATAGAGGCAGTCATTACTTCAGAGGACCCGTATTTGAACTCCCTCGTCTTGCATCCTTGTAATTTACCTGAGCAGTGTCAGAGATGAGACTGCATCCCAAGAGTCGATGTACGTAGACTAAAAGTAGACCTACATACTTCGACAAGTAACACATGCATACATGTTCAGTTTGGATTATAATTGCAATGGAATTGAGTTGTTTTTCCATGGGATGAAAAATACAGGAATACAGTTTATTGCTTATGCATTAGGGATTTAATGTCTTATTCAGAATGAGCAGATAACGTGGTTTAGACAAATAAAGATACCAGGAGTTGTTCTACCTGGAGAAATCTTGTAGAAACTAGTGATAGAGACTAGTGCGTACATAATAGGAATCCCACAGGGTGCAACAAAAATCTTCAACAAATGGGATGCTTCTTACTCGAGGACAAAGAAAGATCCCATTTATGAACATATAGCATTTACTCAGTCATTCTTAGTAACTGTCTGGTCAGGGTGGTTTAAATTAGGCTAACACCTTTCATAGTTTATGGAAATATAAAATAATTTTTATAAAATAAAACGTTGTATTTTCCCAAACTTTAAAAAAAAAAACCTGAGGCTGCCAGAGCCCCACTGACGAAACATCAACGCTGACAACAAAAAAAAATGTTCTGCTTAATTTAATGTTGTATTAAAGGTCATTCTGTTTGTGTGCCTTTTCCAGGTTGTCTGGCTTCATGTTGCCATCGCCAATAGTAAGTTCGGGGTCCATACTGGCACTATGGTTTACTACAGATTTTGCTGTGAGTGCTCAAGGATTTAAAGCAATATATGAAGGTAAGAGACAGTGGATGACGATGCACTGTTGATATTTTTTATTTTTTATTTTTTTTATAAGGGTCAGAAGAGTATCTAACTTTTATGTTATTTAAAACTTGCTCTTTTTTTATGGTATTTCCATAGAAGTTCAAAGTCTCAGTCCTTTTTAAGTCTAAAGTGTAGATGCTGAGTACATGTATATTTACTCTAACTTTTAAATGGCAGAAGATACCAATATAAGGTTCTATCTTTGGCATCAAATTATTTATTTTATTCTAGACTTTTTTTGCAGCAGCATCACTAGTGGTCAGTAGAAGCAAAAACACAGAATGTAATGACGATGTGAGACTGGAGCTGATTTCTCACTTTCTTTTTTGGTTTGTTTGGTATTCAGAGAAAGTACAAACCCAATAGTGGAGTATTGGCATATCACATCACACACAGACACCTATCTGCCCTTAAGTGTGTGATATTGTTCCCTGCAATGATGAAACCTTTTGATATATTCTTATTATGATTCAAATTTTTAGCCTGCATTCTAATGTCACAGCTTCAGAGCTACTTTATTTTTAATATTAGACCGGAATCCATCCAGTGACATTCTTAACTAATCCTTATAAACCGAATTACTCTAGCGATGCATTACTCTAGCCCATAAAGCATTACTATGCATGATAAATAAACGTGTTTTCCGGCAGTGAAAGATGGCGTAATGGTGCGTCTGCATTCTGAAAGGACTTCAGGCTTTAAAAGTGTGCACTAATTCGCTCACAGGTATGTCTCTGTGAAACTAGATTAATACTCCATGCAAATGCAGCAATGAGCTTTTCCAATTAGTTGTCAGATTAACGGCAGTATCCCAGTTTTACCTGGATCTTATTCAGTTCCTGCTCTGCTCCCCTGAGCTATGTGGACTAATTTCACTAGAAAGATGAGGGCACAGATATGATCTCTATCATTGTTCTCATTCACCCTAATGTTAACACATGAAATGCAGTTAATAAGATCCCCACTTGTATTGTTCTTATCATCTCATTTGTCTTTTTTTCCTCAATCATGCACTCAGTCAGGGAAGCTAAATTAAGGCTGGATTTGTATCCGTTATTACAACCAAGCTATAACTGTGAAAGCAACAGCTCAATTTTTTTATTTAAATTTATTTTAAATAAAGTTGAAATATCACCAGAGCTTCACCCACAGGCTTATCTTTGAAAATTCTCAGGCATTTCTACATACCGAGCTCGGCACGCTCAACCATATGACTCATCAGATTTCGGCCTTTTGAATGATGCACATTCATGTCACTTCTTTGCTAGAGAGGCCTATTTTCATGCTTTATTCCTCCCCATAATCTCCTTCAGAATATGGATTACTGCCATCATAATTCAACTTCCTTTTGGCAACGGCCTCATTGCTGTTAACTTATGAGTCGCTCTGGAAGGCTTCGCACATCGAAAAGTCACATCTCTCTCATTTGGCATCATGTATTGTTGGGTGCGAGCAAAAGTGCCCGAATACTCAGTCTATTTTTACGGCCATATGGCAGTTGTTGAGGCACCGCTGTGGAATGCAGATGTTCTGACAATGTGTGCTTTGTGCATGCTGCGAGACAAAGCTCTGTCTTCTGCATGAGGTATTATTCCTGCATCGCACTCAATGCTGCCACATGATCTCATTACACACCTAAACATCGTGATGTAATTACACCCTGTTCGTCCGCCATCCCGCGTCCTTCGCTTTGGAAACAATGCACGCGCGCTCCTGCTTTGCGACGCATGTCACAAACCGTGTGATGACCGTGCAGGTTTTACCTTAGCGCAGTCCACGCTCTGACAATTGAGATGTTATGAAATTGGCTCAAGGTTCTTTCCGCTGGGTTGTTTTTATGTGCATTAGCCAAAGCCCGTTGAAGTCAGTGCTGCATAACATTTTCAGTGACTGCAGGACCTTTCTCTGTTATGCATTAGAAGCCTCTTGCACAGCTACAACCCAATCCATCAGGTTAATGGGATTTTATAATGGCGTTCCCTCTGGTGTCCAGAACGGACACTGTTTAACACAGTATAGTGTTTTTTTTTGTTTTTTTTTTGTCCCGCTCATTGCCGTAGAGAGAAACACATTCTAATGGCTGTGGACTTGAGCATTAGTGGGCTATCCATTAGAAAAATAATGACAGACATTCTAGCTAAATTTGGTTTTAGTTGTGCTCACCTGCAGGAATGTTTTATAATGCTGCTTTTTTTTTTTTTAAAACAACAACATTTTATCATATAATTGAACAAAATTGCTGCATGAATCTGTAGTGTAACAATGGAACTCATAATAACATGCTCTTAGTTTGTGACACATAACATATGGGAAAGTACTGCACATTTCACTGCAGTTTTGCTATTGCTAAGTGTTTAATTATTTAGATGAAAGTCTTTCTTGCTTTGGTGCAAGCTGATGTGTTAGAGCGAGGAATAAAAAAAATAAATAAAAAAAAAACACTGCTGAAGTTCATAATGTGCACGCCTAAATGTTAAAGCGAGATGCACTATTTCTTCAATTCCCATTCAGCGCTGTTTAGATCACGTCATGCGCAATTGTCCCACAGGTTTCCCAGCAGCCTTTAGAACAGGGCTTATGGACCATTACACCAGACTAATTGTAATCTATTTGCCTGCAGAGTGCTGAGTGGCACAGCAGTGTGGTAGATGAATATAGAACCTTGGAACAATTTTCCCTCCCTTGATACACCCAGACGTTCAAGATGACAGCGTATGCCGATTTGATCAAGAGTGCCGCAGTTAATTAACAAAAAAAAAAGGGAAAAAAAAAAATCTTCCTGACAAACTGATTTTTCATATTTTCTTAAATGTGCATTGTTAATAGTCTGAGCAGAAAGATTATGCACTGGCTATGAATGTAATAAAGTAAGTAAACCGATACGAGGGTTAAAGATCTGTGCGCAAATCCATATGTTTATACACAGAATGACTTTATAGGCAAAGGCTGTGACTCAGTGCCCACGCAATATAATTTGCAAAGAATTCTCATGGTGTACAGGGGGAGAAGGTTAATGAGGTGCAGGTGAGACTGATTAACAGTAGTTGGTACGGGATGGTGACCTCTGGTGAGCAGGAGTGGTATTCAAGTTTTCCACTGTGACAACATGCGGGCGCAAGTGCATACACTTAGTATGAATTTTATGGGGAATTTTTAAAGGATCAAAATAAAGGAAACCATGGCACAAGGCAAAACTTAACGATACTATAGCAGAAATATAATAATAATAATAATAATGACATCATAATCTAAACTACAAATTATCAAACAAAAAACACAAGTCCTTCAAAAGCTGCCCTGATTTTATTTTACTGATCATAGTCATACTGAAAGTCTGCTGTGGTACTGTCTTCACAACTAACATTTCCGCACCGCCACCTGTATGAGCACAGAGCCATGAATCTGCCGAGCTGCACAAACACCACACAAAGCCAGCATAGATACATCATTTAAAATGATGGCACCATTGACCAAAGCACACGACTTGCCAAAAGTGATCAGATGCCATTCTCAGTCCATGGCAAGCTGGCACACAGATACACATTAAGGCACTTACTCATGCTTGGGTCTGGAGCACCGCCACAACTGGCAAGCAGCAGGCATGTTCTATCAAATTAAAAAAAACAAATCAGCAAAAGTCAACATACAGTACAGGACAAACACAGGGAATAATGGAACGGAAAATGGGAATGAAAGTAAAACTTTCTTTGAAGAAGCAGCAGCTAAGATTCACAGCAACACGAAACGCTACTGAGTAACAAACCACAGTAGTGAAAATTATACATCAATAAAACAGAAACAAATGCAAGTGGCATAGTAAACAGAATGCAACCTTAACAGAGCATCGTTCCATTCCATACATTTACGTCTGAGAAGCGTTGAAAGCAGAACTGATTCGCCTACCTGTGTTTTTAGCAGATGAGAGAAAACCTACAATTTGCACTTTAACAGCGTTTAAAGGGGACATATTGTGCAAAGATGCATATTAGACATGCACTGTGCATGTACAAAATAAATTTAAACAAATAAATAAATAAGGAAAAAAACTAAACTTGCTTTTTTTTTTTTTTGTCCTTTTTCATTTTTAAAGTAGCCACTTAGCGTTCCCCCTAATGTGACCTCATATAGTAAGATACCCTTTTCCAGCTTATTGCTCACGAAAAGAAAAAGTATAAAACTAGTGATTTTAAGGTAAGAAAAAAATGCAGGAGTTTTGAGACCTATGATTATTTAAATAGTTAAATATGAGATCTTTAACCCAATGCTTAACAGTTTTACAAGCCAACTTTGTTTGGTTGGCCAAATAAACAAACAAACAAAAAAAAAAGTAAGCTTGAGAAAAGGCTCACTCACTCTGTAGGCTCACTAAGTACAGTAGGTAGCCTCCCTTTCTGCAGGTGAGCGAAGGGGCATGGCCGCTGGAAAAGGGCACAGCTGGTGAATAATCACCTTTAATGTATCTCGGGCTTCATCCACATTATAAAAACAAGGCGGGTAGTTTAGCTCGGGGTCCGGAGGGCTACAGGGTAGAGTCGCGCAGCAGACGTTAAACTGTGATGAGTGGCACGCAAGCGAGGTGATGTTATGTGGCCCAGGGACTTCCAAGGCAACAATGAAATGCTGCCCTTCTGATCGCCGCATTAAGTACAGCCGCGAGAGAACTGCACTGGCTTTTGTAACCCTGCTGCTGAAGAGGAAAAGGCCGCTGTGTGCTGCACGTTAAGGCCCCCCGTTCCCCGTTCCCGATGGACTTCCGTCTGTGGCCGCACCCACAGGATCATGAGGGATCATGCAAAAGCCACTACCCAAGCCCATGCCACCTAGGCACTGCCTCCAGACCTGTACGGGCATAAAGACTCAATTTCCTCCCCCCTTTTTTCTTCCTCTTTCCTTAAACCCTTTCCTTCCTCACTTCTCCAAATAAAATCACCCTTTTTCCGTAAGACCTCTCCTCGTGTCCGTCTGTCTGTGGTGCCACCCGTGTGTCAAACCCATTACACTGACAACTTTTTTCTTCTTGAAAATAATCCTACACATTTTATGCATTGGGTGATTCAAATGAACACTGACTTCCAAAGGAATTGGATTGTATAGTAGTAAAGAACGTGGCTCTTATTTAAATTTACCCTTGAAAATATGCATTGAACTGCTGGAAGGAATGGCTAGGCCTCTGTGATCTATTCAACAGAGAGCCCATATGCTAATTTAAAGTTAAAGGGGAAAAAAGAAGGTATATAGAGTTTAGTAGTCTCTTTAAAATGTATTTTCTAGAATAATTTTTTTTGTTTTGTAGACACTGTTGTTTGATAGACCCCGCTTTGAAATTCAGCAGTCTCGGCTTCACAACATAGTTTGAATCGTGTAATTAAACTTTTTAGTTCGAAGTCGTAATTCATCATGCTGTAGATAAGACGTCATAGTGCAATTCCCATTATCTCTACACTAACATTTTTACACTGCGTTCTTCTCCTCGGGGATCGTGTTGGCCGATGAGCTTTGTGCTGACGCTGGGAAATAACGCTAATATTGTCAGCTTTTGCAAACGAGCATTTGCTGCTCATATTCAGCTTCTTCAATTAAGTATCTCGTCAGACCTTTATTGAAAATTTAGAAAAAAATGACTTTTTTTTTTTTTTCTCCTCACCCAACACTGAGATTTAGATAAGGAAAAAGTCCAGCAAGGCCTGCACCAAAAGATATGAATCAATTAATTTCCCTTCACACAGCAGAAGCCTTAAGATAGCTGCTGGTCTGTCAAACGTGATGAGAGTCTGGCTAACGTTTAATCAACCTTGCTGAGTTAGGATGTGATAGAAAGGCTAGACAAGAGGATTGGATTACACTCTGGGTCTCCCTTTCGGTTATCAGACTGCTCCTCTTCTATTTGGACACCACCTGAGTCACTCAGTAGTTCTTTAGCTGTTGCTTTTGGAGAATGATGGAGTCTGCAGGTCAGAACCTTAAGAACATGGTGAAGAGATGTTTGATCTCATGGTCAGTGGGTCTGATGTTCATCCAGGGCAAGTTTGTAAACATTTGGACATAGGGGAGTGTGTACTGTAGGTCACAGTAAATCTGTGTGTTAAAGTCTAAAGACTGCACAGGTGTGTTTAACATTGGTATATTTGAGTACTACATTGCTTATATAAAAGAGGTTATAAGAGAAACTATTTTCTTATGAACCACACTGGAGTCACGAGAACATGTCGCAGGCACATACACTACACTACCTTTGCATACTATACCAGATAATTTTTCAAACAAAATGTAAGAGAGACAAAGGAAAAGCACGACCCCGGCTGCTTATAACTGTCTGTGGAATGTAAAGCAAAAGAGAGTATAATATTTTCAATATGTTTGAACCATGAAGAAAAATCTTCTGTAGCAGATTTTTCCAACAGCCTGCATGTATGTGTTCAAAAGATGTAATGGCAAATCCCTGGATTCACCTTGCTGCAAAAGAGGAGCTGTGTATCCTTTTTTCAAAGCATTCAAAATAAATGAGCTCTGAGGAGCAAAGCGCTGACCTTGAAACATGCCAAAGATGGCTGTACACTTTTTTCCCCCCGATATATATCGAATCAACATAAAAAATAGAATCAACCATCAGAAACTAATAGCTAGTATTTTCTTTTTTCTTGAACTATGCATCAAGGGGATAAACGTGCAGGCCCAATGAAAAGATTACGATTAAATGATGACATCAGACTTCAAATGGATAGGACAGATAAATTTTTTTGCACTGTGTTTAAAAAGCTTTTTGGTCAACAGCCAGGTAAAAGCCCTTGTATTATAGTATGATTGAATAATTGTTTTGGTAAAATCTGAATACAAATACTGATGCACTGCCTGGCCAGAAAAAAGTTGTGGTTTAAGAAGGGTCAAATTATTGCAATCCTTCAGGCAAAAAGGATGATGCTGTAATGGATGGAATTTGGTTAGGAACTGTCCAACACACAATTAATTCTGAAAGGAAAGTGCTGATCCATCAACTTCACAGAGGAAATGTGGTTAGAAAAACATCATGAATAGAGATCACATACACGCTTGCCGACGATGCACCTTACAAATTTCGACAGTAGAAGTCACAGCTATGTTTAATAGTGAAAGCTTTTCCACAAGCATAATGTGATGAGAACTCTCAGGATTGGGGCCACCTGTATGAGCATAAGACTTGTTAGTGAGACCGACCAGAAAAAGCATAAAGATTGGACTGTAAAGATTGGGCAATAGAAAAGGTCATGTGGTCTGATGAGTCCAGATTGACCCTAAACGAGACTGACCCTGTGTCAAGAAGGGGAAGAAGGGAAGCGCATGAAGCAATGTACCCATCATGCATAGTGCCTATTGTACAAGCCTCTGGAGACAGTGTTATCATCTGGGGGTTCTTCAGTTGATCAGGTCTAGGCTCAGTAACATTGTGACAATAAAATGCAGTCAGCTGACAACCTGAATGTACTGAATGACCAGGTTATCAGATCTTGGGGTGGTGGGTTCTTTCCAGTACTTAAAGTGTGAAGGAGTGGTTTTGGGAGAATGAGGAATTGTTTTCATAAATGAATTGGCCACAATATTACTGCAATCATAGCTAAAGGCAGTCAGATTGAATATTAATTTGGGGGTGGAGAGTATTTGGAGCAATTGGATTGTATGCTGATTAGAATACTTCTATTACACATGTCTACATGTCATAGCACCCTTAACATTGTGATTTGTCTTTAAAATTCATTTATAGTCCAAATAGTCTTCACAACAGGGTTTTGTTTATTGTAAGATAAAATCTTTAATAGGCCCAGTCCAAAATATAGACATTTAAACTTTTATTTTCTCATGATTTATTGCTCATGTATCACAGCCACATGGATCTGGAAAATATGAAAAATGATTAGGTAGAGAAGTACTGGCAAGATAGTAGAGCCAATTAAAGTCTATTTTTTTTTATCGATATTGTGCTGTTCAGTGCACATGGGGCCAGTATTCATGTAAAAGGTTCTGTAGACTAGATGCAGACGAAGAGGCTTGATGTTGGAATATTACAGTGCATCCGGAAAGTATTCACAGCGCTTCACTTTTTTCTACATTTTGCTATGTTACAGACTTTTTTCAAAATGGATTAAATTCGTTACTTTTCTCAAAATTCTACCAACAATACCCCATAATAACAATGTGAAAGAAGTTTATTTGAAATCTTTGCAAATTTATTCAAAATAAAAAAACGAAAAAAAAAAAATCATATGTACATACAGTAAATATTCACAGCCTTGTCAGTTGATTGGACATGACTTCAAAAGAGACACACCTGTCTATATAAGGTCCCACAGTTAACAGTGCATGTTGGGGCACAAACCACCAGGACTCTTCCTAGAGCAGGGCCTGGCCAATGTGAGTGATCAGGGGAGAAGGATTTTAGTCAGGGAGGTGACCAAGAACTGGATGGTTAGTCTGAAAGAGCTCCAGTGTTTCTCTGGGAAGAGAGGAGAACCTTCCAGTAGAAAAACCATCTTGTAGCATCATACTCAAAAGGACTTGAGGCTGTAATTGGTGCCAAAGGTGCTTCAACAAAAAAAAAAAATGTTTCTCATGGTCTGAGGGTCCTTCAGGCGATGTTACAGTACGTGCCTGTTACTGTATATGCCCTTTAATGAGGAGTGGCTTAAGTCTGCCCACTCTACCATGCAGGCCTGATTGGTGGAGTGCTGCAGAAATGGTTGTTCTTCTGGAAGGTTCTCCTCTCTCCACAGAGAAACACTGGAGCTCTTTCAGACTAACCATCAGGTTTTTGGTAACCTCCCTAACTAAGGCCCTTCCCCCCCAGTCGCTCACTTTAACCAGACGGCCCGCTCTAGGTAGAGTTTTTGGTCATTATTTGGTTCTGACCAGAGTGGGTAGATTTAGGGATGGGTAAAGGATAAAAGGATCATTAACATACTGCAGTATTGTAATTACAACCCCAAAATAACTACCACTCTTCAACCCGATAAATGAAATAAGCGATATTTTCAGTTTTGAACAAACATTTGTAATCGATTGTTTGCGCATATGTATTTCTTTTTTTTTTAATTCAAACTAAAGATGTTCTATATGTTGTTGTAAATCTATAAAATGGCCATTACAAAACAACAATTTATTGCCCTCATGCTTGTTTGATGCCATTATGTCTGTGGCTACATGAATCCTAGGATATGATCTTATTTCTCATTCTTTCTTACCCCAGATATAGCGTTGTAGTACAAAGATCATGAGTAACTGATTTTATCCTCGACCATGGTTAATGCAGAGTCTATCCTGGGAACATGGAGCATAGGGCAGAAATACACCTTGGATGAGATGCCAAGGGAAATCAAGAGTAGCCAATCCACCTAGTGACATGTTTTGTGAGGACACTAGAGTGCCTGGAGGAACTGCAAGCATCAGGAAAACCATGCAAATCTCCAGACAGGCAGCATACCCTAAGCTCAGGATCAAACCACAGACCCTGGAGCTGTAAGGCAGCAACAGTAACTTCGCCGGCACCATGCCCCGACTACAATGTGTGCTGGTAGTTGGAATGAAACTCGCCATGCTGTTAGTATTCATATCAGGCTGTTGACCACTCTAGGGGGTAAAAATAAATAAATAAATACATCCAAAACTTTATAGATGTGTAACCAAGGAAAGTAGACTTGACCATAAGTAACAGAAGAGCTCCTGGGGACAAGGGAGACATTTCTCTAAACTAAATTATATTTAAATACTGAGCACATTCTATAAACCTATAAAAATATTTATTAATAATAATATTAAACAACTTTCTTTTTGGCTGCTCCTGTCAATGGGCTGAGACAGCGGACCATCTGATTCACACGCATCTTTACACTTTACACTGGATGCCCTTTCTGACGCAACCCTCCGATTTTATCCAAGTTTGTGACCGATGCTGCATGCAGTGGCTGGGTAGTATGAGGTGTGGCAAACCACCAATGGCTGAGCTCGAACCTGGATACTCAGATCCCCAAATCAACAACCTCAGCCTTAGTCGCCTGAGTCACCACTCGCTAGCAATAATAATAATAATATTAATAATAATAATATTTTAATATTGGTTATGGCTGTTTTTTGGATCTGGACATAATTTCATAAAATTCTCATAAGGCTTTATAATTTATTAGAGTTTGGAAAAATTAGGTGATCATTTTAATAAGCTAATACTTACTATAAAAACTCAACAGTAAATATAAATCCTTCAAAATGATGGGTTGTGATTTTCTTCGCAATAAAAATAAATCTCAGACCCCCTGACCAAGCATCACTGACCTCATGTGGTCCCCAGACCATGAATCCAAGCATTTAACCAGCAAAGATTTTGATTCAAGTTGTCTCCATCAGATGTAGTAGATATGCTTTTTTTATTTTGCTACTTCAAAACTAACACCCCATCGTGCACATGTTTATCTCATGCATTAAATGAAGCATGGTTTGAAGTTTTTTCCTCTGGCTCAGGCTGAAAGCATAATCATGTTCCTTTTCACTCCTAGTTCATTATTTTAGTTTGTGTTGTAGTGCTGAAGCAAGGATAAAAATGTGGATTTCAGCATGGAGAGTCTAATAATAACACACATTCCTTTACTGCAAATCCAGGAAAGGAGAATTTCAGTTGTAACTGCATGGGACAGTTGAGTGTGACATGCGCTGGTCTCAGGTTTGGTTATGTTCACTACGAGTACATGTGCTCCTGTTTGGCTTTGCCATGTGCCTTTATTTTGGTCTGTTGCCTAATGTGTACACTTGATCTGAGTTAATTGCTTTGTCTTTTTATACCTTATTCTTTTTCTTTTTTGTTGATGTTTCATCAACAAAAGTGTTAAGTATATTGTATTATAAAATTAGGTTTATGTATAAATATAAGAATTACCATATTCTGTTTTTGTTTTAAGGAACTATCCATGTTTAAGGTTGTGTACTTGTTCTTCGAACCCCCCCCCCCCCCCCCAAAATACTGACAGTGGCTATTGGATTTTCTTAGTATACGCACCTGCATATTTCCTTACTTTTCCCCAGAGATCTTGAAGGAAATATCCACTTAGAATGAGTTGCATACTAATGTTTATAAGAAGCGTGTTATCATTAGTGGTGTGTGAGTTTTAATTAAAATTAAATTTTCAATTAAAAATGTTTACATATGAACTATTTTAAAACATTGGGTATAGACTACCTGCTGAAAGTGGAATTTAACCCCTGCTTCATTTTTAACAAGAAAACTTCTAACAAAAATCATCAGAGTACACCATGCAAAATTCAAGTGCAAAAAAAGGGAATTTAATGATCTTCATCCCTATGAATATTTGGAAGTGACTGGACATTGTAAATCAACAGTGTGAAATTTTACTTCATCTGTATTTATTTTATCTTTTATTTTTGCCTTGTCAGAAGGTTAAACTGGCACTTTACTTCTTTTCCCTGTTGTATTTGTGCTCACACCGGTACAGCGACCTTGACACATATTTAATTCAGTCCTGCACTAATCAATATTATGTTACACAAATAATGAGATTGAGAAGTGAGGTAGTTTTACATCATTTACTAAGGTATGGTATGGAATATATGAATAATGCTGTTAATGCAGCATGTGGTGCATGCAGCTGATCCCTGCCCAGCTAGACTTGCAGGTGTGGTTTTGTTCCTTATAAGAGCTTAGCATGTGTAGCTTTGACTTTATTGTGCTTGTGGTGTCATAATGGTACAGGATGACACTCCAGCGTTTCATAGGATAATTTGCCCAAAATAGATTTTTGTTGCTATGTACTATAGCCAATGTAATCTACGTAAGTACTGTAGAAGCAACCCTAGACCATGTATGTGTGGCCAGCTGTAAACACGTTTAAACAGTTAAATGCGTTTTGATTACACCGTGTATGCATGAAAATGCCATGAATACACAAAATGTGTCAAGAAATGTTTTTTTTTTCCATCTTACAGCTGCTACTCCTGTTATTCTGACGCCTTTTTTGTTACCTAGGCAACCTAAGTTCCACTCTTTTGCTTCCGAGCTATAAAACTGAAAAATCATGTCCTATTGCAGTAGGTTTTTCACATCGGCCATGAGAACAGTTTACAATACAGCAAGCGTTCGCCATTCCACCGTGTTTTAAAGTTTAAAGTATAAACTCCACCGCAACATCCACTTCTAATACTATTACTGTCTTGAATTTTTTTTATGTGTGTGATCATTCAAGTGCAGCAAATTATTGCAGTATTATTGTATAGGAAGACTTTTATATATACACACACACGCACACACACTGATGTTAACTTTACTTAGACTACAAACTAAGTTTGCGAGGGGAATCCCGGACGCCATTCAAGTTTTCCACTTTTTTGGACTGTGAACTCTGCTTTGTTGAGGATTTTCCAAAATTAGAATTATTCACCATCGGGACAGCTTTACAGGACAGCCATTTCTATCCTCGTGCTCCCGGACTGATTCACTGAAACCGGTGAGGCCGATTCATTTCTCCCGCACACACACGTGCACACATATATAGCAGACTTTAGACATTTTAAACTTTTACTTACACACTGAAAATATTGTAGATAAATTGTAAATATTGGTAACTGGTGCACTGCAGTGTTTATTTTTGTACAATACCCGTAATGTACTTCTGCAATTTGTTACTCATCTACAGAATGTTCATAAGACCACGGTCCGTTCGTATCTGTGGAAATTCAGAACTTGAAAGTTTGTAAGTCGTCGACTGCCTGTACAGTATATTAAATATGTTTCGGGGGGGTTGTTTCCCTTTAAGGAGTGCTGTGGCACTTCACAAGACTAGACTGCTTAAAAAAAAATTTTTAGAAATTAGTCATCATCACAGTCAGAGCTGCACGTCTTCCTAATCACTCATAAGAAACAAAATAAATTATTCCTTAAACATACTGTACATCACTATTTCCTGGTTCGCTATTTGGTAATTAGTAGTGTTTTTTTTCCTTATCAGTTAGTGTGAAGGGAATGTCTGGGAGTAAACGATGTTTCTTGTTGGAGGGATAAAACCCAGGGTAATGCCCTCAGTGCTTTTTTTTTTTTTTTGCTCATGTGAATTAAATATGAGCAACCTGCAGGCTGAGCGGACTTATGGAAATCTAGCAAATCTGGCAGCATTCTCGAGGCCTTGCCTCTGCTCCTTGCTATAGTGACACCTCTGAAATGTTCATGGAGATTATCAATTCTATATGACACGTGCATCCACTGGGAGATTAAGGATTCCATGTGTATTATGTTTTATTCCTCACATTCCAGCCAGGAACTTGGGCACTTCTGCCTCTGAATTACTTTCATCTGTAATTGCAGGAGTTTCATGTGAAAGCTTATTTAAGGTGGAGGTTTACTAACCCTGTCAGCTCCATGTATTTTGAAATACTTCAGAAAATACTGAGTGACTTGATTAGACAGGAAATGCAAACATTGCCACATCTTGTTTAAAACTCTTTGAAGATAAGTCATGTAAAATGCATCAGCTGTGATATTGCGATATTCCCCGTGCAATATACTACGAGTAGTGTCAATAATAAGGTGATGGAGTGTTTACTGACTAAAACAAGATGTCCACAGGATTTTTAGTAGGAAAAACATCTCGCATAGAAGCAGCCCTGTGATCAAATGGCCACTGTTTGCCCTCTTCAGTGTCATGAATTCGATTTTTTTTTTCCTGAACAGTGCCATGATGCATGAATACATGATCTCTATTTACCAAACTCAATTTACATGCTCCATGGTTTAATTTACAGAAGGAAATGTCCACTGGATAGGTGAAAAAGAAGTCATGATTGAGTTATAACCTCTCATTTCAACCCTTGACCAACTGACAATGTCACATTGATTCTCTTGGTGTGGAAAATGTAATTTATTTATTTATTTAATGGCACTACAGCACAGGTTTGACATGGGTGTCTGCACACTTGGGCTGCACTTATATGATATGTCAAATAGCTGTCTTCAGGGTGTCAGGTAATCAGAACCAGTACACTTGCTATAATTAAATATCACTACATTATCACTACTACAAAACAGAGACAAATATATACGCCACTGTGTCACCCTGTCTTTTTCCTATTTTCGTATGTATGTACGTATGTATGTATTTATCTATATATTTAATTTTTCTTTTAGCACTTTATCAGTCCAAAAACATTTCTGATTTTCAAATATCAGTATTCCACCACTACCCTGTCCAGGGTGTACTGTACCCTGCCTCGTGCCCTAAGTCTCCTGGGATAGGCTCCAGGTTCCTGCAACCCTGAATACAAGATAAAACGGTATAGAAGATGAGTGAGAGTGAGTGAATATTCAACCACAAAAATAAGTTACAGAAAAATATTTGCATGCCAGAGAAAGAAAGCAGTATACGCGATTACTTAAAAAAAAAAAAGAACTGTATGTGGTTTTGCAGGATGCTCAGTAGTAATATATTAGTGATGGGCGGGTCGTCTGGTAACCCGCGGGTCGGGTTGGGGCGGGTTAGGAAATTGTCACTTTATTGTTGGGGCGGGTCATTAAAAACAAAATTAAATAAAAATCCATGTATGTTGCGTGCAATTCCCTATAGCCTATATTAAATATTTGGGAATATCTATTTTCATATTTTATT
>JAQMYJ010000039.1:28271220-28282008 GCA_030014305.1 Clarias laeviceps
ACGGCCCCCCCCCCCCCCCCCTTTGTGGTATGTCTGGGCTATCACTAAGCTCTTAGATGCACTTTCTTCATAACAATGAAGATAACTGTCGGTTTTGACAGACACATTGTGCTTGTGTGTCTCAATCTGCTTTATAGACATCAACACTTTTCCGGTCAATGTAAGGCGGTTGTAAGAATCACTCCCGCAATCAACTCCTTGACATTTGTATTACCTGCTTGCGCGTGAAATAACGGATGGAGGCGAAGGAAAAAAAAAAAAAAAAGTCTGAGTAGTACTGACTGCACCACAAGTCATAACATGTCTGTGTTACTTACTGATATGTGATAAATCTGCTCATACTGTGATCGGTGATACAAATGAAATCGCACAGTGCAAACAAAACAATGCAAAACACAGCAAAATAAATGAAGGGAATGTTTCACAGTTATACAATGAGCCCATGAGCCCACACAGCAACCCCCAGCCTTGAATTTACACCTACAGTGTTTATATAAGGCCAGTTGTTCTGAAATGAGTCTGCAGTGCGAATAAATTCAACACTGGGGGTTTGCTGTGTGGGCTCTTCAGCTCATCATAGAATATAGAACCCGTGGTTTTTCTCTGCAAGTTGCATTGTTCCAAAAAACTACGCACCAGGATCAATGCAGAGAATGTAAACCCATTCTGAATAGAGAGAGCAGGTTGTCAGTGAACATCCATAAACATAAAGCCATAAAATTTAAATTCCTGCTCAGACCTGTTAGTATTTCATATTTTGCGTATAAGAAAGGCTATAGGCAAAATCGTTATCAAGTTCAACACTAGGACTGTTGAGAAGTTGAGATTGAGTCAAGATCAGATCCATATAAAAATGATATAGTCTAGATCAAAACACTGAAATCCTATAAGCTTAGCTTCAACTGTTGTTTCATGTATTGCACCGATGATCAGGCTTGTTTAAACATACAGTGGGACCTCAGCATACGACTGTTATCCAATCCAGAGTCGAGTTCTCAAGGCAAAATTTCACATTGCTAAAGGCAGTTTCCCATAGGAAATCATGTTTCCTAGGTAATCCGTATCAGACACCCAAATAATATTACTAATATTACCAAGTTCCAACACTATAATCATATTTGTGCATATAAAAACAATCAAAACATTTAGAAAAGACATGTATATGAAGTAAAATATGAAATACATACACATTAAACCTCTCTTAACATAAATATATAATTCCTCTTAACACCGGCTGCTTTAAAAACAAAATGAAAGTGGTTCCCTTTTATTCTTGCTACCGTCCTTGCTAACTTTCTTGGGACTCGTGGTTCTATGTCTTCACAAAAACTTGCACAAGATGCAAAAAGGAAAAAAAAACACATAAATATGTGAAATACGTAAAATTCGCTTGGCTTCTCTTAGCTTTCCACTGACGCAAACGAGTTTGGAACGTCACCTCGACATGTGCACAACTTAGCTGGCGTTCGGTTCGGGCGCTCGTATGCCGAAAATGCATCGTATGCTGAGGCGAATTTTTTTTTTAATTTTCAGTTTCTAAGGTAAACATTTGTGTGTCGCGATTCGTATACAAGGAATTTCTTGTTTTAAACACCACCACAAACATTATATTTAATAAACACTCTGGAATGAGTGATAGTTGTTCAACGGTTTTGAACTCTCAACATAGACTGATATGCACAGGAGGCCACGCCCCCCGTTCATTGCTCTACATTAGTGACGTTTTGGCTAGTGCTCTGGTCTCACATGGATTTTTCAGTTCGAAGAAGTGGTCTGTCAAGGTAAAAGAAGAAACTAAAATTCATTACTGTACATCATGATTCTTTTGTGTTAATGTATCCCCACACTGTTTCCAAAATCCATTTTTTTTAAATGATTTCTTAATATACAATATGTTTTCATTTGAGATAATGTTATTGGTATAATGTTGCAGTTTCTCTATAATCATACAGTTAGCTGCTCTGAACTATTAACACTTTGGCTGGCAGCACAGCATCCTGGGTGGTTGGAGCAAAAAGTTTGTTAAGAATTGTAAGAAAGATAATAAAAAAAATAATAATTGACCGACCGCAATACAAATCGAATAGGGACCAAGGTACCATAGTAATATTGTATTGGCTGATCCATGGTGATTTCCATCCTGAGTAAATAATGTAGTTGATATCCGTTAACTTGTTCATTTATGTATTTATGAAAGATGCCAAAGATCAGACGTCTTTAAAAAAAAAAAAAAAAAAAAAGCAATATTTAATCAAATTAATATGTAATTTTTTTTTAAATAAGTAAAATAAAATAAAAAAAGTTATTACATGTCAAATCTAGCATATTGCATAACATTTTGATAGTATTGCTAATTAAAAAAAGTGGTAAAAAATTTTTATCTGCCACAGTAAAAACTTACATGAGTGTGTATACATGTTTTCTTTTCCTAGCAGGTGTTGGTCGTTGTAAAACGCTGTACATGCACACACTACAGTTTCTACTGTACCTCAGACTAGTGATTTGTGAAAGGTCTATTCTGAAAATGTACTGCTTTTTTACCCCCTCCTCTCACCTCGGTGCAATTACGCCTTATTTCTCTTCGGGGTTGCCAGGTCTGCAGATGGTATCGTCACAGTCATAAATATCTTTTTGACCTGAGCATCATCGGTTGTGAATTTGCCTCTATTCCCTTTTGTGCCTTTCCTCCCCAACATTGATAAGGCCTTTTTTCTTCTCAGCTGTGGAATTAATTCCCATTGTTTGAAAGTGCTCATTACCTTTGCTATGCATGGGCTGGCCTGTCGATACAGCTCACTTCCTCAGCTGAGGAAAACGGCAACGAGTGATGGCGTGAGCCGCGAGAGAGTTCAATCTTTCCCAGAAATGCATTTTTATCCTGCCACTCTGACGCTCTACATGCAGATCAGGATTTACAGGAGCAGTTTGCATTTGCTCACTCGAAAGCATTACCTCGATCAATAACGGGGCCATGTTCGAAATTTACCTTCATGCTGTTTTTATGTATGTAACAAGATTGTTCTCCTTCCATCGCGCTAATAAGGGTGTATTTATGACGTAGATGGAATATGGACCATTTCTATGTACAGCAGGAGCATTTTTGTTTGGATATCGTGCCCGAGGCGCACAGCGGTAATACATAAATGTTGCAAATATAGAGCCAAGAGACTTGAGTGCATTACACGAAAGATATGAACAAGCATTACTTTGGTTGCAAATGTGTTTAAAAGCTACGAGCATGAATCATAATGTGCTTTTTCTATTATGTTTTACAATTCCTAAAATGTTAGTAGTGTTATGGACATCATTTTAAGGCCATACACTACATGTAGATATGCTTTATCATCATAAATATGCGATATGTAAATATTCATATAAACACATGGTTCATATGGTATACTTTCATCCATTACCTACTGTATATGTATAATGTACAGTAAGTTTAATATCACGTGTGATGTGTGCTTAGATAGTCATTTGTGGCGAGATGAGATTTCTGTTTCTTTTGGTTGCTACAGTATGTTTATAAGCGCCTTTATTTTCACCTAATTTTTTGCCTATTATATAGGATCTTTTTTCAGATTTTTTAAAAGGTTTGTTTCAAATTGGTCCAATTATGACCTTTTAAAGTTGTTGACTGGTGTAATGCTTTATTTCTGTGAGTAGTGCAAGGATACACGGCGGGATCACAGGTTATTGTAGTACATTTAGAATAGCATTTCCCAGAAGAAGAAATTTGAGCGTAATGGTTAGTTTTTTTTTTTTTTTTTTCGAATAACTTCCTTCTTTTCTCTCTGATTGCTGAAAAAATCCAATGTTTATGACCCCTAGCAATTTAAGCATTTTCCTGATTATTCTCTCTGGGAAAACAAGTGGTTTTCTCATGGACACACAGCTGTTTAGTTCCAGTCCTGTGAGTTGTTCTCTTGCTCTTGCTTTCATTATTAAACATAGCTGTGATTTCTACTGTCTACTGCATCTTTACTATGCGTTTAAGTGCTCATCATTCATCTCTGACCACGTTTCTTACACAAAGTTGAAGGTTAGTTGTTTTTTGTGTTTGATGCAGGCCAATAATATACTGTGTATATATGTATATATCTATATCTATATCTATATATATATATATATATATATATATATATATACATGCTGTTGTTCCTGTTCCTGGAGGATCGTACACTCCACATTGTGATATTATAAGCCTTCAAAGCACTTTACTCATGTTAAATGACTGCCTTAGTAACTAGATGATACCCCAAGCTAGCATTTTCAGTGATCTATTTGACCTGCCGGCAACATAAGTATCCTGTAATCTGAAGCCCAAGTTAAGCTCAAGGGCTCCTTTTAATAGGTGAACATTTTTGGGGGTATTTTTTGTGCTGAGATAGATAAAACAATTAAAGTGCTTTTCAGAGAAAACATCAGGTCCAGTAGTCTGTAAAATAAATGATTTTCATGTGGGGTTAATTTGATTTTATTACTGATCATCAGTATAATGAATGCATACAAACGAGAGCATTGATGGTACTTTTTTGTAGAATGGCAGGTAAAGTGCATCGTCTACACCTTGCTGCTAGAGTTAACACAACGTTACGATTTCATTAAGATGCTGCTCATTAATTTAGGATGAATTACACAGCGCTTGTTTGCTTTGAAAGACTAAGCCGGCTTACAGAGGGGATATACGGATTGCATCAGATAGCGGAGCACCAACAAACACCATCTTCTGGATGAATCTAACATGCTCTTATGCTGCTGGGATGTCCATTGATGTGTTCTCTGATTATATCTCACTTATTGTCCACCCTAATCTTGAATTTGTGCTTGTTAATTGATATGGTTTGGGTAAGTTGGTAGACTCTAGGGTTAGATAGTAACACTGAGTGAGAGAATCGCTTAAAGATCCACCATCTAAATAAGATCTCACCTTTGCCACTGCCAGAAAGCAGTCTCGGACCTACTCCTGACTTACAGTTCATAATGTATGCTTTTACCTATCGGAGCAGCCAGAGGTAGTGAGACTGCATTAAAGTGATAAATAGGTATTAAGTTAAAAAACAAACGAACAACCAAACAACAAAAACACATGGACTGAAATTAAGTACAGTGGAACCTTGGACTCGTATTTCAAAACACTCGTAAATCAAAATCTAATTTCCCCATAAGAAATAATGGAAACTCAAATGATTCATTCGAGAGCCCAAAAAAATAAATACTGTACATAAAAATAATTAATACAAAATATAAAGTAAAAATAAAACAAATTAACCTGCACTTTACCTTTAAAAAAAAAAAAAAAAGTAAAAAATAAATCCCGACAGAAAAGTGTTTGTTTATGCGTGCAGGCGCTGTGTGTTTGTGTGTTTGTGTTTGTGTGTGTGTGTATATGTGTATCTCCTTCTTCTCGTCTTATACAGTCACCTCTCTTATTTGAGTTTTTCAATCACACACACACATTAACGGAAAGACTGTTTTATCGGAAAAACTGCAGGCTGATGCAGAGAGGGAAACAGAAAATGGATATTTAACCTCTCTAATGAGACTTTATTTTGCTTTACACACGCGCACACGTGTGCTATAAAAAACAGTACACGTACATATACGCATACAGACACAAAATAAAATATGTTTTACGCGCACATACACGTGGTCACAGTGTTATAGTAAACAGTACACGCGTGCACGGATGTTGATTATACCAGTAAGAGACGCGCACTAAGACCCAGCAGGGGAGACGATGAATGTGAATGTGTATGAATCAAAATGATAAGATTGTCCCTCGATGAGCAAGCCGAGGACGACGAGGAAAAACTCCCTGAGATGGCAGTAGGAAGAAACCTTGAGAGGAACCCGACTCAACAGGGAACCCATCCTCATTTGGGTCTTAACAGATATCAGGGATTGATCTGCAGTCATACAGTGCGTTAGGAGGCTGAAAGTTCAATAACCAGGTATCTTGTTTAAAAACCAAAACACTTTTGCTAAAAATTAGGCGTTCATTTTTGAGCCACGGCAAAATGATATTTTGTAGTAGTCATATTTACATTTTTGTTACCAGAGCTCTCAACTCTCTTAGTGGTCATAATAATTGTTATTATTATTGCTTTTTGCTTTCTTTCCTTTTTTCGCCTCTAGTGTAACTTTATGTTTACACATATTGCGTGTGTTTTGAAGGATTCTCTCTTCATCAAGTGTGTTGGCCCCTAAATGTTGCCCTGAATGTAAAAAGTGATGCACTGTTTTATGTATTATTAAACTCAATTCAGATACTGTAATTTTTTTCTGTCCTAATAGAATATACAGGACCTGAGTAGTGCAGGGTAATGTGTGTGGTGTGCGTGTGTTGGGCGCATCGCATGCGTGTGCGCGCCAAAGTTTGCCCTTATTTTCAAACTCTAAAGCCACCTTTTCTGAAAAGTGGGCAGCTATGACGCACATATTTTTGGAATAAAAATTATAAGGTACATTTGTCATCATACTTTATTATTAAATTAACAGACATGATCGAACCACAAAAATGTTAAGTAAAATTCTTTTATTGTGCATCGGACTATAACGTGTCTTTCAATTGTGTTTAATCAAGCCTGTTTTCCTTAATATATCACTTTAAGTGATTTGTTACATTAATCAATACAGGGATTTTTTTAGGAACATTAACTCACACGTATGTAACTTTAGTTTGGTTGATTAATAAATAACACCTTGTTATATAATTATTTGCACTTACCCCATGGTTAGTTGTTGTTTGGTCATGTACAAAGAATCTCACACGGCACCCATCCGTTTTCCTTCTGAGAAATGGCCTCAACACATAACTTTGTCACCTTTTAAACTGTGCATTTATGTCTATTTTAAAAGCTGTTACACAAAACCATCCTTTCCAGATGTCTCAGGACAAAACATTGGAACTCTCCCCAATCGCTTGTTTTGTTCAGAACACGAACAAGAACCGTGCTCCACTCGTACAAGATGCAGATGAGTTGGGTATAAACAGGTGATAAAGCCAGAGCGATTATGAGATGTTCCACGAGCAAAAATATTATCCAAATTTCCAGCAGCAATCCAACAGATTCAGAGCGGGATTTACTAGCGTCCCAAAGTACTCCAATAAATTTGCAACTCGCTTCCAAGTTACCTCCAAGCACAACTTGAGAAGTAAGCACCCGTATAACAACGAAACAAACCTACACACGACAACTAGAACATATCCCTCCGCCACATCTCAGCAAGAAGCTAATATCCTGGGAAACACAAGAGGGATTTTTTAAAAATTATTTTTTTACCTTAAATAGGCTGTAATTTCGAAAGATTCAGACACTTTTACTGGGACAGCCGACGCTTCATTTGAGCCTTTTTTTTTTTGAGAGTATGAGGGCTGGGTATTTTCCCCCATGTACAGTAGTAATGTTTCAAGTGAAAACCCTCTAATGTAGAGAGTAGAAAATTATACTTATGCATAGGTGGAATCAGAGGTGGGATGTACTCGAATACATTTACTTCCATACTGTACAGTGTTCATGAATATGTATCATTTCTCGGTGACATGACAGCATAGTAGTTACCGCTGTGACCTTGTACTGTACCTCCAGTGTTGAGTGTTCGATTCCCACCTTGGATCTGTATGCCTGGAGTTTGCATATTCTCCCTGTGCTTGCTGGGTTTACTCCGGACACGCCGGTTTCCTGCCACAGTTCAAAGACATGCAAATTGTCCGTTATATGTGTGTGTTCCCCCACTCCTGTTGTGTTATGTCCAGGCCGTACCCCACCACCTGGGTCCAGGGTGTACTGTAAGTCTCCTGGGATAGGATCAAGGCCCCACATGGCCCTGTTACAGGATAAGAGGTGTAGAAGATGAGCTTATTTAAAAAAAAATTATAATAAATTAGTTTCACACTGATGTATTTCTGTACCCTCTTCTTTGTCAGCATTCAGCTTACATTTCTAATAACACATTTTATATTTGCACTGAGGTTTCTGTCAACAGCTTTTCCTAAAACAGTAAATTAATTCCAAATTTGGCACTGCACATGTCAAGGTCAGAGACATTTTTGTGTAAGATCTTGTGTAAGACAGATTATGATAAAAGGCACAATGAATAATTGCTAGCTTGGTACCTTGTACATCTTTAAGCAGTGGTGAAGAAACATCCGTAAATATTGTGATTTATTAATCTGAAGATATATGGTTACTGTACATACATAATTCAAATAGAGATGCTTAAACATCAGGAGTGTATGTATTTATCCTCATATCCTCATATAACTCTTAGTGAGATTAGTAGAGCAATCATGTATGATGAATAGTAAAAGTGCTCTTTAAAGAAGATTCATCTGAATCATTGTTGTGGACTGTAAAGCATTGTTAAGAAGAACCCTATTGACCAAATTTTATTTATGCCCCGCGCTGCAGAATCCCCCAGTTTATTAGATTCTTTCTATTAATGCCTTCATCCAAATACGTTATAATATCTGTAGTAACTGTTCGCTCACCGAAATTGTTTTCAAAAATGCGTTATTCATTTAAGAAAAACCTCTCATCATTGACTATTTTTTCAAGTTCAAGTTCAGTCTTGAAATATTTTTAAAATAGGTAAAGTATGCCTTTATTTAATATTTATAAAAGGAGTCTCGGGTGTCAGTGCTTTGTAAGAGTAATTGTGTTTCCCTCCTCTTTAGGACAGAAGAGCTTGCGCTTTTTTTGGCTTACACATGACAAGCTGTGTTTTTGTCAAGACAGAAAGGGAAACGAGAGGGTGATGAGGCTGCTGAGTGTTTATAGCTGCTATAATGTCAGTGATAACAGGAACTAACTTGTCTTGTGGATGTTCCAGGAAAAAAATGTTTATTAAATGGTATTGAAGGAATAAATCCTTATGGGATGCAATGTTGAAAATAATCAGCTGCATTGTGTGAATGTGCTTGTTGAGGCTTTTTTTTTTTTTTTTTTTTTTTTAATAATAGCATCCCTGTTGTGTTATCCTTTGCTTAAGTTACTAGATCTCATTATAGACACTTAATTATCTGCTCATATTCAATGCACAGCATTAGGCAGGATTCCTCTGAGCAAAGGAACACTATAAAACCTGCGAATGCACAATATCATTTGTGTATTCAAAGTCAAGCTTCAAAAGGGGTGTTCAATAACAAATGAAATGATCAAAGTGATTGTAGTTAGGCCTCGCTTGCCTCATCAAAGTGGTTGCTCTGAAAAACAACTGTTTCTGCATCATCATAAAAATTTTGGTGAGAACTTGAATACCTTGAGCAGGGCCACTTTAATGCTGTGATTATAGATATTGTACTTTGGCTTTCTGCACTCACTCACTCACTCACGTCCACATGTCTGACAGCGGTATACAGATGAAAAGAATGATCACGATGCCCTAGGCCCTCTGATGGACAAACCGAACATCTTGTAAAGAAATGAGTTCATTCTCCTTCATTTGGAATCGATGTTCTGCATTCTTACATATAGTGGCTTCTTGGCTAAATTAGTAAGTGACGCACTTTCAACTTAAAATTAAAGGACGATCCTAAGAAAAAGAAGAGGCTCTAATGGGTTTTAACTGTCCAGCTTTATAGACATTAATAATAACATCAGAACTGCTATTATACAGATTAAAATAGGTACACTTTCCAAATATCAAATCTCTCTCTCTCTGTATAATACTCATCTTGCGAACATTTGAGTTACGAATTTCCTTTGGTACGAACGGACTGTGGTTCTACAAACATTCGTAGATGCAAACAAACCAGTAGCTTACGTGTTTTGTACAAAAAATATTTACAATTATATACAATATTTTCAATGAGGAAGTGAATGCATAATGTCTTAAGTCCGGTATATTGTACAGTATGTGTGCGCGTGTGGTGGTGCGGGAGAAATGAGTCGACCTCACCGGTTTCAATGGATCAGTCTGAAAGCACAATGATAAAAAATGGCTGTTTAATAAAGCTGTGCTGATGGTGATTAAGCCTAGTTTTGGAAAATTTCAACAAAATTCACAGTCCAAGAAGGTGGAAAACAGCTGACAGAATGGCATCCAGGATTCCCCTCGCGAGTTAAAGGCCCAGAGACAACACTGTTACATTTCACATATTAGTAAAACTTTGCGTTGCGGGTAATTTAGTTCGCAGTCTAAGTAAAGTCAACATTCGTGCATGTGTGCACGCTTGTGTGTGAATGTCGTGCTACACAATAATCCCCTCTTCCTCCTCCTCCACCTCTCCTGTCAGGATGATTCTTTTTAAACGTAAAGTGCAGATTAATTTAAAAGTAAAAGTTAATTTTTACTTTATATTTATATCTATCATTTTATATGAATATATTTGGGTTGTAGAAAAAATCATTGGAGTTTCTATTACAGAGAAACCTCGGATTGCGAGTAACGCGGTTTATGAGTGTTCTGCAAGACGAGCAAAGATTTTTAATAAATTTTGACTTGGAAAACGAGCAAGTCTTGATTTACGAGTACCGAGTATCATGTATCACGCATGCACTTCTTGTTTTGACGCTGAGCGGCACATGATCACAACTGAGCCAACGGTTTTTCTCTCTTGTGCTGCGGAATTGTGGGTAATCGTCTACCCTGCTGGGTCTTAGTGCGCGTCTCTTACTGGTATAATCAACATCCGTGCAGGCATGTACTGTTTACTATAACACTGACCATGTGTGTGCGCAAAAAAAATGTTTTTGGTCTGTATGCAAGTGTGTACAGCGCGTGTAAAGCAAAAGCAAGTCTCATTAGAGACGTTAAAAATCCATTTTCTCTCTCTGCTCAAGG
>JAQMYJ010000039.1:28288419-28339272 GCA_030014305.1 Clarias laeviceps
GTTAGTGTGTCGCTCAATCGAGTGTCATTAGAGAGATTTCTTGTTTATTTTTCCGATAAACCAGCGTTTTCGTTGTGTGCGCACGCGTGTGTGTGAAAAGACTGGAGGAAGGATAATTGCGTAAGACGAGATGGGGGAGGGGGAGGGGGAGCTTACTTTAGATTCACGCACACACAGTGCCTGCACGCACAAACGGAAACACTTATCTGTCGAGATTTATTTTTACTTTTTTTTTTAAAGGTAAAGTGCAGGTTAATTTGTTTTATTTTTACTTAATATTTTGTGTTAGTGTTGGGAAAGGGGACAGATTTAGTCAAGTGGATTGGTATGCTTTATATTGTATATTCATGTCAAGGCGTATAAGACTCACTTTGTCTGACTTACGAACAAATCCGACTTACAAACATCCTCCTGGATCTGGACTCGCTCGTTAGTAGGTTACAACCTGTATACATATAAAACTATAAAGTTGTCATGTCTGTACATTGAAGATATTTGCAAAAAATTTGTGCACGCATCACAAAAACTACTGAACAAATTTTAATGGGGTTTAATTTCATTCTGTGCACTTCACAGTAACACGTAAAAAAAACTTTTGTTAATCCCAAAATTCAACAGATGTAAAACTTCTTTAACCAGGAACCTCTCTATTGACACTCATGCACGCACACACACTAATAGGATCACTGCTTTCTGACAGAGAGAGACTTTGGAAATTATTATTTTTTAAAATCTTTTTTCTTAATTTAATCGTGTCCAATTCCTCTCCGTCACTAGGAGCGCTCCCACATTAAGACCACTACCACTCAGTCGGGAAGGTCGAAGACTATCACATGTTTTCTTTGAACCACGTGACGCCAACTGACTTCATCTTTTCGAACTGCTCGCTCACACACTGTTGGGGGCGGCATAACACTCGGAGGAAAGCGCTATCTGCTCCTTCCACTCGCGTGAGTTTTCAGACACCCCTGATTGGCGCTAGAGCTGTAATTAATGTGAGAGTAAAGTACCTCTCATCCCTACCCTCTGAGAGAGCTCGGCCAAACAGCTCTCTCCGGCAGCATCACCCGGGAATCGAACTCGTAATCCCCCAGATATACAGATAAACAGCCAGAAATTTTCCTGAGAATGCTTTTGGGTCTTTCAGTGTATGAAACATAAAGATATAATTGAAAGAGCAAATTCTGACCAATATACAGACAAAAGTTGGCAGCAAGTTAGTTGAACCTAACTGATGCAGTGAGTAAAAAAAAAAATTTTGAGATCACTTAAACATTTGGTAATATCAAATCATAAAAAAATTTAAAAAACTCACTGCTGTGTTGAAAAGTGAAAGTAAAAGCATTTTCACATGCACAATGCAAGGAGAACTCAAGGCACTGGGACTAAACAGTTGTTTATCAGTGTGTATCAAATAGAATAAAGAATGAACTATAGCGCATTGGATGAAGGTCACATGATCTAATGAGGCAAGTTATTTATCCTGTTTCAAAGTGATGAGAGACAGATGAAGTAATGCACCAATCATGCCTAGTGCCTACTGTACAAGCCTGTGGGGGCAGTGTTGTGATCTGGGGTTGCTTCTGTTGGTCAGGTCTCGGCTCATATTCCAAGATGACAACATGAGACATTTTCACACATGGATTGGCCACCACATATGCCAGAACTTAACGCCCTTGAGAATCTTTGGGATGTGCTGGGAAAGACTTTACACGGCGTTCCCCGACTCTGGATGGAAATAAATGTTGGGGCACTGCAATAGTTTATTAAAATGATGCCACGGCAAATGCATGCCGTAAACAAAGCAAAAGCGTTCCAGTGAAATATTAGTTTGTGTGCGACACTTTTTTTGACTGCACTGTTTGTGTGTGCGCGCATGTATGTATATATAAATCAGTAAAAACACACATAGGCTTGTCTTTGCTAGGAGCATGCATGTCCTTAGTCTCCCATCTATCTTGTCTTTGCGCTCCATCGACTTTTCTTTCTTTCTTTTTTTCAACAGATTTGTAGGTCTCTGCAGTGGGCAATATATTTCAGGATCATTGAATCACTGAATCATTGAATCATCGAAGGGCAACACCAGCCACATTTTTGAATCTCTTTATAGATCTGGGTTAGACTTGCAGCAGATCAAATGTAGGAGATAAGCATCGATTTTTATCCAAATTTCAGTCCTGCAAGCTGCACCTCCATGTGTGATTCACAGTGCTATGTGAAACTGCTCACTCACTCACTCACTCACTCATCTAAACCGCTTTATCCTGTATCCAGTGTTGTGGGGAACCTGCAGCCTATCCCAGGAGACTTAGGGCACAAGGTGGGGCGCACACACACACACACACACACACACACACACACTCTCACTTGATCATTCACACGCTCCTTAAGCGTACATGTTTTGTAAAAAATGTAAAATGTTTTTTTTTTCCTTATTACAGATGTTTGGGAACATTTTTTGATATAGTACACATGTAAACATAGGTGGTATTAACAATGATGAACATCAGAATCTGTCAAATCCTAAATGGCAAAATGTCGTCATAAACTATTTACCCTGACCCTGAACAAGATTACCACTGGAGGAAACCAGTTTACCAGAGAAGACCAGTATTTCCCAGTGAGGTGGTGACAAACTGAGCACACTGTTCCCACTGTAATAATTCTTAACTGCTGGAGCGAAATGGTTAACTGTTGAATCTTTATCAGTAACATTATTTTATGTTCTTATCCCCATAGCTTATTATATATTGAAAATATATTACATTGCATTTAAATTTGCAGTTTTGTTCAAGGCAACATCTGGAAAATTCTTCCAGTCTATTTCATAAAATTAATAGAATCCCAGTATCCTAAGAAATAAAACGCAGTGGCTGTTTCTGTAGCTTTCCAAACTCATTTTATTGCAAGATATCTATATACATATGTCTTTATGCGCTGTACACAATTGGACTTGGGGATAAAATAAATGCACACAGTATAACAGAGCTGGATGTAGTGCGTACCGTACCCTCATATGGTCATGTCTCATACGTATCGATTAGCATCTCATGTTGCGTAATAGCTAATCAGTGGAGTGGTACACAATGATTTGGGCAACCAAGAGACATCTGTATTTATCTTGATGATTGATTCTGATATCAGATCTAATCTGTCCTGTAAGAGGATTAATCTGTGGACATGTTCATTTTGTGGCAAACTGTTGCATCTCTCTATTTAAAGCTAAAACAGTATTTGCTTTTTAAAAACTTGCTTATTTGATGGTAAAAACACAACCAGTCGTGTATTGCTGTACCGCATTGAATAATAGAACACAGTTATGAGAGTAAAGACAAGCTTTATTTCTCTATATAATCCTCTGCTACACTAATCTCAGTGTTTCACTAGTGCTTGGACACTATCAAGGTGGAATGTTTTCTTAGTATGCTGGAGACATAAGACTGACTCCTTCATGTCTGAAACGCTGGCCTCCCAGGAACTCCTTTAATGACCCAAAGGTCAGGACTATACGAGAGAGGCGGCAATACCTCTCAGCCAAGGTCCTGTAATGTGCAAGTGGTGTTTGTGAATGATTGTGTGTACAGTTTGCATAGAAAGATGTATCTCTTCCGCAAGGTGGCGGCAAGTTTTCCATCGATTCCTAAGGATGAGACATTCGTTCCACTCTCTGGATGTTCACAGGAGTGATTGCAGTGGGCTCTGAACCACCTCAGCTGGGATCATTATTTAAATGTTTTACTGTGGCTTAGTGATAAATTTGTCTTTGAGAAATTCTACTTTTAAAAACCTCACTGCAATATCACTCTATTCTGCGACCATATAGCTATTAAACCTGGATTTCCACAGCAGAATATAAGCGAGTGGAGGATATTGAGCGTCATCTGATGCTGTTTGTCTGGAAGTTTAGATAATGAGTGGTTCTATCTATTTGTTTGCATTAGGGTCAGGAGTGGCAGACATTTCATAGTTCATTTGTTTGTGATCTGAGAAGCCCTCAGTTTTGCTGAGTAGCATTCAAAATGAATTTAATCATAGCTGGCTCTTTATTTATAAAAAAAAACACCCTTGATAAATCTATGTGGAAGTGAGTCTTTGCTGTTCTCCTTGTTCACATTTGGCCGATATCCTAATTCAGTGCGAGTTTCCAAGGAGAAATAGTACAAATAGATCAGAGTCAAAGGGTCTAAATCCCTGTTAGAGAGAGGAGTTCGGACATTGAGACAAATTGCTCAAAATTACTACACTACCAAACTTGCTCTCCCAGTGCGTTAAAACCAGTAAGAGTTACTGCCACATTACGGTTGTACAGACTTGAGAGCATGAGCCCATCCAAAGGTAATCCATGCATGTGTGAAATAACAGGTGGACATAACGCAAAAGGCAAAGATCATTAGATGAAAACAGGAACACTGTTGTTAAACCGATGCTGTGTTGTAAACAGATGTGAATACAGATGGGAATAGGAGGCGTTGTAGCTTCTTTTAAAGGTAGGGTTGTCAGAAAAGTTCACATGGGAGGCAACAAATAATATACTTGAGCCAGAGTTTTTACTTTCATGTTGGCGAGTGTCAAAGGTTATATATGAAGCTCATGGTGGGTGCATGAGAACCATCGTATATGATGCTCACGGGACTAAGAAAGCGAGCAAGAAAGATGATACATTCATTTGATGTGTTCCTTCATTCATCCTTTGTAGCTGCCTGGTCAGGGATTGTGCTGGCTTAAAAGAGCCGACTGTGCAAAATTCACTTTTCGGTCATTTTCAGACATTTCAGGTATAAGCAGAAAATATGAGATTAAAAAAACTCTTTTTTTTTTTTTTGTGTTGATCAGGGCTTAAACAGGCCAATTAAATCCCCCCCCATCCCCTCCCCCCCAATGTAACCTCATATAAGGAGTTACCCTTCCCCAGCTGGTTGCTTAGCTCTGCTGTTCTCCTGCTGGAGGGCTCTGAGACCTATGTTGACTTGTTAAAGCAAAGGTAAAATACAGGACCTTTAAATAACACTACAAGTTTGATGTGTTTAGCATTTATTTAGCTGAGCAGCATTAAAAACAATCCTGTGGATTAAAACCGTCAAATTTAAGCCACACTCAGTTAAGATAAAGTATAAATATTGCACATATAGTAGTTTTCAAAATATGAAGAAATTAGTGTGGGGGGGGGCGTCAAAACTTTTGCACAGTGCGGTATGTATTGGTCTGTAAGCACAACCACCATCATAAATGTAGATAATATTATCATTGTTTTAGTTATGTACTGTAATCATGGATGAATTATCCAGAAGAATCAGTAAAGGGTATTTTAGGTCTTTGCAATCTACTATAAAGGAAGAAATCTGGGTATGAAGCAAATTACTCTTTAAAACCTTAGGCAGCTTGTGTAAATGATAAGAGGAGCCATAAAAGAGTTCTGTAGTGAAAGAACCAGAAATGTTGTGAAAGACTATTTCAAGTGATTTATGTGCTCAGGCCCTTCACATTTGACTGGAAAATATATTTGCTCTGCTTTTTAGGAATAATTATTCTGTGATTTAGACATGCATGTAATTCTTTTTAGTGCCAGCTCCAACCAAAAAAAAAAAAAAGAAATTAAATGAAGCAGTATTGGGGTTTCTCTCTTTCTAAGTGTTAAGTTTAAAATGAATTACAGGAAGACTTATTACTTGACTAGCGTTAGGACCCGTTGTTGACGGGTAAAGAGTTTGTAGAAACAGTTAAAAGGTTAAAGCTAAAAATAAGCTGATCAGCTTTAATGTAAACAGTGATATTGTTTCAGGTTGAAGCCCATGTCCGTGTCTGCCTTCTTTCTGTACGGAAGAACTCTCTGTCTAACTTTATAATGCAAAGAAATAAAATGTTGTAATGTTGAGTACCTTAAGCCTTGTTTACGCTTGGTTGTACTTCTTTCATTGTCAACCAAATACACTCACTGTTTAAAGTAGATAATTGAATGCGGCACATGACTCTTCCTAACATCACTTATACTCAACATTTTGATTTGAGCACATAACACCGGGCTCTCAGTTCAGGTATTTTACTTGCCATCTCCTCGGACTGCTGCGGATATGTTTGCTCTAACGACCCATGTTTTATCTCATAGTGGCGCTTCACATTACTGCTTTAATTAGCGCCACAGGTTTAGAGATACACAGATATGAGACACACTGGTTTTAAACTTTCATCAGGAAAAATAAACTCTGATCTGTTCACACATCTTCAAATGTTATATACGTTTTTTGGTGTAAGCTAATGTATCACGGTTTTGTTTGTGTTTCATGAGGATTTGGGCAATTTGCAGGTGCATTAAGATCGTTTCTGTGTCTTCCACATACTGTGTATTTACGATAAACTGTCGTGTTGATTGGGTCTGTTGAGTGATGCATATCGCCACGCCCACTTCATGGGCAAAAACGCTATATTTGTTCAAAAAAGCGCTACTTGCTGTGAGGTAATCTGGCACAAAACTCCTCATAACATCCCTTCTACTCAACATTTCGATTTGTAGTGCAGACTTCAGGCAAATAGTGATGGACTGGCAAAGTTTCATTAAATTCTGTTCAGCCACTTTTGCGTTATGCAGTGACAATCGGCTGGGCAGACATACTGTACAGACCGAAATTTTTCTGAGACTGGTTTCTGGTCCTTAAATGTATGAAACGTAAAAATATCACTGAAAGAGCGAGTTCTGAAAAAAATGTATAGACAAAGCATTTCTTTTATTTATATAAAAGTGAGACCAAGATGGTCTTTTTTTTGTGAGACCAAGATGGCGCCAGTGAGGTCACCTGCCGTCATGATTGCTCGACCTCTTTTTTAAGTAACTTTTCAGTAACTTAAAACCGGCAAGTATAGCTAAGTTTTTTTATTTATTTTTTATGCTTATCTTCTATAGCTATATCTTCTATAGCTAAAATCTTTCTATATTTTATTCCATAATTTGTTTCTTATTGATAATCCTTTTTTTTTAAGGTCACAGGCGGTCATATAAGCATTTCACTGCATATCGTACTGCGTATGATTGTGTATGGGACAAATGTTTTATTTTAATTTTATAGTTGAGTCTCCTTCCTCAATACATCTACTGAACTGGGAGACGGACAAACACACGCATGCATGACGTGTCTGAAGTTGAAGCAAAGTGAGCGTATTTAAGGTTTTGTCCAGGGTGCCCTGTCAGACAGACAATACACATGATCATTTTGTGGTTAGACAGATGGATCAAGCGGATCCAAGCTATTTGTATGCATATTTGCCTGGACACGGACTATAGAAGTATCGTCATATAGGGATTGAGGAAGCAATCATGGGGTTGTTTTATGGACATAGAGGCACGGGAAAGTTCACACAATATCAGGAAAACTTACATTAGGGTTCATGGAAAACTGGAGTTCAGTTGGCTAAGAGGTTACATCTTCACCAGTTACTGCGTTTGAAATGAAAACATTGATATGGAGCATGTAAATAATCATTCAGGATAGACTACATTTATGAAATAAAGATACGTTCAGTATCACTGAATTTGCCTCTACTTTGGAAATTCTCTTCTAAAGGTTAATAATCTTTCATACTTCTCTAATTCCCGGCGCAGTATACAGTACAGTATCTACTTATTTGTTCAGTAGTTCTGTTTACTCGAGTTTATACTTTTTGGTTTTGCAGCTCATTTAAGTTTTTTTTTTAAATGCTTTTTCTTGCAAAGGATTCCTGCACGTTGTATACTTTGAACTGCTTGTCTGATGCTGGGGGGGAAAACGAGCCGATATTATATCTGTAACCTTGGCCAAGTAAAAAGACTTTATGCGGTGCTCTGAGAGTTACTGTTTTCTCAGCGCTTGGTTGTAGACATCTGCGAACAACAGCCGAAAGCCTTCAAGTTTGCTGTCTACATGCAGCAGGTGTGCTTGTTATGCGCCCTCACCTCTAATACTCCCTCCCTCTCTCTCTCTCGCTCTCTCTCTCTCTCTCTCTCTCTGCAGTTTTCGGTTCACTGTTTGATTTGTGCTCTTTGTTTTACCGAAAAATTCAGCCTGAACTTACTAAGGGAAGACGGGGATGCCAGAACAGATTATGATCCGACTCATTAGGCAAGTTTTTATATTCAACGCACAGAAAAATAAAGGTTACCCAAGAAATTCAAAGCATGACCACATGGAATTGATGTTACTGACTTTAACGCCTTCGCTGTATTAGCCAGACAGCCTCTACATTTAAATAAAATGTATTTAGAAAGGAATTTGAAAAGATTATTTTAAAACTCTAAACACAGCGCTAAACTATAACTAAATCGATTCATGGCCATTTATCCATTGTAAAGTCTAATCTTTTTATTTGATTGTGTAAGCGCCTTGTTTTTTTCTGGTTGCCACATGTTTGATGCATTTGACTCCTTAATTATTTCTTTCTTTTTTCTCTTATGTTTCTGGCTTGCCTTTGAATATTGATGTTCATGACTAGTCGAGCTTTGCCCATCTGCCTCTCCTGATATTCTGGATTGTGTAGCAGTTCTTTTCTTCACAATTTGTATATATAATTATGTATATTTTTTCTTGGGCATGTTCCCTTTCTTGGGAATGCCACATCATAAGTTATTTTCACAGGTTGATTCTCTTCTTGCCACAAACCACCCATTTCCCCCAGGCCAGGAGTTGGCACTGAAGACGCAGTATATGGGCAGAGGGTTACAGCCTTACCCAAAGGCCCAACAGTTTCAGCCTGTCTGTTGCCGAGCTCAAAATCCCGACCCTCCATTCAGCAGCCCAGAGCCTCAACCACCTGAGCCACCCCTCCCCCTCTTCTCCACAATTTGTATTAAACTAATGTTACATTTTTGTCTCCAGCATTGTTTGGAAAATTTGGATTGTCTAAAATTGTTGTTTTTCCCCCGCAAATGAAGATTTCAGTCTGTTGATCCTGATGTATTCTTAGGTTGAGGGCTCACATGGCACTATTATGTTCCCTGTAGTAGCATAAAAAGTTCAGTTTAATATTTTAATTGAATGTGGCTTGCATTTGATGTGCAGCTTCATACTGTACCAGCAGCACCAAAAAGTTTTGACTTTAAAAAAGCATGTTAATATTTTTTTCAACACCCCAAAAAAAAAATATTTATGCATACTAATCTCACCCCTTACCCGAATATTACTCAACTGTAATGTGTCCAACACACATTCTGGTAAATATGTTTCCAGTAATTAAACAGTGCTATTTTGTGCTGCCTCTCAGCATCCTGAAAGCTTTGGACTGGTGATATCTGGAGGTAACAGTAGTCCTCAGTGTGTAGGGGGGGGGGAGAAACATGCACATGTTAATGACAGTTGTGTGTGTCCAGGCTGTGCAAAACACTACCTGATTGTGTTTGGTAATAAACTGCTTCTACTTATTGGACCGTAGCAGTTGTTCCGTAGGGGTTAGATCTGCCTTGAATACAGAATGATACAATGGGGTGTTAGGAAGACACTCAAGGAGACCGTTTTGAAATTTGACACTTAATTTCACACTATGATTTGTTGTAAAATGCTACTTACAGTAAGTGATATGGGAGTAACATCAACTTGTGGTTAGGTGGAAACTTTCTTTTTATAAGAACATAATAATATTAGGATAGTTCTATGAGGAATGGTGCGCGCAATAATATATATATATTATTATTATTATTTTTTAATCATGTTATCAGTCATTTAAAGTGCAGTCTTACAACACTTAATGTTTAGTAAACTGTAAAAAAAATAAAAAACTGGACAAAGCCTCCTTGATGTCACCCATAGGTTTTGAGCTTTGGTTGTTGCCATCTTGGCAGGAGCTGATGCCAACTAAAGCCTGGTTAATCCACAAATGGGCAAACTGTCGTTATGAACGGAGCCCAGTTGTCAGCTGGAACATGCCTATGTACTATAGTACCAACAGGCTAGCTAGTTTAGCTTTTAGATGAAAATATGATATCCTAACGTTACTTGTCAGCTCCTTCCTCCATGCCCTACACGGCATCCCATGTCAACTCACCGTTTCCAGTTAGCCATGACCTGCATTGCAGCTGTCTCAAATTGACCATGCCCCTAATTCTGCATACTTTTTGTAGCTTTTTGTAAATGATAATAAATTACATAAAAATAAATTTTTGTACCAGGCTGCAATCATTTACACTGGAACCTCAGTTCACAAACATAATTCGTTCCTAAGTTCTGGTCGTAACCGGATTTGGTCGCACCCCGATTAAGCTTTTTTCATTGGATTAATTCTATTTATATGCATTCCTTTCTCCATCACTATGAACTATATTTACCTTTTGATTTATTTTGTTTATATTACAAAATATAAACCATAGTAATATAGAAAAAGCCTTAATTATACAAAAATAATGCAGCACTAAATATAAAAAGGAACACTCCATTTTTACATGTACTGTTACCACACCTTTCTCAGGTAGACATGCTGATGTGAAGGAATGGAGGAAGGAAGATGGGTGGGGTTGAGGTTAGTGCTAGTCTATTATGGAGTCCCCTTCTGGGTAATTCTCTGTCTGGGGTTTTCTCTCTCTTTTTTTGTTTCCTGGCCTCTGGTTCGGCAGCCGTTTTTACAAAAAATCTATGCAGAGGGATTTGTTTCTTCTGCACTGCCCAATTATGCAATTGCGCTGCACAAAAAAGACACCACGTTATTGTTCATAAGGTGTGGCACTCTGTTCACCACACTTTTGTTCGGATGATACTTCTCAGCATCGGCTTGGACGTCATTCCACTTTGCACAAAGTTCTTTTATCATGTACGTGATCCGTGACTGAGCAAAACTTTGTTTCTCATGCCTTTGTTTAGTTGATAACGGCAGTTTGGAATAGTGTTTTCTGGGTCGTGTTCCGAGGAGTTGGGGAATTTTGGGGAATTGTAAGCAAATTTATTGGTCGTAAACCGATTCGTGCATACTCTGGGCCGTTTGTGAACCGAGGTTCCACTGTATTTAAGTTTTAAAGTTAGACATCTCACTTTTAGAGGCAGCTCTTAGTGGTCATTCAAGGAATTGCACATTTGTAACTTCCATGTTGGACTCATATTTCAGAGCTAGAGGTTTTGGCGTAGTGGTTAGCATTGTCGCCTTGCACCTTCAGGGTCCAGGTTCGATCCCTATCTTGAGTCTGTGTTCATGTAATTTACATGTTCTCCCTCTGCTTGGTGGATACTCCGGTTTCCTCCCACAGTCTAAAGAAGCTTAGGGATAACTGGTGTTACCAAATTGCCTCTAGAGTGTGAATGAGTGTTTGTTTGTTTGTTTGTTTGTTTGTTTCATGCCCTGAGATAGGTTCCAGGCCCCCCGTCACCCTGTATACAGGATAAAGCAGTATATATGATCAATGAGTGAGATTTCCTCTTGGTTATTAAGATTGTATTACTAAAAACTTAAGTATGTATTACACACATCCTTAAATCCGATTGGTCGGAAGGTGTTGATTCATTTTTTAGAACACATACTGTAATACCTGCTCAACCAAGCGAGTTAACAACATCTAACACAACATGGCAGCGTTTTCCACAGGAAATTGACTTGTGTTCCCTTTTGACTCCATGCATCTTCATTTAAAGCCTCATGCTCACCTTTAAATTTGTCATACCAGCTAAAATGGGAATTGATGGCCAGGACTATTATGCAGCTGCTGTGTGGCTATCTGTGCGTCTTCAAAAAGTGGCTGCAGTAATAAATCCAAAATGGCCTTTACTGTTGCCGGGTTCAATCATATTACACATTAGAGAAAGGCAGTTTGCCTGAAGGACACTTCTTTTTCTCACACACGCTGTCTGTCTGCAACCAGAGAAGGATATTGTGGACACACGCAATTAAGCATTCGCACATTTGCATAATTGCCTTGTCCCTTAAACCATCATACAGTAAACCAGATTAAATTGTATTAGTGCTTCTTATGACATGGTTTCACAAAGACTGTGTCTTAATGTTTACCAGAAGTGGACTGTTCCTCTTAAAATGGGCTCAAAACAGATACCGTGTGTTTAATCCAACCCAATGGTCTTGATTGTTTTTTACATGAATATGTCTGTGGGTAAATATTGCTCGTGACCGGCATGACGTAGTAAGGTGTGGGAAAGTACACTGCTCTCTGCACAAGCCCCTGCACAACTATAAAAATGTGGCATAGGTGTTAATTTGCACCCGAAAGCATTGTATCGGTGAGACAGCTTTACACATTCCTGCTGATATTTATACACTTGTTTAACAGTATGGCATTAGAGACAAAGCAGTGACTGTACTGTATCTTACTGTGGCATCTCCATGAACCTAGTGAATCATGTTTTTATTGCATCAGCATGTTTGGCTCCATCCTGAGGCTGGCGTTCATCACTGGCCAGGCAGCATTAGCATTTTCCTCCCTATGCTTTTAAAAACAGGGATGCGTCAATACCCTATAGTTATTCATCATACTTGTATACTTATATATTTATACATCAATATCAATATTTATTTAGAGCAGAATACAAGTATGTGCGCAATTCAAAAGTCAATAATACTGATTCCAAAGTGAGTACTTACAGTAGGAACATTTAGGGATGGGCATCACCAGGGACCACCCTCAACTATGTTATTGCGATACCTACAGTAGGTGCTGATTCGATTTGCTGATTCGATCATCTCCAATGCAAAAATACGTAAATTAAAAATGCATTAAAAAAAACGATTTTGAAATCAGTGTGGCGATACATGAATTGCCATGCGACAGAATCAGGATACATTACTGAATTGATTTTAATCTATTAATATTAATATGGCTGGTGTGTCAAGGAGCACTCGCTTTATGAGCAAAACAAACAATTAATTTGTTTTGCTCGGTCATTGCTGCCACGTGCGGCTAGCTATGGATTCTCTGTGGTTGAAATTCATGACATTTAAACAGTATCTTTAATAGAGACTGCAAAGGTGACCGATCTAAGCGGCATTACCGAGTTTGGTCATTAAAAATGACACAAACTGCACCTTGCTATGAATTGCACCTTGACTTTAAAACACCAGTCTCAGTTGTTCAAGCATTCTCGCCGTCTTGGTGCCCATTTTTTAATGACCTCTCTCGCCTGGCTGCCCGGGAAAACACAATATTAAACATACTGTTTAAATGCTGCGTCACATCAGTTACTTGTGTATTAGGAAGACACTCTAGCAGTTCCTCCTGATATTTACCAGTACGAGAATGGATCCATGCCATGGCCCAGATGCAGTTCTGCTTATCCTCTGGTCTTTGTCATTGCTCTGCAGTGATACGTCGGTCCACCTCATGGTCACAATGGTCTTATTTTGATGAAAGGAAATTGGGAGAGGATGAAAAAAAAAACAAGTTTCACAAGAATCGAGCCTGAGACAGCCTGTAACTGCCCTATTGATCTTTTATTGTGTCAGGAAAATGAAGCGAGGGGGGCAATTAGGGTGTGAGGCATTAATCAGTGCTCGAGTCGCTATTCAAAAGAGCTACAGTTGGACTCCTGACAACATTATTACCACAAAGAAGCTTTTCAAAAAATACTGACCGACAGAGTGCGTCTTAAATGGTCACTTGTCGTCATCAAAATGGCACGAGAGCTCAAATGGCTGTTTGAAGAAGCAGTACCCGGAGGTTTATTCAAAGTTCAAGAACGTCATTAGTTTTCTTAGACATTTTGCACTAGAAAATAAGGAACACAAAAAAAAAAATACAGGAAGCTTCTAGTAAACACACGTACTGTATGAGTGGAACCCAATCTGGTGGTCTTTGCATTCTAAGACGCTTTTCTGCTTACCACGTTTGTAAAGAGTGCTTATTCAAATTCCTGCCGCCTTCCTGTCAGCTTCCTGGACGTTCTCGTCTCAGCTCGTTTATCAGCAAGGTTTTTGCACCCAGAGCTGCTGCTGCTTTCTGGTGTTTGTGTTTCACAGCATTCTGTTTAAATGTAAAGGCTGTTGTGTGCGAAAATCCCCAGAGATCAGCAGTTTCTGAAATATTCAAACCAGCCCATCTGGCACTAACGACTATTCCATGGTCAAAGTCAAAGAGACATTGTCATTTTTTTCCATTCTGATGTCTGATGTGAGCGTTAACCTCATCACCTGCATCTGCATTGCACCGCTGCTATGTACTGTACATGATTGGCTGATTGCGTAGTTGCACGAATGAACAGATGTCTCGGGCACGTTCGCATCCTCGGTTTACGGGTTTTAACTAGAGACGAGGTATCGGCTTATTGTAAAGAAATGCACAGGAACCTCGGCTCCGGTTTGCCTGGAATGTGTTGTCAGAGTATGAAATGAATAAATCAGCAACATATGGAGAGGTGTGTCCAATAAAAAAGGACATCATGAATAATTGCTTTCTGACAAGCCAAATGAAATGGTCATCTTTTGGAACGGAACGCAAGGGAGAGAAAAAAAAAAAGAGGAGTATGCTGCATTCAAATTCAATTAAATTGACCCTTCTGTCTTGCCACTGACTGTTAATCAGACAATAAATCAAATGTTTACCAAACTGTATGCTCCTTCCAAAGCTGGTGCAGCAGAAGACTCTGTCAGTTGAGAGCGTGATTAATGAACGCTGCTCTTCCAGTCGCCCGAGATCTCAGGAGGGAGACATTTGCAAAATGAATTATTGCAGATTAAATCAATTGCAAGTCCTAAGTGTTTAAAATAGAGCTGTAGACAAGACAAGATTCTCACTGGCTTTCTTTTTTCTGACACCTACCGTAATTTGACAGCATCTCAGTTTATCTTGAGTGTTGGTGTTAAAGCTGGGTGGCTCACCCTGGCAATGAGGTGAGGCCTATGTCAGATTTCCATACGTAAAATACCATCAGTCGATAAGTCAAAAGTGATATTTTGAGAAACGTGATATTTTGAGGATCAACAGCGTACGTCTGTGAATCCAGAAGAATCAGCTGGCAGCGATTATGCTAATTGCCGAGGCCTGAAAATGTCAGTTGCCTCAGGGCTCCAAAACATTTACAAATCTCTTACACTTCACGGCCGTGTTCTCTAGATTGATTTCGCGAGTAAATACATCTTAATACAGATGTATCATGCCTTGTAAAAATGCTGTTGATAGAGCCGACTTTCAATGTGTATAACAGATGAGACAGAGAACACGATGATGTTTATTAATGCAAGGCTGCTTTACAGTTTATAGTTTAGTAGTTTGAAAATCTTAAACAGGAGGCTTACAGTATATGAATTTTGGTGGAAGTAAAGTGAAATTATATTCATTAATTTATTCGTTCATCAGGACGCATATATTTTCTCTTTTGGATGCGGAGCATATTCCAGGAACACTGAGCCTGATGCGGATATACAGTACAATACACACTGGGTGAAACGCTAATCCATAGCAGGGCTTCATGCATACACATTCACACAGTCAAATATATCTAGGGCTAATTTAGCATATCCGGTTTACCGACTGGCATGTTCTAGGAAACCTTGGAGGAAACCATAGAACTCACACTGACATGCATCATGAAATTAAGTAATCCAACACCGTGCCACCTGACATGCTTATTAATGTGTCCTTCCTCAGTTGCATAATGCCCACCATATTCAATCACCACCTGGCTATAACACTGAATCGCATTTAAGCTTGCAAAGCAATCCCCACGTTGTAGACTCCGCTAGCCAGACAAGTCCCCAAGGCTAATATGTCTTTAGGGGCTCTCTGCCTTTGACACTGTGGTTTCCTCTTTGACAGGAGCCAGCGACACTCTCTAACATGACCCCTGGGAGAACTGTGCAAGGAAAGCACATTTTGAATCCAAAACACACTATACACAGCACACACTGACCTTGGGTAAACGATTCCATCGCTCATTTCCTGGTTCAGACAAGGCGCAAGAACCTACAGTATGATGTCTATGTGCAGTAAATCAAGTGCACATCATTGTGAGCAGTTAGTAGTTATGTTTTCTCTGGGTTACGTCAATGCAGGTTGACTAACAGCTGGCTAGCCTACAGCAGCTAAATAAACTGCCAAAAAAGGAAAAAATAGATTGCTGGCTGACAACAATGCAATGCTTAAAAAATATACAACTTAAACAGAAAGCAAAAACTTTGAGGCTTCACCTCTAGCACCGTTATGGTCAGGTTCAAGGCTCTGGTCAGTTTGCATGCAGGTCTGTGCCAAAGGACTGAGTTTCGGAAACTCAAAATTGGGATTTTCCCTGGCTGACCAATGCCGCTTCATTTTTTATTTTTTTTTTAGTTGTTTGTTAATCTGATCAATGCTTCTTTATTGCCCCTTTGTAAACATCTTACGCTGTATCTGCACGTAAGATGCTGATACATCTGTAATTTAGTTCAGGCCATTGTTTTTTTCTTTTTTGGGTTAAGTAGACCTACACTACACGAGCTAGCTCTGTTTTAAAATTGGCGGTCATAAAGTTTTTAGTTGAGCTTTTTGTTCGTGGCCAGCCTCTGACATACAGTATACTGTAAGTGGGTTCTTGGTTCTAGAGTAGCAAAGAGTTGGTGCCGCTGTGGAACCAGTTTTCCTGGCCTAATCTGTGGAGCAACTGGTTCAAAATTAGGTTCCAGCTAAGTAAGGTAACAGTAACATTTTTTTTTTCCAACAACAATAAATGCAACAGATTCTCAAACTAATATTAATAATTAATTACTTTTAAAAAGTTTATTTCTAGCAAATTAATCTATTTTGATTAGAAAACTCTAATAATATTTGAGCCCTTTTATACCAGGCATCCCTCAAAACACCTACGCATGTTATATGTATGAATAAACCACATACTGAGATGCTGGTAGAATGTCTGGAGTAGCATCGGAATTTTGTTGAGAGGCACTTTTTTTTTCTGCACGACATTCTCCTCTACAACTCCCTACGTATATTCTATATTTTCTATAAAAAAAGTTTTTTTTGTATCGCTGAAGTGTGTAGACTTGAGCTTGCAAAAAGTGCCTCACATTCTAGGCGAGTGTGACTAGCTCGAGAGTTGAGAGAACACAAGAGCAGGCTCAGATGTGCAAACTTAAAATATATATATATATATATTCTCATGAAGCATGAAACCTCTAGAGTTCAGCTTGTCTGGCTCTATGAAGATGAAACAAGACTCTGATCTGACCCAAAGAGGCTAGCAGTGAGTTAGTTGATGAAGAACAAACCGAAGAGAGTGATTGGCGCAGCGTGTGCTTGTGTTCATCAGCACCTATAGCGAAGCATCGCCCAGTCGGAAACACTTATGCATGTCTTTTGCTTAATGTTTGTGCTGTTCTTTTTTTTCTAGTGCTGCCGAGTCACACCTGCGGAAATCCAGGATTGATACCGAGAGGAATCATTCACGGTACGAGGTACAACATCGGAGACAAAATCCGCTACTCCTGTGTGATGGGCTACGTTCTGGAAGGCCATGCTGTGCTCTCGTGTATTGTGAGCCCTGGGAGTGGTGCATCGTGGGACTTCCCTGCACCGTTCTGTAGAGGTAAGATTTTGAAAGCATTAAAAATAAAACATTCAATAGGGTAAAGTTTTCTTCTGAGACTTCGCTGTTTGGTTTGTACGCTTAAGATGTTTTTACATTTGAGTTTTTCTTATTTTTTTGGCGGACCCGAGCTGTATGCCCCGAGAGGTTGGCTGTTTGTTGAAGTGCGAAAGCTGCTTTTGAGCCTGTGAGCAGTCCAGAGAACCGATCCCTGGTCTCTCAACTAGGATACTTGAAAATGGTGGTCTGGGACTTGCTTTGTCCACATCTGTTTTGTGTGTGTGTGTGTGTGTGTGTGTGTGTGTGTGAGAGATATCTGCTCCCAGAACCACCCAAACCTCCACGTACAAAAGAAATGTAATCAGTCCACACTCAGGAAGAATTATTTTCTGTGAAAGCAATCCTGTGATTACGAGCACCTCCACAAAACAAGCCTTGAATTGGCCTAAAGTGCCGACTCAGGATTTTGGAGCAAGTGTGAAAAACGCTTTTAGGAAAGTTTTGCCACAATGTGCAAGGAAAACCAATCAATGACCTTTCTTTTATTAACTATTAAATGAATTGTATCATATAAATAAACAGGTTGAGTAAAATGCAATATTATTATGTAATTTAAGGTCAAATTCCTTAAATTACATAATAATATTGCTTATTGTGAAATCAAAATGTTATTAAATGTGAGATTACGGAGTCTGTTAGATGGCTTTCATTTAAAGATTCTTACCCTATTTACAAATAATTAACTTTTTTCCTAGAACTAAATGTCAAAATAAATCTAAAGATGATTCGAATAATTGTAATCTTATGTCATGAAATACTATATTAAATTCATCTGTGTTCAAGATTGCTAAATTTCAATTTATTTACTGTAAACCGGCAGTTATTGTTCTGTTGTCAAGGTTACTGTTAAAGTTTCTAACAACATACACTGCCTGGCTCAAAAAAGGTACAGTTTTACAAGAATCAAATTATTGGGCTGCATCAAGCAAAGAAAACAACTAAGGAGATTTTAAATGACTGTAACTAGGTTACAAACCCATTAACGTGTTAAACCTGGAAGGATGAACCGACAACCTTGCGGAAGAAATATGGTTGAAAATGAAAACAATCGTGAATGGCGATCACTAAAACATCTGGTAAACAATCAACAGTAAAAACCAGAGCTAATGTTTAATAGTGAAAGTAAGAGCATTTCCATACGCACGTAGCGTCATTAGAACTCACATGATTGGGACTAAATATCTGTGTGACCATAAGAAAACCACTTGTTTGTGAGACTAGACAGAAAAAAAGACTGAGCAATGGAAAAATGGTCATGTGGTCTAATGATCCCAGCTGGACCTTGTTCCAGAGTGATAAGCGTGTCAGGGTAAGAAGGGAAGCGCATAAAGTGAGGCACCCATCATGCATAGTGTCCACTGTACAAGCCTCTGGAGGCAGTGTTATGTTCTGGGTTTGCCTCAGTTGGTCTGGTTTAGGCTCAGCAATGTAATGTGACAATAAAATGAAGTCAGCCGATAACCTGAATGTACTCAATGACCAGAGTATTACAGTATGAACTCCTGCTGAGCCATATGCACCACTAGAGAACAGCAACAAGCTGGTGGAGGGGATTTCTTTTGAGGTCACAATATGGAAAAAAAATCTAATTAGCCAATATGAAAGTAAATAAAAAAAAAATCCCCTAATGTTTTTTGTTTTTACATGCACAATGGGAAACCCATTTAAATGTCTAAAAATGAATAGAAATTGCATTTCTGCATAATTTCTGCCATCAATAAAAGAAGCTTTAGTAGTTTGACTGACTTTCTTTTTTTTTTTTTTTTTATTGTTTTGATCAGCTGAAGAAGCATGCGGTGGCACACTGAGAGGGACAACAGGAACAATAGCCAGTCCCAACTTCCCCTCAGAATATGAGAACAGTGCGGACTGCACATGGAGTATTTTGGCTGAGCCCGGGGACACCATCGCATTGGTGTTCACAGACTTCCAGCTGGAGGACAGATATGACTTTCTGGAGATCAGTGGCACTGAAGCGCCATCAATATGGTGAGTAAACAGACCGTGTCTTCCACCAGGAGCGGAACGGCTTAATCTGTCCTCATCTTTGGCGCGTGGCATGCATTAAGCGGGACATGAGACCCGAGGATAATGAACCTAGCTTGATCGATGAAAAATCGCCACCTCATGTGTGATGAAAGAAAACACAGGGGCCATTCCTGTTCATTTAATAGCGGAGGTTCACATGAGCAGGGGTTTCGTCTGGAGCCATTATTTTTCGAGTCTGTAAAGGAAATGAGTTGCCATCTCAATTGATCCTACTGATAGTTTTGGAAACACATTGCCGCATTCTCTCGACTGCTCACACGAGTTATTTCTATTGCCAAACAGACGCTTGGTCTGTTTTAAACTTACCACCAAACACATCCTTCTTCTTTGCAGTTTCCTGGTTTCTTTTTTTTTTTTTTTTTCCTATCCTGATTCGATCTGTCTTTTAACCTTCACGCTTCTTTTCTTTCCTCCTCTTGCCTAATGGCAAACCAATTTTGAGTGCCACCACAGTGAGAGAATTCTGTGAGGCGACTATGGCTGAACTCCATTAACTTCACGCTCGGTGAATAAACATGTCCTCGCTCATGATGGAGGGAGGCATTGAGGAGGCAGCCTGGTTGGCTTGGCAAACTCAATGAAGTGCTGTCACAGTTAATTTTTTTGAAAATTTGTTTTCTCTCTCTTTTTTTTCTTCTTTTTTTGTGTTTTTATTTGCCCTGCCACACTCAAACCCAACATCACATATTCTTCTTGAAATACCATTATTTCACCAGGTTGGAGATGAAATGAACGCTGAAATCACTTTTTCCCCCCTTTTTGAGGGGCATGTACGTGGAAATGAATCTGTGCTGCTATTTGACAGATATAATTCCAGCCCTGATATGGTCTGTTAAAGTGAACCATTCACTAAGAGGATCTAAAACTCCTGCTTGCTTTGCTTAAAGTTTTAGTCATAGGACGTTGTGGCAGGTGGAAATGTCAAGATTGAGAATTCTACAGTGCCAGTTAATAGCCTCTGAGAGAGTGTCATTGAAATGGTTGAATGTGGCTTGAATTAGATCTGCTCAAAGGCAGAGTCTGCAATGTGGCGCAAAAAAAAAAAAGTCCAAGCTCCAGTGAGTATTGGTGTCAAATGAAAATCAGATTTGAACAAAATCAATCTTGTGTCCTGCTGCTTCTCGTGTTCTCGGCGTGAATGGCCCATCTGGAATACGGCACAACCCTCAGGAAAAAAAAAAAAAAAAAAAAGAAAGAAAGAAACCCTTTGACGCCGTCAAACACCACTGCAAATCTACAGTAGCTCGTTAAATGGAAATAAGTCAAAGGCTTTGTGACAGCATTACTCCTGCGGTGTCAGATGCCAGTGTTGATTTGCTTTCAGTCTAATTAAAATGTTTTGAGGGGGATCACCCTCAAGTAATATTTGCTGAATGACATTTTATGGGCGAACAAAACTGTTAGCCTAGCCACGGATACATTGTGTCCAAAACAAAGCTCAATTAGATAATTATGTCTGCCTGCTACTGTAAGTACTTAAATAAAGATCCAGTTTTGGAGTGCTGCAGAAGTACTTCACAAAAAAAGTCCTGCAGTCTCAGGAAAAACAGAGATTTATCCTTTTGTACCTTTTAATATGTATCTTTCATGTCACATACAGTAGTTGGACCCTCGTACAACGTCCCCAAAAATACATACTAAACATACTAGTGGTGTCTGCTCAAGGGTACCACCGCAGTACAATGGCAAAGGTTAGTATCCTTTCTCCTTATAGTGTACATATTTACAGCCTGTGTATGTTCTCTTCGGTTAGTGTAAACAAAGATTATAAGATTTGGCATGGAAACATGGATTATAACTGGATGACAGTAACATGTGATTGTTGAAGGCAGTAATTACACTCAGAACAATTATAGTTGAAGTTCAGAGCACAGGAAGGCACAGTAAAAGGAGGCAGATCTGTAATTAATACTCTAAAGCAGGCATGTGTCAGAAAACCAGAAAACAAACAGGCATAAATAACTAATCTAATCAATGACTGAACATAGAATAGGTAACCACTATGCTGTGGTAAATCATTACTCTGTAATAATTTTATACTATCATGTCAAACAGTGTTAAGTCTGTTTTTAAAGGATGTGAGCACCATCATTTTTCCGTAATTACAGCAGCAGTTCTGTAGTGTCCATGTGAGATTATCAACTGTGGACATGGTGTGAAATGGACACAAAACTGTTTTTAGGACGTGCACTATTCAGGGAATCCATGTGAGACCGTGCATAGAAGCACCGGCACTGAGTCACTGCTGCGAGTAAATGTGGAAGCTCCAACACATCACCTTATATAGTTTAGAATCTTGGACTGCTCTGTGTCCTCTTTTGAACTCCTTCCTAAAAAGCGGAATTGATTAGAGTTTTTTTTTTGTTTTGTTTTTTAAATAAAGAGTATAAACTACTTTTAAGTGCTGTGGTTGTACAGCTGGAAAAAAAAAGAAAAATCACTCAATTGTTCACTGGATAGAATGGGAACGCAATAAGATGTTACAAGAATTTAGTGATAATTTGTGATCTTCATGCTCTATATAATTAAAAATTTTCATACCTCTACTTGGGCAGGACAAATGCTTCATTTTATTTTATCTATTTATTTTTTTTAAATCTTGTTAAGGCATAGACCAGAAAGGGAACTTTTAAAAAGCCGACAAAAAAAGACAAGGGCAATAATGACGAAAGTTGATAGATGACCAACCAGTTATTACTTTTCAAATATAAAAATCCTACCCGCAGCACTACAGCGCTTGCGTTTTAAGCAGAAATCTAAGCTGCAATTCACTCGTGGGTGGACAAATGTGTAAAGTGATCTGTTTCACATTACAGTGCAGAATGTAGATATTTTTCAACATTTTCATCATTGTATACTCTTATTATTATAATCCGCCGGCATTCATTTTGCAGACTTTTGTGCTCCAAAGATGATTATATATAATGGAACATCCATTCAATCCCAAGTACCGTTTATACCTCTTTTTGTCGTGCCAACAGTAATGTTTCTGGCATAAAATGGATTTAAAATAGACTTTACTGACCGCTGCATGTTTGTCATTTCATTACCATTAGTATTTTTTTTTTTCACTTCATAAATTTACATAAATTTCTTTCCTTTTTCTGTTTTCCACATTGTTTTTTTAAAATACATTCCTATTTTCAGAGATAAAAAATGGGAATATTCGGTATTACCACTGTTCCTTTTATCCCGTTCCCTGCTACCACCATTCCATGTTCTGTACCTCTCTAATCTGTAGTTTAGCAGGAACATGATTCACGGATATGTGGGTTCTTTTTTAACATTCTAAAAGATTAAGCCTAAAATTTGGAAGTCTTAATGTGTTTTCTTTGGACCATTTAAAGTGGCAAATGCCCTGAGCTTCATTTCAAATTATTTGCTGGTCAGCAAAATAAATTACATTTTTGTTTCCATCACATTACCACCCCATATGCTAAACATCATCATTATGTTCATTTGCTTTTCATTGCTATGATAATGTTAAACTCTTGAACCCATCAGAGTGTACATGTCCCCAAGTTAAAGTTGTGTACTGTAGATAGACTAACAGATATTTAATTGTTTAGAATGAAACAGGAATCTGGTGGGTTTATGGCTGGCATTATGGTGACTATGTTTAGGCTACAGATCCTGAAGTGAAAGTCGCACAAGTGGGAATTTTTTGCAAAGGAGTGGTCAAATATGATTAGATCTTGTGGAACAAAGACCAGTCAATAACATGAATGGACAGAAATCAATCCTTCGTGATTACCTGGACAGGGTCAAATTTGGGTAACAGAGTCAAATACAGTGGTCATTCGGCATACGAATTTAATCTGTTCCAGAGGCAAATTTTGCATTATGAAACATATTTGCATGTAAATGCAGATGATCTGTTCCAGCCACCAGAAAATATTACCAATACAGGTAATTCCAGATTTACAAACATTCGAGTTACGAATTTCCACAGAGACAAACGGACCATGATTTTACTCCCGGTTCAATCACAGAAGTACAGTAGCTCACATGTATTGTACAAAAAAAAAAAAAAAAGACCCTGCAGTACACCAGATACCAGTATTTACAAATTGGCAAATTGGACTTACGAACGTGCTCCCGGAACAGAACTTGTTTGTAAGTCAGGGACTATGTGTATTACCAATTTCCAACACTATAATTTTATTTTTGCATATAAAAACAATTAAAGCATTTAGAAAAGACATGTAAATAAAGTAAAAGCTGAAATAAATGGCACGGGCTGCTTGTTGCCTGGGTGCAAAACATGCATCACAAAAACATGCAACATGGCATGTTTTAGGGATTTTTAACATCTAAATCCATTTTTTATTATCGATTGAATTAAATGCACAGGAAATCCACTGATGAACTGTAATTGAATAGAGTCCCATCAGTAGTATCCAGGGCACAGTAGTTTTCATTTTCCTTCCAACTTGGTCAAATATCATTTCCCAACCACTGACCAGCTCTCTCTCACCACATAATCAATTACTAACCAGGGAAGGCCAACATGTGCTTTTAAAAAGACATACTAGCAGGAAAGAAACAATAAAACAAAACAGAAAAACTGCTGCTCATGCTGCATCACAGTGCAATATAACACTCACTTGTCCGACCTCCTCCGCATACACACGCCCACGGATACCGACGATTGGCTAGTGTGATTGACAGTGTGATTGTGAGTGCGCCTCCCACCCGGGGAGCACATCCAATTTTGGCTTCCAGCAATGGATGTCTGTGGCAACTTGTGACCTCCTGATGGGGGCTAACAAACAGTGGTTTTTCTTTAAGAAAAGAAAATCCGGTCCACTTTTAAATCCAGTTTAAGGAATAGATATTTAAAGCAGAGATTTGCATGTTCTTTCCATTGCCAGATTTTTCCTGAGTTCTCCGGTTTCCTCCCACCTCCTTACAATAACACGCTAATAGCCGGATCGGATATTGTAAATTCACCAGGTGAAAATAAATGTGCAAATGTGTGTGGGCATCGTGATCTGTGATGGACTGTCATCCCATCCAGGGTGCATTTACCGCCTCATGCCCAATATTCCTTTAATAGGCTCCAGAGCCAGCGTGACCCTGACGATGATAAAGCAGTTATTGAAGAATGAATAATAACATTTCTGCTTTGTAACATGAGCTGGATTATAGGAGCGATACAGACTCATATGCTGCGATTAGGCTCAATGCCCTTCACCTCATGTCGATCGTAATCGGATATGTAGACATCGCTCTCAACACTTACTGCCAGCATCCGGTAAAGTACAGATGAGCTTAATGAATATTGCAGCAGCCTGTAAATAGAGTAAAGACTCGCCCCTCTTTGAAGACTTTACTGCTTATTATTTATTTATTAGAGTTCTTCCTTAAGGCATTCTTCAAATGTAATATATGTGTATCAGAGATGCATGTAAACATTTGCTGGGTGTCATCTGAACATTTGTTGTAAGAATTTTAAACATGCTGGGTGATACTGTAGCTGTGCTGAAGTACCAAAACAATCGTCCTGTTCCAGCTAATGAACCTATTTGGATCGAGACCATGTAAGTTGGCAAAATGTGTTATGTGTACCAAATAACACTTATTTACAGAAAACATCTCACGGCCTAAAAATAAGGAGCGCATTATACCGTTCAGATGTGTAACCAAACATGGATTGCTTTAGAAAACAGATTACACGTAAGATTAGTTTTATTTCAAATGACTGCCGTCTTTATAAACAGTGAGCTGGAATCAAAATAAGGGTCAGTATTTTATCTCAGGACACAAACAAATTAAATTTGAATGCAAGCTCAAGTTCTAAAAAGTTATCTTTAAAAACTGGTATATAAAGCAAACGTTTTTGCCTTTACCCCTTAGAAGCAAAGTCGTCTTGCTGACTTTCATCCGCGGCTTGTTCAGCAATGACTTTCCCTTTACGCTTCAGTGAGCTTCACTTTCCTAAAATGAAATAGAGGGGACTCGAACAGCACCCTATGTTAATTGCAAGTCACAGCAGCTTATTACCAGATTCCAGTCTCTCCCCCTCCCTCCCTCCCTCCTTCTCTTTCACTCTTTGTCTTACCAACTGATGTAACTGATCATCCTCAGCAGAAGCAGAAACAGGTAGAACATGTTAAATGATAACTGAATAAATTGACCGGATCTGAACATTGAAACAAATGACTAAAGATTGGCCCTGTTAGTTTTCCACAGAATTTCAGCTGAGCAGTTTCAGACCAAAGCCTCTTGTAAGGCCTGTCAGTATTCTAGTAATACAGTATGAGAGTGCAGTAGTCAGTAGTGGCACAGAGGTTATGGTGGCTGATCAGATGGTCAGGGGTTCAAGCTCCAGCAGTGCCAAGTTGGCACTGGGCAGCCTTTCAGCAGGGGCTTTAACCCTGTCTATTGTAGGGGCGCTGTATCATTACAGACCCTGCGCTCTGACCCCATGTTAACGTGGACGTGTCTGGGACTCAAGCCTAGTCTCCAGACTTTTTCTGTATTGACTTCATCTTGTCTTGAGCATTAGTCTCGGTAAACAAGGTCTTGTTCTCATTGGGGGAAAAGGGAATTATTCACTGGCACAATGCACAAATAGAGCCAACTAACTGACGTAAAGGCTTGTCCTGCAGGAGGATCTTACAGTTTTTTATCTCGATCTGTGGATTGGATGTGGCCTCAAAACTATTATTCAGCTTGATGCAGAAATCATGACTACAGCCCTAATTACACTCATTGGCCACATCATTAGGTACACCGGTTCATTGGGTAAAGCCACTCTTTAATAAAAAAATATCTCATCACCCAATGATATGGCATTTGGGAATTTAGACAAGATGATCAAGATGATCTGCTGACGTTCAAACCGAGTATCTGTTTGGGGAAGAAAGGTTATTTAAGTGACTTTAAATGTGGCATGGCTGTTGGTACCTGATGGTCTGGTCTGGGTATTTCTGAAACTGCTGATCTACTACAGCAGGATATTCATGAACAACCATCTCTAGGGTTTACAGAGAATGGTCTGAAAAAGATAAAACAGCCAGTAACATAACAGTTCTCGGAGCAAAAATGCCTTGCTGATGCCAGAGGTCAGAGGAAAATGGCCAGACTGGTTTGAGCTGGTAGAAAAGCAACAGTAACTCAAATACCATCCCATTACAACTGAGGTATGCCGAAGAGCATCTCTCAACATACAGCGTGTCAAACTTTGAAGTGGATGGGCAACAGAAGACCACACTGGGTGCAGCTCCTGTCAGCTACAAAGAGAAACCGAGGCTACGTTTTGCATGGCCTCACCAGAATTGGACTATAGAAGAAAGGAAAAACATGCCTGATCTGATGAGTCTCAATTTCTGCAGCAGCATCTGGTTGGTAAGGTCAGAATCTGGCTTTAACATAAAAGCGTGGATCGATCCTTACTTGGTTCCGGCTGATGGTGGTGGTGGTGGAATGGTGAGGGGATATTTTCTTGTCACAATGTGACAACCTTAGTACCAATCCAGCATTGTTTAAATGCCACAGCCTGCTTGAGTTTTGTTGTGACCATGTCTATCCCTTTATGACTACAGGACCACGGCTGTTTTCTTGAACATGACATTGAGTTAACTGTACTCAAATGATCTCCACACTCACCAAATCTCAGTCCAGTTAGAGCACCTTTGGGACGTGGTGGAACGGATGTGTAGCCGAAAAATCTGCAGCAGCTGCATGTCAATATGGATCAAAACCTTTAAGGAATGTTTCCAGCACCTTGGAGAACTAACAAGGTGTACCTAATGATCTTTGCCTCTTCCCAAGGGTTTCCAGACATGCATTTGAATATTTGATACATGAAGTCATAGGTTAAACTGATTATACCACCCTGCTCATCACCACTGTTATTCCATTGTATATACATTTTTTTTTATTCAGTCAGTTTACTTAAGTGTAATCTTGTACTGGATAAGCCAGGTTTTTTTATGAGTATATAATTGAAGTAGGTCCTTAGTATTACTGCTACACTTATTTTCCTACTTGTGTATGAAAGGTTATGAGGCATGGAAAAATGTTGATTGACACCTGAAGTCATGAATCTAACTGCCACAACAGAAAAACATTTAGTGTAAGAATTGACGCGTTAAGCATCAACCAAGGCAGTTTCCAACTCTAAAAAGGCGCCCTGGAGCCTCATAGTCTGTCATTGTCTCACACAGCTTGGCGAGCCCTCACCATGAACTGCAGACAAAGACATGGAGAGAGCTCACATCACTTAGCGCAAAGTTTACACACCTTAAACTCCACCAGGGGAAAACTTTTAATAGGCACCCTGGTATAAGTGAAGAAAAGAAAATAATAAGAAAAAGTGCTGTTGCTGGAAGATGGTGTATCTGAAAAAGATCAAAGAGGTGTTGCAACCACATAGTCCCCCATGTTTAAGAAAACAAGCTGTACTGATTTTCCCTCATGAGAAAAGTCGGATTTTAAAATTATATTTTGTAAGCAGTTTCAGTCACACTATTTAATGGTGTTCACAGACCTACATGACACCTGAAATCCATTTTGACTACTAAAATAAACCTACAGTATATAAACATTCATGAAGACCTGTTTCAACAGGAGCAAGCTGTTAAACTGTATTGTATTAAAACACATCAGCAATAAAGTAAGCTACAAAGTTCGTCTAGGCACCTTGCATCATCAAGCTTCATCCATCCCCCTTTTTATGCCAAATCACTCTTGCACTCACTCGATACAGTATATATAATGCTTATTCTGTACAGCAGTGCAGGAGGCCCAGAGACTATCACAAGGGCCTTGGGGCAGTAGGGAGGGATGCACCCTGGACAGGGTGCCAACACATTGTGCGGCACAAGGACACATCCTCTTACTCACACACAATTGGCAATTTAGATGCACCAATTAGCCTAACCTGAATGCCTTCGGACTGTGGGAGGAAACCGGAGCACCCAGAGAAAACCCACCAAGTACAGGGAGAACGTGTAACACGGCCCGCGCAGACCCGAGGAATTGAATCCTCAACCCTGAAGCGGCCAGGTCACGATCATTCCAAATCGGTAGAACATATAACAAGCAGGATACAGTTATACAGCCTATAGCAGCCTACCGCCACAGCTATTACACCCACTCTGAAGCCAAACCTTCTGTCGGTCTTTCGCTAATTGCTAAGTTAAGTCACGTACTCCATTGTCATGGCCTGTTAAATTAATCTTATAGGAAAATTCCTTCATGGCTACAAAGAGCGCTATAGTCTATTACACTACACTACACTACAATAGAGGCTCTCACAATTTTAAGTACAATAACCCCATTTTATTGAAATAATAGTACAATATATCAAATATATCAGAAATATAGTACAGTAAACCCTGATTATTATACTAGTATAGTATACTATACTGATTTTATGATTATGATAAATTTTAGTAAACCCTGGGTATTATAGCAATGGTTTAATATTTATGAAAAATATGGTATAATTATGCCTGATTTGTTATTGTAATAGTATAATATAGTAGATTTAGTTCTTGTTGTTGTAGAGAAAGAACAAAATAATAGCACCTTTACTATATTACATTATTATTATAGTAATTAGGTGCATGGTACTGTATTATGCAAACTTGAATGCTACAGTTGTAAACTAAAGTATCATGAGCTTTGATTATTATAGTAATAGTATAATATATTACTATGCACTTTGGCTACTGTACTAATAAGTAGAGGTTTTTTTATTGGAAGGTCACAGGTTCAAACCCCAGCACCATCAAGCCAAGGGCTAGGGCTTCAATCCTCCACTGTGTAAACGTACTGTATGAGTCACTCACAGTAAATCATCACATATGGTTTATATATTATAGTCTATACACAAGAGATCACAAAATTCACAGTTCATATCATATCATGGTTTTTGGTCATATATTAAAATATTATATAAAGTTATTACTTGTAGAACTAAAAGAACACTTGAAGCAATAATTTTCTTACACTTAAATGAAAACAACGTTTAAGATATTCAGTGTTTAAATACAATCTTGAATAAAATAAAATGATAATACGTGGCATGATGCTATCTTGGTGATAAAAAAAATATTTTTAGTGTAAGTATGCAAATGTGTAATTGGGCTACAGTATGAGTTCTAATACAGATGTTATTATTTGGCCTGGTTGTTGTTAGAGTGGGCAGGATTTCAGCAATGTCTAGGGGGATTTGCTGGCATGATCTAGAAACTTTTGCAAGCCAAAAAAAATAGCACGGAAGTGAAAATATTTTGGCAAAAAAGAAAAAAAATTATTCTTGTATTCTGGAATGAGCCCACGTATAATGCCATGCAGTAACAGTAAATTTTTAATTATACAACAGTTAGTTTCAACCAAGATTCATATGAAACAGCACTGAGATGTTTAACTATATGTATCACTCTGCATTGGGTTAATTATACTAACTATTGCTCGCCAGCATGGGTGAAAAGAGATAAGAGGGGAGAGCAGCTGCCTGCCAAAACCCACATTCAAAACCAGTGATGTAAGCAAGAAAGCACTTGTGATGATGTTAGGTCGTCTTAACCAACACTTTGTCTACTTAATAATTTCTTTCAAGTCATTCCGAATTGCCTTTGAACCGTACGTGTTGTTTTGTTCACGGCTGACTCAACCAACAAAGTGGATTTGCTTCTAACAATCATCCCAAATCCCTCTTTAACTCCTGATCAAGGGCACTACTTGGTGTGTGGAACAAGAGATTGTGCACCCTACATAATGCACCCTACATAAATAGAATTTAACCGCAGACCACAATATAATAAGTGGAAATATAAAGTAAATCTTATATGTTTCTCTGGACTGTCCGCCGTGACTTATTCTCCTCACCTTTAGGCTATATAGTACCAGCAAGAACCTAAACTACTTAGCCCACTGTTAATTACACTCACTGATGGTCGGCAGCTCAATGCTCGTAGAATAAAAGCTGTTTTATGAAAGCACACAAGCAATCGCACTCAAAGTCATCCTGTTGTACTGAATATTATTCCACGGTTCACATGCGAGTCGACCTGTGGTGAAAGATCCATATCGATAACAGATCAACTCATCTCTATTACACCACTACTATACAGTACATGTACTGTATAGCATTGTATAGTGTAGGATTGTGACTCCTGATTAGGAAAGTGGAGTATAGTATAATGTATCAAGCCATTATCATTATAGTAGCAGTATCGTACAGCAAATAATAACTGATATAATAATATAACACATTACAGTCATGGTGTAATCTCTGCTCATTATAGCAGTAGCATAGTAAGCCCTGACTCTTAATACTTTTTCTAATTGATGCTAAAAGTCGATCATAATTATTATTAAAATTCTATAGAATAGCACAGTAAGCAGTAGTTCTGTATATAACAGTCAGCCTATGTATAGTATTAGTATAATATTGTATAGTAAGCTGGTATTAGTATGCCAGCAGCATATTCTCGTGATTTGCTGTGACAGTGTGCACACCCACTTTTCAATAGTTGCTTTTACTGAATGCCATCAGTCAAGATGTCATACAGTGACAAAGACCAAAATAAGAATGCATGCTGTTACTGGCCAAAAAATATCGCCCCCACTTAACTGTTTATCATAGTCGTAATGGCCTTTTCAGAAAACACACCAACATGCTGTCCTTTTCCAGTCTCGATTTACAACGAGCATGTATAATTGTACAGCGCAATTTGCCTTTTCCTGCCTTCGATTTCTATTGCCGATTTTGCTCATTAGTTCTTGCTATTTGTCCCGCTCTAGGCTCACTGGCATGAATCTGCCATCACCTGTCATCAGCAGCAAGAACTGGCTGCGGCTGCACTTCACATCTGACAGCAACCATCGTCGGAAAGGATTTAGTGCCCAGTACCAAGGTAAGTGTGGTGAGGAGGAGAGGTCCGCCTGTGGCTAGTACAGGCGAAGCACTTGGCAATGAGCGAATTGTAACACGGCTAAATAAGGCGCCACGGTGTGCGCCGTGTAGACACACGGAGCCGCAGTAAGCTGATCTGCTGAAGCTCGCATCGCATCTGATGTTTAGAACAAGAAACAAATTGTGAAAGCAATAGAGAAATTTGCATTTTTCATATGAATAATGCAAACAAAGACATTTTTATACTATTTTCATGAAATGGACTGATGATCTGGGAGGCAATTTGCATAATGAGCAGGTGATATGGGGTGTCCCGGGCAGAGCTTGAGATTTGTGGACTGGGAATATAAAGATGCCTCTGTGATGTTTTCTTTTTATGTGATCAGCTTTAGCCGAAAGAAAAGAATTTTATGTTTAATACGGTTGCCATATATTTATTTTATGGAAGGCATATTTTATACCCAACTTTAGCAAACTGGTCTCTTAATTTTCCACATTGGACTTTGATTCAGGCCAACAGATGGAGTGATGTCATAAAGTGAGAAATAAATTACAAACATGAATTTACCTGATGGTTTATGACTCATAATTGTCATCGCACCCAACGTAATTACAAGTCTAACTCCCCAGATGAAACATGACGCAAAAAATTTTCTTTTATGTCCATGTTATGGAGGGTGTGTTACTCACTTGGGTGAAGATCACATGATGTGCCTTGTTCTTATTTGTGACAGATTTTATATGCAAATTTCCAGGCAAATTTTGACATTTTTATTAAAAAAATAATATCTAAAACTGTAAGTCTCTCCAGTCCTATACTGCTTAACACCTAGGACTTTGAGTTTTGGTTAAAGACGTTGAGAAAGCGTATGCCACCCTTTTCTGTTCAGAGAGCATGGGCTATTTTTTCTGCATTATATTAGTCAAGTGCCATAAAAGACTACATGAAAAGGGTCATTTTGTTCTTTTTACAACCTTAGTGTACATAATGAAAGTGTAGTATGCATATAAATAATGAAAATATTACGTTGCAAGAATCCCTGCTACCATAATGCGCTGATACACTGTGAATAAAAGAGAGAGAACTGCTTGTCTTTAAAGCCTAATAGAAGTTGTTAAAGTTTGTAGTTCATTTGTTTCTGTCTATTGGCACATGCTGTAACTTTTACATTTTAAATAACTATTTATTAAGTATCTACATACACTTTTTGTTTCTTTGATAATTAAAAAAATTAAACAAGATTTTATTTTACAATACAGTACATTATGGTCTAGCCATGACTCAAACGGACAGAGCTAGCTTGTATCAATGGGAAATTCAGAACCTGAGGGTTAAAAAAGGCGCATCAGTTTGCTGGTAAAGATGAGTTGACTGTGCTGCTTGAAGCAGTTTGCTCCAAGCATGAAAGGATCGTTTTTATGCATGTTTCATATTTTTCCCGTTCTGTTTACAGTAAAGAAGGCCATCGAGCTGAAGTCCAGAGGGGTGAAAATGCTTCCGAATAAGGACACAAACCACAAAAACGCAGTCCGTAAGCACACTTTTAATCCACTTTGACTTCACTTGGACGATAAGAGTTCAATAACGAAGGCTTCTTAAGTAAATATTTCATTAACAAAACTACACAGCTAAAGTGGAACGAAAGTGAATTTCAGAAATCTGTCAGTTTGGTTTAAAACATTCATCCAAATGAGTTCAAAGTAGTAAAGATACAGAACAGATCTGAAGCTGAAGTGTCTTCCTCCTAAGACGGAAAATACACACATACACTTTTAATACATACTGTAGTCAGAAGCAGAAATATAAAGCAGTTAGGGCTCAGCATCTTCATAGCTTTTTTTCCCTTCCTTATTTCAATTTAATTAAGCCGAAAATTTATCAAAATGAACATTTGCCCAAATTTCAAATCGTTACTTATTGGATTACACAACATCAAACTGTCCTGTATCAATAATATTAATAATGCTCTGCTTCATTTAGCATGCTCTGAAGCAATTAAGCAACCGAACAAGGCTCCCGACTCCGACAAACTTGCTGCTTTGCTTTATCTGTAGAATGCATACACATGGAAACAAGTCTGTAGAGTTTTCCCTATCACATAATGTAATATCATAAAAACAGAATGCAATGTGTCTCATAGGGTGTGCATATGGTAAGCATCATAAATCTTCTGCATACAAGCACGAGCTTGGATGACTGCTGTGGGAATGAGAATACATGTCACTTATTTGAGAAATATGCAATATGTGAAATTTTGCACAGAGGCCAGCATAGCATGGAGGTAGTACTGGATATGGACATCTGTGTTACACTCTTTTCTTACATGACCACGTGTAATAGAAGGGTGAGAAAGGTTTTAGTTTGTAAGTGGACTGTTCTTGTCAATGCCTTGTCCTCTTGTTGGAATCACAGACAGAAGTTTAGACTCATGGACTTGGTATAAGTCAGATTTAATTTAAAGTTTAAATAACAGCTTGTGAGGTGTAGCGCAATGGCAATATCCTTATCTAGTGTGTTTATCTGTACAGTACGTATATGTGCACATATAGAGATTTTTTTGGATTTTAAAGGCGTAGATCAAGTCTGTCTGAAATCACAGTTGAGGTACGTACAGTAGGTACATTACCATAGATCTTGGGTGTTATAAGTTTTCTGCACACCAACTGTCAAGTTTGTCACCTGGAAGGTGAGTACAACATACATCATAATCTACTATAAGCCAATTTCCACAACCCTTGTTCCATGCAAAAATAAGATAAATCAAAGTTACTGTGTATTTAGTAGTTTCAGGTAGCCATACAACTAAAGAGTTAAATTTGTGCTTAATTCACCATTACTATGAAAGATACCAACCGAATATAATTCAGTCGGACTGTAACGGTTTCATATGAGTCTCAACTGAAGTTTGAAATGTATTTTTGCATGGCCCGAAGGTTGGTCCCAATTACTTACATATTGCTCACATTCCGAGTGACAAACTTCATGGTCAGTGTGCAGAACAGGAAAACTTATAACGGCCGAGTGCTATGGTAATGTTTACTTTTATTTAGACATGGACAAAACGAACTTTATTTTTAAAATGTATTAATATTTTCTAAGAATAAATGAATGGACACATTCAGGAGTAATTAAAATATTTATTTTAAAGAGTATAGTTTTTTTTTTTTTTATATCTGACATCTTGCTCCCTGCCATTAACTTCACATCTGACTGCTTGTGAACATAGAAAAACCAGCATCCCACAGGATGCCAGTCTGATGTGTTTCTCTAGTCCCGACCAGATGTCTGGCAAGCTTTCCGGGGAGGAAAAAGATGAATAGCGTACCTTCTATTCATATCTGTATTCCATTCGAAATAAAGTATTTCTGTTCAGCTATGAACTTGATCTTGATTAGCTTGCTGGTGACTAGACATTTGACATGCCCTTGAGGTTACGATACTCAGACTTTCACTGCTGTAACCCCAGGAGCTCGATCAATAGTGTTGACTTAGACCTGGCTTGGGTAGGAAAGTAAATGAGCTTATGCTTGACTTGAAAGTTGTTGGTGTAAGCTGAGGGTTATTTATCCGATAGCAACACTGAGCAGGTTACATAATTCTGATCATTAATTGCGCATCATACAGTATATGTACACCATATTAAAAAGACATCCTCAGTTATAGTGTCTCTTAGTGACATTCTACCATAAAGTTGATTTCAAAATTGGTAGTGCATTTAGTAGATACAGCTGGTGACTCCACGTCACTGCAAATTTAAAGAAGGCAAAATTATCTCATGTTACAGTATACAGTAGCATCCTTAAAAATGTTTTATGTAAATTAAATGTAATTGACATCATTAATGAAGTCATTACATAAAATATTTTAGATTTACAGGATGGTGCTTTGAGAATGCTTTATTTAAAAAATATTTATAGTGGTAATTAATTCCAAACAATGCAGAGAGAGAGAAGGAAGCCAGGGCTGTTTCTGTGCTCTATGCCTAAAGCACAATCCGAGAGATGACCTAATGTGATTTAGGCCAGTAAATGAACCTGGACAATGCCAGAGAATGATGTAGTGTCTGAGGTGCGAACACAAACACGCCAACGCCCAGGAGAGCTAGGGAACGTGACGGGCGTGTGCTATGACCTTTTCTTTCTGTTTTTTTTTTTAAGACTTCTTTCTCTCTAACTCTCTCTGTAGCTCTCCCTCACACATTCATTTTTAAGTACACAAGCCTCTCTCTCTCTCTCTCTCTCTCTCTCTCTCTCTCTCTCTCTCATGGAAAAAGCCTTGAGCCTCTGATCGCACCGTCCCCTGTCACCACAGACAGAATAGGTGTTTCATCTATGAATACAATCCACCAAAGCACTCTGATACACCTTCCTCCAGCCTATTTTATCACTGCAGACTGGACTATTTGTTGTTTTATGGTTTTTTTTTTTGTTTTTGTTTTTTTGTATGGTTTGCTCTTTTTTCCAGCATATCTAGTAAACTACTTGGAAACCTTGTTGTTTCTTTACCCGTAATCTTGTGCTCCTGTCTCAGTGCAGAAGTCCCCATCCTACCACTCTAACAGGTGGTGTGACATTTTAGCATTTCCCAAATGAAACGTTTAATTTAAGAAAAAACAGAATGAAATCAGGAGCTAGTACAGTTGGACTGACACTCCGCGACATTCTTTTAGAGGTTGATTTTATAGCCCAATAGAGGGAAATTTAGCTTTGATTAAAACTAATGGCCCTGATCTTGTTATAACATGAAGAAATGATTTAGTGTGATTTTTTTTTTTTTTTTTTTTTCCCAAAAAATGTGAACATGCCATGGATCACTAATGCACTTTTTCTTGCCCGTGTTAAACACATTAAGCTATCAACATTTTTTCAGTACTTTGGTGGTAGAGTTGTTGTTTCAGAATTTTGTCTTGTCTTATTAAAATTCATACAATGTTTTATTGCCTTGCTAAAGCAAATGAGCTGCTTATTATTATTTTTTTTAAATCATATGCTTTTTTTTTTATTTTTTATTTTTTTATGTACCGACTCCATTCTCTTCCTTTCATGCAGTGAGCCAAGGAGGATTGAGTGCAGACATCTGTCCGGATCCAGGGATTCCAGAGAATGGGAAACGAATTGGCTCCAGCTTCCAGTGGGTGCTCCCTCTGCTCCTCTTATCTGCTGCACTTGTCCTGTGTAATGGGAGTTTCATGGCACAGTTGTAATTAGAGGCAGCCCTGCTGTTTGACATTATGTAGTTTGATCCTCCGTCGTTGCTGCTAAGGACATAAAAGTCAAAGCTGCTCAATAGGTCTTGCGCTCCACTGGGAGATGATCCCTTTGTGAAGCTCAGGTCCTATCACTGCTACACAAGTCACAGCAGTCCTCAACCTGGAACCCTTTTCATGCCATTAGCCAGAACAAAAAGAAAAGAAAGAAAAACGCCTACTGTGCAAAAGTCTTGGGTTCATGCAAATCCATCCCATAAAACAAAGCTTCAAAAAATAATGAAATGAAACACTTTATATATTACAGCAGTATTAAACTATCAGTGGCTGGATACAGTACAACACTCTGCTTTTTAAACATGTATCAGTAGTCTCGGGTACAATTTATGTAATTATTTAATGATGTTGGTAAGTTTCAGCTTTCCACAGTTCTCACGGAGGCTCTGATTGTCACATCCCAACAGTCCATATTAGAGAGTATTATGTCTGAAAATAATACCAAAATAAACATCTTACAATCAAAGCACGACTTCCTTTTAAGATGCACGTCTATTGTTTTACCCTAAAGACCGACTAATAATTTCCTAAAAGTAATGCTTTGAATTCTGAATTCTGAATTTGAATGTTGAAGTTGAATGACTCGGGCACATACTTCACTGCGAAATTTATATTATGAAAAATGAGTGAGTCTAAGGCGTTTGCACAGTACTGCACTCCTCTAAAAATAGAAAGTTAACAGTCTTTAAAAGAATTAGCTCACTCTGTAGCTACCTGTCATGCTAGGTAGGGGTAGGGGGTGGGGGTATACACTGAAACTGCAGGACAGACTCCAATTTTATATAAAATAGTCTATTTGGGGTGTAATGAATGCTGTAAATGGCTGTCATGCTTTCTTTCTTTCATTTTTTTAAACACTTGCTAAATGTAGCATCAACTACTTTTGAAACAAAAGCTCCTCAAGCTACAAAGCCTTCCTTAGACAAGAGAAAAGGTTTAACAAAAATAAAAAAATCACGCACACATTAAAACACAACAGTGTTCTGTTTCACCGTCCTCCTAACCACCAGGAATGAATAGAGAGAATTACCTGGATAACAGAGAGAGTGCATGATCATGGCGTCAAGGCAGCAGCACAGCCAGTGACACCGCTTTAAATGCTAACTTGATAAAACTGACTCGAATCTAACGGATGTCACCGAGCTCTGTAATGTGTAAAAATACACTAACCAAAGTAGAAAAGGGATAAAAGGCTTTAATCTCAGCTTTTGGAGAACAGGATACCGATAGCCACTTGGTGGTCAGTTAAGAAGGATGTGAAGTAAAGGATGGATGGATGATGCTATGCTTCTTGGCAAACACTTTTGCCATGTAAATTTACGAACGCAGGACGATAATGAGAATGAGAAGACGATAATGAGATTACTCACCAGCTCTGGTAGTTATTTGGAAAGAAACAGAATCAGTCTTTTAGATGTTTTTCAGAGAGGTTAAAAAAGACAAACGTATTTTACTTCCAAATGACATCTTGTTAAATCAAGTACAGTATTAACCAAGTAAAATAGCGTGTTCAGAACGTCTCTCCGCAGCAGCCACTTAGAGTAGTGTTAGTAGTGCGTTGACGTGCAGTTGTTTGGCACCACCAGTCTGTTGTACATATCCGAGTAGTCTGAAAATGTTAACCATCAAAGAACCTGTTTTTTCCTTGTAGCACTTTTTTTTTTAAAGCTGGTGATAAGTACGTACACGGATTTAGTTTGCGGAAAAGCTTTTCCCGAAGACAAGAATACCACATTGCAATACTGTGCGAGATTTAATAAATACATACACGAGTGAGAATAATAATGAGATTCATTCAACAAATATTTTATCATAACCTACTTTACTTAGCCACGGCGATAGGGACTTTTTGAATGCATGTTATAATATGAGGGCTGTACCGAAAGTAATGCAAACGTGTACATTAATTTTTGGACATATTGGTAGAGTAACTCTTGCTCTATACAAAGGCATTACTCAATTCCTTGAAATATTTGGGGAGTTTTCAAATGTTTGGGGAGATGACGGTTGCACAGATTGTTGAAGAAGTTTAAAAAAGGGGGAAACCAGCACTGAAGACAAACCATGCAGTGCGAAAAGGGAATTTTCCAAAATGATTTCAGAGTGTATCACTTACTGTATATATGAGAGAATATGTTGAGTTGAACTTTTGTATAGAGGGTGAGTTACTTTACCAACATGTGTAATTTAAACCACCTATGTCAATTAATAATAATAAAAAAAAGTTGTGCCCACTTGCAGTACAACCCTTGAATGATTCTTTTGATAAATGTTTTAAAACAAACAAAAGGGCAGTTCCTGATAGCTTTTAATCTTAATGTAATGAACCCGGCTATCCAGCTGCTGATTCAAGTGCTTTGTAAATTAAATTGCATACACCTATTTACAGTACCAGGCAAACGTTCAGACACACCTTCCAATTCAATGCTTTTTCGTTTAGTGATGTATTTTCTACACTTTAGAACAAAACTATGAAATCACACATATGGCATTAGGTAATGAAGTAACACTCGGCTGTTCTGGAACAGTTCTTGCAAGAACACTCTCCGGTAGTGTACTATTAGGCCAAGAGTAGCTCAGTGGTTAAGGCATTATATTACTGATCTGAAGATCCCAGGTTCAAACACCACCAAGTTGCCACTGTTGGGCCCTTAAACGAGGCCGTAACCCCTCAACGGCTCAGACGTACAATGAGATAAAAATGTAAGTCGCTGTTGATAAGGGCATCTGCTGAGTGCCATATTGTAAATGTATTGTCAAGTGCATTTTCAAAACCCATCAAGCACCATGATAAAAGCTGGCTCACATGAAGACCCTCCCAGAAAAGTAAGACCAAAACTTACCTCTGCTGCAGAAGAGAAGTTCATTTAGAGTTACCAGCCTCAGAAATCACCAATTTACAGCCCCTCAGATTAGAGCCGTTATAAAGGCTTTACAGAGCATAAGTAGAAACAATATCAATTGTTCAGAGGAGATTATTGCATATTTTGGATGACTTCAGCATTGTTTTACAATGTAAAAGGAAATAAAAATCAGACCATGGAGGTAGGTTGCGTGTTCAAACCTGTGACAGGTAGTATATGTGACAAATCAGCGAGAAACTCGATTGCTTTGTGTAACTGGTCACTTTCTGACTGTCATCATTTTTTTGATTGTTTGTTTGTTTTTTTCTTCTTAACCTTGGTTTTCTGTAGTGTTGGAGCCAGTATCCAGTTCTCCTGTGATGACAGCTATGTGCTGCAGGGATCAAAGAGCATCACTTGCCAGAGAGTGACGGAGACCCTGGCTGCCTGGAGTGACCACAGGCCGATCTGTCGAAGTGAGTGTGAACGCAGCCCTGAGCAGACACTTTCTGTAAAGATGCTGTCAGATCCCGTTAAGAGTGATGTACAGTGCATACAAATGGGGACTGTTCAATCCAGTGTTTTAGCTCAGGAAGCTTGTGGCATCAAAGGGGTATATGCTCCATCACCGAGCTATAAAACAGCTAAAAATTGCTTAGGTATTACATAATTTATGTTGCACTTTATCTGCAGTTCATGAAGACGAGACACAAGTGCATAAACTCAGCATGATCCTTATTATCTGCAATGTGAAAAAAAAATCACAGTAAGCAATGTCCGCAGTTTGAGTGTACATATATTTGAAATAAATAAGTAAATAAATAAATAAACAAACAAACAGGGGTGGGAACAAACAGAAAGGGGAATGCATACTTAGAATGAAAGCAAGCAGGACCTTGAAAACCAGAATAAATGTGGCTTAGTAATGCACAAATGCACTCGATGTAAAGTTTGTAGTGAGAAACAAAAGGTAGAAATAGTCAAACTAATCAAAGTAAAACACAGAATAGCTGAACACATAATGATAATTAACTAATAATTAAATAGGGACTAAAACCCAACCAAAAAGTGTGTTCAAAATGTAAACAAAAGCACAAGAAGGACTAAACAATTATAAGAAGCTCTGATGGAGCTGGGCACCACACCGAGAGGGGAAATTGGTGACAATTATTCCATTCATAGTTTAATATCTAGCTGTGTACTGTTTTTGTTTGTTTGTGCATGAATTATTGAATCGATTAAAAACAAATTATCAGGGAATGTACCAATAAAATAATTGAAGAGCAGTCACCAAGTCGTACATATGTAAATATTACTAAATAAACTTTATACGTGTAAAACTCCCATCTAATGCAGAACTCTGTTTGTTTACTAATGAAGTAAATTAAGCAATTACGCTAAAATGCTTTCCTCAATACCAGAGAAAAGCATTTTTAATTTAATTCAATTAAACTTAAGCTTGTATGGGATTTCGCTCCAAAGAGAAGTTAAAGCTTGAACAGTTTGAATTCCATGAATTCATTTTTTTGTTTTCCATCCATATTCAGTACTTTCAAGGCATTCGTCTAACAAATTAATTAGACATGATGTTTGCTTTGATTACGCTCCGTCATTTCGAATGCCTTCCCACTGTGCCTCTCCTTGCCGCTCACAAATCCACCAACCTGGACAGAAACATAATTTAATTGCACAAGTTTAATTAAAGTTTTGCTTACTTTAGCAAACATGTCTGATTGTAAATTCATAAGCTTGTAGTTTGAGGAAAGAGCTCAACTACGAACTTGGGATACAGAAATGGAGATTTGAGTAATACATGCTCACATTTCTGTATGTTAAAAAAAAAAACTTTTGTTTTTGTATTATCCTGTTTGTGATGATGTAACGCTTAAGGAAGACCATGTAGTCTCGGCCAGATTCTGGGAAGGGGTCCAGGCAAAGGGGTAATAGATGGTACAGTTTATCTGGGAACCTGTCCTGTGCTAGAGGTTGCACAACTGCTCATTTTAAATTGGTTCAAGGCATTTCCATTTTTAGGCTGTTTTATTTATACAGCAAAGAACATTCCAAACTGCACTTAAATTATATAGATAAATATAGCTGGGTAGATGTATTTTATTGATCCCCAAGGGAAAATTTGGGTGCTAAAGCAGCACAAGATATAATGGAAAGACACTATATACAAATAATGCACTGGTAAACCAAAAGATTTTTACCACTCACGGATGAAGCAAATATATTGTAACAAAGGTGTATGTGAAAAATCTGGGATATGTTAAGCGGTAAGAAAGCAGTCAGGGTTAATAATCTATGTGTTGGATGCAGGAGAAATGGGCTATAATGAAGAACTAAGCGACTTTGCCTAGGGCCGAATCGTTATGGTCAGAAAACTCTCTGAGTATCTCTGAAATGGAATGGCTTGTCGGGTGCTCCCAGTGAGCAGTAGTGAGTGCCGACCCACAGTCATCTAAGAAGTGACAAACCATGAACCAGTGATGGGGTTTTAGCCGCCCAAGGCTCATTGATGCACCAGGGCAACAAATCCTCCCCTGTCTGGGCCGATTCAACGGAAGGACAACTGTGGTACAATTCACAGAAAATTTTAATGACGGTTCCAAGAGAAATGTGTCACAACAACGCTCATCACACCTATAGCCGCAGACCTTGGAGGGACAGAAGAAGGTCACCTGGTCTGATGAATCCCATTTACTTTTACATTGTGTGGATGTCCAGATATGTGTGCGCCTTTTTCAGGGCAAATGATGGCACCAGAATACACTGTCGAAAGAAGACAGTGAGTGGTGTGGAGGCTGGTGTGATGCCCTGGGCAACATATTTTAGAAGACCCTGGGTGCAGGCACTCATGTGGACATCATTTTGAAATGAGACACCTACCTGAACATTCTTGCCATCCAGGTAAACCCCTTAATGGTAATTGGTATGTCTGGAGAGCAGTGGCCTTTTTTGAAAGCATAATGCACTCTGTTAAACTACTGTAGACATTGTTCAGGAATGGATCACTGAGGAGCTCAGAAGCTTGCCCTGGTCTCCAAATTTTCTAAAACACAACTTGACTGAGCGCCTGTGAGATGCGCCAGAACAAGAAATCCAAGCCATGGTCGGCCCATCTTACAATTTGCAAGATTCAGTATGCTGCAAATGTCTTAATTCCCGTCAACACCACGAACGTTCAGAAGCCTACAATCCATGTTTCAGCACTTTTTTGGAAGTACAAGTAGGACCAGCAGCATACTGTAAGTTCTTGCCTCCACACCACTTGCTGTGAATAGACAAATAAATACTTGACACATGTTAATAAATCACACATAGTGCCACAGCATTAGTGCAAGAGATATAACAAGGTCCAGAAAACAACCTCACACATACATTCACAATAACCAAGTGGTCAGATATTTTATGAGTATGGATTATTATTCATTCGTGTACTCTGTCCCATTATTCACTGCGATGAGGCATCTTGCATTCTGATGACAGCTGCTAGGAAAGACCCTTAATAGCACTTCCTAGAGTACCATGATAGAATGAGCTTAGAATTAATGGCCACAGAGGATGCAAATTAAATTTCCAGCTTCAACACTTTTTTTTAGGCCACACTGTTAAGAATGAAATAAATTGGTGCAATAAATGTGCATAATGTAAAATCTGTGTATGATATAATCCGATTTATGGAAGAACCACTTCTTAAGTGCACCATGTGGACAAGCTGGTAGCTCAGCAGCAATCAGTGATTCCAAGTTCTAGTATGCAATCTCTTCCCTGTAAAGTAGAAAAGTTTGTTATAAAGAACGTCATCCTGGCAATACTTCTATCTCAAAAACACTGACATAAAATCTATAAGTGAAATCTAGTGATTGATCAATTACACTGCCAGTTGCGACTGTCAGAAGCTGACTTGATTGGACATTGCATCAGCAATTAACTGCCTAATACTTTGTGCTTGGTACATCTTCACTAAAAGCATCTATTGTCCCATCTCTAATTTGTTTGTTGGACTTGCATGTGGTAGAGTGTGGCAGAAAGAAAACAATTTTCTGTAACAGTCTGTTCATTTGTATTTTTTTCATCTTTCTTTGTCTCAATTATCGTAAGGGGGTATTTCCACAGTCTCAAATTTCTACAGTGCCTCATTTGTAATGCATCATAATAAAAAAATATTTAAAAAAAGAAAAAGATCCTTCCTGGCCTGCCACTGTTAAGAACCCCTACAGTCCTGCTTTGAACAACCTTTCAACATCCCGTTCGCCCTCATAATCATGTGGTGACTTCAACCAGACGAAGGACATCTGCTTAAGCGCTGCCTAAGCAACCTGGGTCACTGGATTTTAATTTAACATGTAGTGAACTACGTGGAAGACTTTATTTTCACCAACAACATAGTGCAGATAGGGAGGATGAATCGATTTGGCCTTGTTTGCTAAGTGCTTATTTCTTTTTTATTATTTTTACAATCTATGCTAAGATAGATGACAACCTTTCTCACTGGATTTAAATGAAGGGTAAAAGAAGGACCTTCATAAACGATATCCAAAAGTGGGATATCCAGGTTGCTGTTAACAGGACCGCAAATACTGTTAAATGGAAAACTGAAAATAAGGTCCATGTAAAAAAAAAAAAAAAAAAAACGTAATTGTTCTTTTTCTTTTTTTTAACAACAAATATATATATATTTTTTTAACAGGTCCACATTGCCTTGATTACATAATTCATAAACCACTATAACCATAATCACATTATACCATCACTTCTGTTTTATCTGTGATATAACTGTTTCTTTCTTTGTTTCATTAATTTATGTGAAGCAAATACAGTTGGGAAAATGAATGGGAAAATAATTTTCCACATTGGAAATGATTGTATCACTATATGATTAAAAGAATTGTATTGGATTGTTCATAATGGATGCATTCAAGAAAACCCTATATGAGGATTAGGCTGAAACCTGTCTTGATGAGGACACGGACTCCCTTAGGATATTAATCAAAAGTTTATATTTTTTCCCTCTAGATATCATATTTGAAATGTTGTTGTCATCATTTTCACATGTTGTTTATTTGTGCAATTTAAATTTTGTTATTCTGTGCTGATCGATACAAATAATACTTTATTCGCCTCTGTTACACCAAGGATCCTCTATAAAGATAATACCTAATAACTTTCCAGGGTGAGGTTTGCAGACTGCAAGTATAAAACAGAAAGTTAAACTCTTTTACCTCATCTTGTAATAATTCACCCTGAATTCCTGGTGATCTCAAGAGATTATGTAGACTTAATTATAGAGCAGGCTGCAGACCTGTAAATGAGGAATGAGCTCCTTTCCACTGCTCGTTCAACTCAATGGCTGTCACTTAATTAGCAAACATTCTGTTTTTAGAGATCTGTTTTTAGACGTGTGTGTAAGAACACAGTTTGCAAATATGCAGGCAATGCAACTCAAAATGAAAAATTTAAATATATTTGTCATCATTTTATGCAGCAATGTTATACTTACTAATCATCAGCAAATCAGATTTCCTCCCCCATATGCAGCTTTATATTCACGTTATGTTCAGGATGTCCTCAACGCATATCTCTAACCTAATCTGTTCACACTCCACATTTCCAAAGCCCTGGTGTTGTCCCACTGAGGATCAGACAGTAAAGAATCCAGGCTGTTCTTTTAAGTTGTCAAAGATAATCCCTGACTAAACACAAAGAGCAGTTAATACCTCTCTACAGAATGGGAGAGAAGTATAAAAAGAATCGCTGGAGGAAAGAGAATCTCAGTGATAGATCAGCAGTGGTGGGCAAACGTCACTTAAAATAATCCAAGACATACCGTATTTATTAATAAGGGGTATAAAACTGATGTTTTGTTCACTGAATGATTGCTGTAAATAGGAGTTGCAGTAGACGTGAGGACTAGCTGTTCACCGTAAGCTTAGTGGGCTACGTGGTTAATGGGCCACCGAGCTGAAACCAATATATACGCAGGGTGTTCAAGTCGAACCAGGACTTTTGATTGTGTGGAATAACAGAACATAGTTGATGTATATGAGTAAAAAGTACCTTTATTTCTCTAGATAATCTCACACTACACTAATGCACTTATCTCGGTGTTTCACTAGTGCTTGGATACCATCAAGGTAAAAAGTTTTGTCAGTCTGCCGGAGCCATCATCAGACTGCCTGCCTGCCTAATGAGACAGCTGAAACACTGGCATCTCAGGAACTCCTTTAATGACCCAAACAATTGGAAATGGCTTGGAGTGAGATCAGGAAGTGATGTTTCGCGAATGAATGATTGTTTGTACAGTTCCTACATACAGATGCATCTCTTCCGCAAGTTGGCGATAAGTTATCTGTCGATTTTCAAGGGTCAGGCATTATACTGTACTCTCTGAATGTTCATGGGCACGACTGCAGTGTGCCGTGAGCCATCTGGTCCTTCATGACAGTATGGCCTTCTTAAAAGGTTTGTTTTACTGCAGCTAAGAGTCTCATCACCGTGCTGTGCTTGAAGGCTTCTGCTTATGAAACGACAAGTCCCAGTCTGATTTGAACGCTTTTCATACATTTAGTGTGCCACAGAAATCTTGTATGTTTATTATATTGCTGTAACTCAGTGCTAGGCATGTTTAATAAGTGCTTTAAATTTGAGAAAAGTTGGGACTTTTTAAATTTCAATCGCACAGCTTTTTTGCGCGCTAAAACTTGCCTGCAAATTTTTTTAATAAATACATTAATATTTTTAATAAATATATAATTTTTTTTGAATAAATGTTATATTTCCAAGAATAAAAAAGTAGCCTAATTTAATCCACCGCTACCCTAGCCAACCAGTTACCAGGAATGAATAAATGTAGTACTTTCATGTTACTTTAATGTTACGAACACAGCCTTTTTTGTTTGTCTTGCAATTTATTGGATCCTGGTGCCAATACATATGTCTAATCTCAACCACATGCCATATGAATCATTCTGAAAAGCTTTTTTTTTTTTTAAGTTATTTTCCTGTCTGCCTGTTTGTTTTTGTTTATAATAGAATCTGCTCATTCTAAATAATAGATTTGTATTGAACATGAAAACATATCCCTACTTTCTTTCTATGTACACCTGACCACTCATGTGTTCGCTGAACATCCTATTTCAGATATGCTCCCTGCTGTGTGGGTATAATAACCTCCAACATTTTGGCACTTTGGGGAAAACCCACATATACAGTAGGCGTGATGGTCATATATTTATTTTTACCCCTTAGTTGAACTGATAATACTCCTTACAGAACAAAAGGTTGTTTCTACAAATTTTGAGTCACCCAAAAAGACATCGGGTGTCATTTTTGTCAAGGCTTATAGATTATATTATTTAGTTTTTATAAATTAAAATGTTATTTGTATTAGATTTACAAGTTTTGGCAAAGTGTTTTTGATTAGTCTGACCCTGAACCCAAACTCAGCTCAGTTTTCAGAGTTTACTTCTATATCTTAACAAATGTGGTCACACTTTTACATAGTGGCTTTAACTTTATTAAATATACTACAAAATAAAAAAAAAATGGTCTGCTTAAATGTTTACTCATTCTTTTATTCATCTCTCTGCCACTTCAACAGCAAGAACATGTGGATCGAACCTGCGAGGTCCCAAAGGTGTAATCACCTCTCCGAACTACCCTGTCCAGTACGAGAACAACGCCCACTGCGTGTGGGTCATCACAGCATTGGCTCCTGAGAAGGTCAGTCCAGATTATTGCAGCATTTTGTTTAAAACTGTTTCAACAAATGGTTATGAGATTAAGAGAGAAAAGAGAGATTTTTCTTTGTTGAAGCCAACAGATATTGTTTTGGACATGATGCAAGAAATATGACGCTGTGGACCCGGGAGCCCATCTGCATAGCCTTCAACCTGTATTGTATTGCAAAAACAAATAATGCCTCTTGCCATTATACAGAGATTACACCTGTCACTTTTTTTTCTCCAGGAGTGAATAATGTCATACCTTATCTGTACCTCAATATCAGTCAGTAAACACATTATGAATGTATTGCTTCACAGGGACCTTATCATTTATGCAGTTATCGAAATATATTCCTTATGTACTTTTTATACTTGCATTACTCACATCATTTCTGTATACACTCGGATGTGATTTAATGGGAGTCATGTTTGTGCGTAAATTACCTTATGTAACTGAACCTGCTCACCTTTAAAAAAAAAAAAAAATCTAAATCTACTGCATTAGTGATAAAGCTGCACTTTTTATTTTTGTTTTGTGTTTTTTTCGAATTTGATTACTGATTGGCCTAAAGTATTGTGCGACATTGTCTGTGGACACAATTGTCTCTGGTCTTCATGCTTTTCTGTTACAGTAAGTTGCTTATGCATTCATGAATTTTTAACCAAAGTGATGTCTTCTTGATGTTAACAAATGGGAATAATTGCGGAGTGTGTGTGTGTGTTTGTGTTTGTTGCTGGACAAACAAGTCTAATCCATTGAGGGCCCACTTGCAATTTGTTTCTAGGTGCCAGATACCACAGCACACCTTCACAGGATGTGTGCATTATGTCCCAATGAGTCAGTGCTGTTTTTACAGGTGGCACGATATTAGGCAGGTGGTTTTAATGTTAGGGCTGAGCCATGTACTGTATGCAAATCTATTTTACTACAGTACACAGCTGTCCAGAAACTCAATAAAGCTTGACATTTATCGTATGAGGATGAGATGTGGACTGATTGTGTAGTATATAGTGCTTTTTGTTAAACTAGCTCTTGACCCAGTATGATCTCTGCAGACAGATGACTGAGTCAAGATTAGAAAATAGGTAAAAAAAAAATAAGTGAAGCCATAACCAGTTTTTTTTTTTTTTTGCCAGAAATAATAAACATCCAACAAGTTTTTCTAGGCCGCTACACCCAATAACTCTGTTATTAACATAAAGTACATTAGTAAAATGCTTAAATAGTAAAACAATATTATTGTAACACATAATAGTGATTCACCATGATATGCCTATTATTAAATATATACAGTTCAAGAAAAAGAAGGGGAAAAAAAATCATCCCAACATGTTCTGTACTTAAAGAGAAGAGCAAAAGCATGAAAGCTACAGACTGGGTCCATGGATGTTAGCAAAATGATGACAAATAGGTAAAGAGTAGTGAATAAATTAAGCCCTTAGTTAAGATTAATACAATATGCAAATAAATATTGTAGACATCATAAATTGTTAAGAGGCACTTAGCTGCTATCACTGTACTAAATTTTTTAGTCACATCTATTAATGCATAAAAGGTGCTCAGTAATACAGAAACTAATGATTTTAATGCTTCAATGGTTTATAAAAGTTATGTAATGCTTGATACATTATTGAATAATATCAATGAAATGTTATTTTTATTAAATTTGTATTATTCAAAGTAATTATTTTACAAATTGTAAAACTAAATTAAAAATAACTGAGAAAATAAATAAAAAGAAAAATAAAGAGCAAAGGAGATTAGTACACTGATAATAGTGGAATAACAGGAACAACAAAACTAATAACTAGAGAAATTATGAAGTAGTGGTGCAGTGTGCAAAATGATGAAAACTTACCCCACACAGTTTCCAATTTATAAGCACTTATACAGTCTGTGAGTCCAGTGAATGTATGGGTGAAAAGGGCGTAGTTGTTGCCACAGCAGTGGCCTTGGCTTCTCAGCTCACGGTGGGTTGCATGATCTTTTTCATTTATTTGAATGGGAAGGTGAATGTGCTGTAAATATTTCTGGAACTTGAGAGAGGAGGCTTTAATTTAGCGTCATGTGAAGTTTGATGTGTATATTCCAAAAAATGTTGTCACAAAAGCTCATTTAATACACTCATGTTTCCCGACAAATCAAGTGAGAAATTAATACATTCCTTTGAGCAAATCAGTTTTGTTGAAAGGTCCCAAAAAGCATTCTGAACCCCCACGTGATTCGAACAAACTTTGCCTTCTTTGAAGCGCTCAGGAGACCTGGCGCACTGGATTGATACAATGAGTTAGTTTGTTTGGTTGTTTTTTGGGGTGGTGGAAAATAAAAAAATTGAGGGCGCAAGAGAGACTGAAGTAGATTTTTGCTGTGTCTACTCTCAAAGTCCCCTTGTATTTTAAGTCCTAGGGCTACGGGAGCAAAGGAGTTCAGCATAGTTCTCAAACAAATACACGTAACTCAAAAACTCTTTCATAGCACGCTGAAATTTAATCAGGGAAACTAGAATTTTGGGAAGACCATCTGTCTAATTAGAAAAGCAATGTCGACAGTTTCCCAGGGGTGTGTGGAGGAGGCCTAAGGCCTGTCCCTACTAATAATGACCAAAACCAAATAACAGGTGCATACTGGACATTATTTGAACTTGCCATTTAGGTAAAATTGGGAAAACAGTCTTCAGGAAAGGAGATAAAGATGTTCTAAATTTATAGATAAGAAGTATCTCCAAAACAAACCCCGAAATTATTAATCTCTTATGCTGGATGTAGAGGAGGAATTTACCAAAACTAAATACAGTGGTCTCTTTAAATAAAACTCAGTTGTTTTTCTCTGTTCTTTTTTTTTTTTTTTTAGATGAAATGTAACCCATTTAAGGGGTTTGTTGTACTTCTTGTGTTCAGTACTGAAGCGGTGATGAGCAGGACTTACTCATCTCTTCATTCTTTGAGTAAAGTGCACTACAAAAGCCCATGTTCAGTTTTCTTCTTTTTGAGAAATACGAGTCCAGAACCCTGATAATCTCAGCGGAACAAAATCGCCTAGTGGCAATGACATGACAAGAAGTCAAAAGAAAGTGATGAGCAATCATGGTGTCATAGCAGATCCTCTCAGTGGGGTGTATTGACGACAAATATAGAGGAGCTCTGGACAGAACACACATTTTTACAGCTGAAATTACAAAAACCCTGTTATTTACATTATCTTATTCTCAACATGAAAATGCATGCATAAAAAAAAAAAAACACAACATGCTTTTCCCATCTTGAGTCTGCTCTGTGCTATGCTGAGTAGTGACTTTTGGATGGTAGAAAAGAAAGTACAGTCTATGCAGTGTGTTGATTTGGGTTCTTCTGGGAAAAAATAATCCTGATCCTTGAGATGCATCTGTCTGTGGGAACTGTACACACAATCGTTCACCAACACCACTTGCACATTACAGAAAGTCAGCTGGAAGTTATTGCCACATCCCCCGTACAGTCCTGACCAGTGGCGGCTACTGGTCTGTCAAATAGTGGAAGCTCATTTTCGGCCTCACTTTCACGGCTCATTTTCACTTGAATGCGAGCACCTTCATTTATTGCATGCTCAAC
>JAQMYJ010000039.1:28344236-28357129 GCA_030014305.1 Clarias laeviceps
TCTGGCTCCATCAACCCACCTGTGTGCCCCCCCCCCCCCCCATTCTGATATTTGATGTGAGCATTAACTCTATGCATCGTAATAATTTTATGTATTCTACTGCTACCGCATAATTACATGATTGAAAAAATGCACAAATAATTAGTCGTACATATTTTTGCAACTTGCAAACAATTGACTTTTTTTTTTTTTTTAATACTGTTGTTGTCTTGCAGGTCATTAAATTGGCGTTTGAGGAGTTTGACCTTGAGAGAGCCTATGATACATTAACAGTGGGTGATGGAGGAAAGATTGGTGATGCCAGAAGAGTGCTCTATGTGTGAGTTTTTAAATCCCATCCTTAGACCAAGTGCATGAAACACACGCCCACCACCGAGTCTTGCACATTTCCAGCATCTGATATTAAAAATGACTCTTTTTTTTTTTTTTCATAAATATTATTGCCACATACAAAAAAAGAAAAGAATATATATGTGTATATTAAATCTGTTTGTCTTCACTATTGAAGTATTGGTATAAGACAGCTTTTGTGTTTTTATTCCAGTCTGACAGGCTCCAGTGTGCCTGATTTGATTGTGAGCATGAGCAGCCAGATGTGGCTGCATCTCCAGTCTGACGACACTATCGGCTCTCAGGGCTTCAAGGCCATTTATGAAGGTTAGTCAACGTTATGTTCTAGGGTTAAATACTGTAAGTCTTTCACCATCACAGCTGTTGTTTACATGTGAATTTAAGTAAAAAGAGACTTTGTATATACCATATATCAACCTGGCTAATATTATATACTGTAGATCTCTCTTGTGGTACCAAAACAGCCCTGAACCATCAAGGCATGGACTCCACAAGACCTATAAAAGGTGTGCTGTACTGTAATCTCTGACACCAAGGTGTTAGCAGCAGATCCTTTAAATCCTGTAAGTTGCAAAGTTGAAGCATTCAGGGATCGGACTTGTTAGTCCAGCACATCCCTCAGATGCCAGAATGTCAGATTGAGATCTGTAGAATTTGAAGGGAAAATTTTATCATGTTCCTCAAACCATTATTGAACCATTTTTTCAGTGTGTCTGGGCGCATTATCCTTCTAAAAGAGGCCACTGCTACCAGCAAAGACTTCTCCTAACAATTCTTGGTAGGTGGTACAGTACACGTACTGTAAAAGTAGCATCCACATGAATGCCAGGACCCAGAGTTTCTCAGCGGAACATTGCCTTTGCCGAACACACTGTCTTTGCCAGCATTTCTTCTGCCCATTGTGCATTCTGGAGCCATATATTGCTCAGGTATGTAAGGCACATTTCACCCAGCCGTCCACATGATGCAAAAGAAAAACATGATTTGTCATACCAGCCACTACATACCAGGAATACCCCCGGAAGACCTGCTGTTTGGGAGTTTTTTTAACCTTAATTTATGATTTCTTGGCATCGGATGCTTTAAAAAACAAAACTGAAAGTGGCTCCCTTTTCTTCTTGTTACTGTCCTTGCTAACATTCTTGGGTCCCCTGGTGCTATGTCTTGAACAAAATTCAAAAGCCAAATTGGCTTTCCACTAACGTGAATACGCTTTGAACGGCTCCCGGACAGACACATACCTTATCTGACGTTCGGTTTGGTTCGTTAGCTCATATGGCAAAAATGCTTTGTATGCCTTGGGAAATTTCTTGCAAAATTTCAGCCCTTAACACGAAAATTTGTGAAAGTGGGCGTTCGTATGCCGAGGTCCTACTACTGTATACATATTTTGGTTCAGTGAGGCTGTAGTATGACTACACCAGAAGGTGCTTTCTTTCTTTTTTTATGTCTTTTTTTTTTCTTTTCTTTGGACACACTGGAAAAACAAACAAACAAAAAATCTAGCAGAACAATGGCAGCACTGTCAGCATGGTCCATAAACTCTGTCTCTGACTGTTCCTTACCTTCAGACACTACTTCCACTTCTCATACTCTGGCTAGTGTATGTTGCCACATTGATGAATAGATGAAACAAGGCAAAGTGTCAGGAACTTTTTTTTTTTTTTTTTTGCAATTAATAATGGCATACAGTACTTCAAACTGTTCTCTAAAAAAGTATCACGAGAAGGTACAGTATCACACAATATTCCTTCAACTCAAGCAACGCTTACACATAAAAGTGTGAGTATGAGGAGTTCATCACTAGCAGCACATAACAGCAAATGATACATGATAGGCAGAAATAAATGTCTACACACACAAAAAAAACAGCTGTTCAGAAGTACTTTTATACTGTAAGTACACTAAAGGGAGTAAACTAGTTCTTCAAGGCAAACCTATGTACCATCTAAGACAACTAATGTACAGTAGGTAGCTAAGGCACTATTAATAGGCACTAAATAATATTATGGAGTCAGGACAAGCCTATTAGCCCAAGTCTGTGAACCTTTTTTTCCCTGGGTGTGTTATTTAAACCAATGTGCTAAATAAAATGTCCTACGCTGTCCGTGATTAAATAGTAAATCAATTCAGCGCACATGTTTGGTAAAGACCTAATTAATTTCCTTTTTTTTATTCAGTTCTACAGCCTTGGCCAGGCAGGTACAAAGGATGACCAATTCATTGTACAGTGCCATGTTTGTGTTAAATAAACCTTTGTTTTCTGCCTCTCACTCATGTGACTTTTCCTTCCTTCTGTGAGATTTCGGTCCTGATATTCCGGTCTCTGCTCTCAACCAGAAAAAAACAAGTTGTTTTTTATTCATGTCTGCTTTATGTGGTTATCAGAACTGCCTTTAGCTTTTTTTGTGCTACATGTATGGTTTTTGTTTTCGTTTCCACCTGCATTTGAATCCTACAGCTTTTTTACCCCCTCACAGAACGGCTTTGGTCGGCAAAGCAGTTGAGTCACGCCAGCTTCGCCAGAAGCGTGCAAATTGAAAACAAATGGAGCAGCATATGTGCAACGCAGACATGTTTGAAATGCTTGAATGAAACACACTACCTGGCCTTTGGTGTGTATGAAAATAGCATTAAAGGGAGCCTGGTATTAAACCAAGACATCTGTTTTTACAAACGTCCGCCAGGTTGCCAATCCGGCATGTTTCACATAGTCTCAGATGGTCAGATTTTTATAGACACACTGACTCAAACTTAGAAAGTCTGTTACGTATAGATTTATATCATGGTTATGGAGTTAGACTGTGGAACACGATAATACAGTACAGTATTAGAATGTTAGATTTAACAATAGTTTGTTGATGTTTAAAATGTTGGACATTTTTTGTTTCTTCCCATTCTTCCATTCAAACAGTAGTGTCGAACTAAATCCCCAGTCACCTCCATGATCTCCATCCAAAACTATAACCTTACAATTCTCACTGTCTGGATAAGCCACCGCACAATGACATAAACCCAATTAACTTTGTGTAAACCCAATTTCACACTCGTGCTCCTAGTCACGTTGGCGTATTTGACAATAGTCTCGCCAGGAAGGATCAGCTGGACGTTTAGCTTTGAGAATCTGTAGCTCTTATGCAGAAATGCATGTACATCAAATTATTTAAAAAGTTTGCCTTTTTTTTTTGACAGCTGATATTTTTAACTTCCTGTGTCAGCCAGAGCAGAGTTAATGAGGGGGTGTACTCTGAATGGCATTAAATTCAGATCAGTTCTGCATTATTTGTTCACAGTATGATGAACAGTACGGTGATGTCGGCATTCGGCGTCTGATAGAGTGTGAACCATAAAGAGATGATCTAGAACTAAACAATTAACACCAGGGCACACATGAAACTGAAATGCTGCTTCCAAGTAGAGGTAGCGGTTCTACACGTACACACACAGAGCCCGGCTTCACAGATGTTCAAACCATCTGGTCATTTCCATATTCCCTCAGATTTTTTTTTTTTTTTTTTTTTTGTAAATCCCGGATGATTGGCTGCTGTCCTTTGCCTTTCTGAAATTATGCATCTCATTCTAGATTGCCTATGCATTAGTATACAGTATGCATGGATATGTATTTTCCATATAATTAAAATAGATTGGGCTATTACTAGTTTTAGTATAATCCATTTTCATTGGTCTTTTGCAATCACAAGTGTCATATCATGATTCTTGATTTGATTAGATATTTTGGGGTATTTTCAAACTCTAAACACCAATGATCCATAGTGAGGCTTCCCCAAAGCATCATTAGTGCCTGAAGAGCATCATTAGCTATGTACTTATTTATACCACAGCGCTGTAGCGTTCTCGCGTCTGAAGGTGTAGATTAATTTCCTATAACATCTCTGACAGAGTAAATGTTGAAGTAAATGACGAAGAAGTGATGTGAAGTTTGGTCACTTGGTCCTTATTGTTTCTGTAGCCCCACTATGCATGTTCTCATTCATCAGAGACTTGTAGATGAGACGATTTACACAATCTAAAGCAAAAATTGACTTTAAAGAAAATTAAGATGAATAACAAAATAAAGATAAAAAAATTAGGAAATGAATCGTTGTTAACATGGCCGTGCTTTCTTTTAGGAGATTTATGTAAGAAATCTCCATTTTCTATGCTTTGTAAGAGTCAGTATGTTTTTTTTTAAGATGGCAGGGACTTCAGGAGCGTAACAAGCTGCATTTTTGTCTCGTTAAGAGGGAAAAAGAGAGGATGGTAAGAAAACGAGTGTCATGTAAGTGATAACTAACTTGTCTCACTGACATTTGAAAAGCACAGATTCACCCCTTAGTGAGGGAAACAAATTAATGATCAGCAAATCACAGTAGTGTAAAAAGGATAAAACAATCCATTATATCTCATAATTCAGAATCTCTACTGGCCTAATCAACATTCAATGACTTGATCACACAGTGATAACCACCTATACACCAGCAATCTGGTGACAGGATCATGGGTACCCTAGAATCACCTAAGCCCGTGGTGATCAAATCCCAGCCCATGTGATCCCACAGAAAAACAAATGCAGTGCAAATTGCTGGCCACTAGAACGTCCAGTGCACCACATCACCAGTGTCAAAGCTGCCCCTGTGCCACATGGGGAACCCTAAACCTAGGTGTATTTTATTGTAATGCGTTTTATGGCTGATTGGTGTATCGTGTAATATTATACTGTAAGATTTCACAAATAGTGTGAGGAAGTGAGGATTTGGATAGGTTATTATATGCGAATGCATTATTACTATAAAGTTTAATAAAGTGCATGCTTAGTTGATTTTCTAGATTACATTGATGATGTTGAAAACTATTATTGCTTAATGAATTACTGAATTATTGTGTAAAATAAAGAGTTAGCTCTTGCTATTGTAGTGCACTATGCTATTGTAAGAACATTTTAATTTCTAAATGATGGCTTCACTTAGCAAGTAAAAATAATAATGGTCAAGTCAAATCAACTTGAAGAAAACGTAAAAACGCATCTGGCTTGTCAAGCACTTATGGTAATGACACAAAGGGAATTATAACCAGGTAAACACATTATTATTATTATTATTGCATAATTGGATTAGCATTCATTTTGATTCAACACCGCTTGCTAAAAGTGCGCATTAATCCTCTGGTGAATATTGTTTTTGCTGCCTGTTTTTGATTCAGAGTCAGATAAGGAACGTTTCCAACCTGCCGAGCATTAGGCTAATTGTACACTTAGCCGATGGCTTCTCAATCATAAGATCAGCATGGGTTTAATTTGAAGGCGATAGACCCTGGTGCCTTTGTAAATCTGACCACTAATTGCCCCAGGCGGCTTCAAAGGTATTTCAATTGTATTTAACACCTTGTGGCGGAAAAAAACCCTTCCTTGTAGATTATAGGCTGGCTGGGTCGGTGACGTGCTTACTAAACATTCACAAAATGAACACCTCCAGGACATCTTTATTTGGTAATGTCATTCTATGCTTTCCAGCATTAAATAAATAAAAGAATGGATGTTAATAAGGGAAGATCAAATTAAGTAAAATAAAATAAGGCCAAATGAAATAAAACCATTCAAACAAGCCTGGGAAATAAACGAATGTGTGTGGAAGCAGGGCAATTTTTCACCTTCACGTCCTGTCCCTGTGCAATGTCCACATCTTTGCTGAAGGCCATTATTCACCCAGAATGCAAAGTATTCCCTACGAGGAAAGATCTTTAATCCTCAGAAAACAAGGTTTAGCACTGTGAAAGACAGCAGGGTGTGTAATTTGCTGAACCAATCAATGTATTATCTTTAAATGGCTCATACAAATGATTGTAAATGCTATTTAACCCGAACAATCCGTATCATGTCTCCATATCTCTGCCTTTTTTTCCCCTTTAAAATGAGGATTTGTTATTTTTTCTTCTGGTACACACATTAACAAGCCAGGCCAATTCCTGTCGTCCGTTTGATGAGGTCTATGAGCAAAAGCAGATGGTTGTTGAAAGAGGTCAGGAGAGAATGGACAGCCTGCTTTTACTTGTCAGAATGTCCACAATAGTTCAGCCAACCATTCTTTACAATCATGGTGAGCAACTCAGAAATTCAAAACACGTCGAACCTTGCGGCACATAGCCTGCTAAAACCTGATGTTAGACCTGAACAGGCATCTAAATATACTGTATATTGTTATCTTTCGTTTCCAAATAACTGGTTTCTATTTCATTATAGTATTTGACCTACCTGTTTGGTGTAAATCCATTAACTGACTTGCGCAGGTCCCAATGTCATTTTTGCCCGTTCTCTTGTTGGGAGCCAATAATTATTTACTACTAGTATTGACTGTATTTCCTCGTTCTGCATTTTCTTCTTTTTCCTTGCAGAGATTGACAAAGGAGGTTGTGGAGACCCGGGTGTGCCAGCCTATGGCAAGCGAAAGGGAGACAGTTTTTTGCATGGCGACGTGCTGACCTTTGAGTGTCAAGCTGCCTTCGAGCTGGTCGGAGAGAGGACTATATCATGCCAGCAAAACAACCAGTGGTCTGGAAACAAACCCAGCTGCGTCTGTAAGTCCTCTTTCCAAAATGTGCAGCTATAATTAACGCTCTGCCATTTAGAATGATGAACGCACTGCACTGGAGAGGCTTGACAGATCGACAACGCCAATCCGAATGGCAGCAAGTTGGCTGCTGTTCCGGAGCTGACACTTTTCCTGATCTATTATAACCTCATTTGTTTTGCATGCCATGTTTTCACAGGAAGTATTCCGCTAGCTCCCAGTTACGTTGTCGACGGGTTTATCGTAAGATGTTTTGCTTCTACTCCCATGTCGGAGCGCTTTGTAGTTTGGGCAGGCACCTCGTGAATTAATCATTTTGTTATTGTTTATTGCCTTCTGGATCCCAGCCAAGCTCAGACCACTTGAGTCATCTCCTGCATCAGTCAAGCAGCACCTTCTCAAATTTATAGTCTTGGGTCAAGAAAAACTCCCCCTTAATGTTTATATTGAAATAGTTGTCTTTTGTGATTCTAGTTTACATTTGTCAGTTTGTGCTGTATTTCTATTCTTCCTGTGAGATGATAGTGGTGAAGTGGCGCACTGACATTACGGTGGAACATTGCTAGGGCAGATAGAATGGTATTTAATAACAGGGAAAAAATTATCTCAAGAATGTGGAGAAGTTGTGTTTTGATGTTAGCTACTAAACACTGAAGAACAAGAGTTTCTGTTCTTACCATTTTCCAATGACGATCGTAGTCATAATAATGAGAAAAGCAACCGCAGACACTGGACTCTAAGCTTACAGCCAAATGATGGAGTGGCATCACAGTAGTAACTCGGTTGGCTAGTTATCAATCTACAACCTGACAAGCACAATGAAGTTAACCGCAGGATATGTAAATGTACAGATAAGGATGTATGAGGACTAGGCAGACTGCTTCATCATGCTTAGTAAATGGAACTTAATCAGTGGCTATAGTCCTCAAGAACTTTTACTAGGTAGTCAAATAGGATTGTGGGTAGGAATGGAGAAAATAGTTAACTACACATGTGGGCCAGGGGCGGTTTGGGGCCACTGAAAGGTCGCCACTGTTGGGAAAGTCTCTGAGCCCAATGCACACACACAATCACTCTGCCGTTGCCAGTCCCAAAACACGAATGAGAAATAAGGCAGGTTGTGCATCATGCTTGCAACCCGGCCCCATAAAAAGACACCATTGCTGTAGAAATGACACAACAGCACAGGAGAAAAAAGAAAACGAGAGAAAGTCTTCATCAAAGGAGTGTGAATTTAAAGAAAATTAAAAAAGAATTTATTCCTAAATAAAGCATTGAAGAAAATGTTAATAATAAACATTAAAAAGTCTTTCAAGAAAAATTTTTCTTTGAACACACACACACACACACACACACACACAGCTACCAAAAACATTCTTTGTAATTCTTTTTCCCAGTGCAAATAGATAATAGGTGGCATGGATGGTTATTCCCATTTCTGTCCTCTCCTCTGCAGTCTCCTGCTTCTTCAATTTCACTGCGCCGTCGGGCATCATCCTCTCTCCCAACTACCCCGAAGAGTACGGCAACAACATGAACTGCGTGTGGCTCATTATAGCCGAGGCGGGCAGTCGGATCCACCTCATTTTCAGCGACTTCGACGTGGAGCCTCAGTTTGACTATCTCATAGTGAAGGATGACGGGATGCCCGAGCCCACCACGTTCGGCACTTTCTCTGGAAAAGATGTGCCCTCGCAGATTGCCAGTAACGGCAACATCATGCGGCTCGAGTTTCAGTCAGACCACTCCAACACCGGGAAGGGCTTCAACATCACCTATACGAGTAAACACTTCATTTTATTACCTGCCTTTTCCTTTTGAGATGAGTTATATTTTCCTTTGGAGAATCACAATGTCTAGTTTCCCCTTAAGTGTAATCATTTCAAATTGTTTGGTAAAGAAATGTGTGCTGAAGTGATTTGAAGTCTCCTATGAGAAGAAAGAAAACATGTTCATTTATTCTGCCTAATTCCAATCAAGGTAGCAGCACACTGAGTCTCTCTTGCATGCATAATAGTAGCAGCCTTATTAAAATTACATCAAATAGAAGACATTTTTTTATTTTTGTTTTATTCACCATTTAAAAGGTTTATTTTTTTTTTCAAGCAGTTCAGTGTATGGTGTCGGGTTAACCTTCAATTAACACTTAAACCCTGTTTTGTGTGATTTTTCTAAAAAATCCTTAGACTTACCTCAAAATGCCTACCTAGCACTCTGTTCTCTTTGTGGAGAAACTCAGAACTTATTTTTATTCTAGATTTGACAGAATGCACCATAGCTATTATTTTATGTCATGTGCCACCCGGTGTCATGCGTCCTGAGCGGCCAATGAAAAGTAAACCGTCGTATAACGTCTCAGGAAGGTGATGGGACACCACGAGCTGCCAGAACGGCTTCGGTGCATCTTGACATTAATTCAGCAAGTATCTAGAATAGTACTGGAAGGATGAACTCCGTGTTTCTAAAAGATTGGTTGGGTTAGTATTTGGTGACGGTGAAGCCCATAGCATATGATTTAGGACAAGTCGGATTAGTTTAAAATGAGAAGGTGAGATTATGCCATTATTACCAGAGTTTTTCTGGGATTTTTAGTCTCACCTCAATCAGTTCTACTTAATTTTGTTAATCTAGCACGTTCAACCATGGACACTGCAACAAAGCAGATTTAAAGAAATCCAGATATTCTTAAGTTTGAAATTTATCCATAACGAGCAAGCCAGAGGTGAAGTGGAGGGAAAGAAAACTCTTTGTCATGAGGATGAAACCTTGAGATCAACCAGACTTGAAAGAGCATTATTTCTAATTTCTGCAGAGTACGTTTGTTTTCTCATTAGAGTTTTAGCTTGAGCGTTTACTTTGTTTTGGCAAGGCTGTGGGTGCAGGACTGTTTCATCACAAGATCAGGAAGAATTACTTTGTATTGACATTGTCACGCCTCTTTGCTTTCCGAGGACAACTACACCATCCCATAATAAAAAAAAAAATGCACCCTGAACATTATTAATGGAGTTTGAGTGTTTGTGTGTGTGTATGTGTGTGAAAATGAGAAAGTCTTGTATGCACAGATACTGTACATGGTGGTTCGTTGGAGATCAGCAGTTGTTTGTGAGCTGTCAGAAGATCGCATGGTTTGACATGTTTCAACTGCGGAGACTATAATGATGAAACCTGGACCGTCTCAGGCAGGAAGTGATGTCTCACTGTGGAACAGGAAGGCCGCTAGGTTGTCAGCTTTGCTCTGAGGCCAGTGGTTTCCATGCATTAGCCATCTTCCTGTCACAAGGCAGATGTTCTTCTCTAACTGAGGCTTAGAAAAAAATAGCACGGCTGACGTTTTATAGTCGCACCTTCTGCACGTAGCAAATAATTGAAGAATCTTACCTGACATCCGTGAGACACCCGAGTGCCACTCAGAGCGCCCGGGCGCATCTGCCTTTAGGGGAAAAATTGGATGTAGATACACACACACACGCACACACACACACACACACACACACACACACACACACACACAAAAACAAACGTACAAAAGAAGTCAGGTCTTATGTCCTCCAACCCATGATTGTGGTTAGACAATAAAAATATAAATGCGTAACTAGATTGCAGATTAGAAAAGTAGGTCACTACAATCAGGAGTTGATGTATTTGGAGCAGACACCTTTTTTTTTTTTTTGCTTTCTACCATTTCAATGAAGAGATCTAATTTGACTTGCATTGTGTAGTTTGAGATTCTGCTTTTCTGACACAGACTTTGATTTTCAATTTCATTTTTCCCCTGCAGCCTTTGGCCAGAATGAATGTCACGACCCAGGCATCCCCATTAACGGCCAGCGCTTTGGCGAGCACTTTTTACTGGGAAGCTCGGTCCTCTTTACATGCGACGAAGGCTTCATCAAAACCCATGGCTCGGAGGCCATCACTTGCATCATCCAGGATGGCAACGTGGTATGGAACGCGGCTGTGCCCCGTTGTGAAGGTAGGTCTTGTCACGTTGCCCTAGAACAGAATGAAATATCTCCTTCTTGAAGTTCTCACCTTACTCGTCTCATATTTGAAGTTAAAAATGGTTTTGAGGTTTATTTATTTATTTTTCCTGCTTCCATTTTTTCAAGCTCCCTGTGGTGGGCATTTAACTGCTCCAGCTGGAGTTTTGCTGTCCCCTGGCTGGCCTGGCTACTACAAAGACTCTCTGAACTGTGAATGGGTGATCGAAGCCAGGAAAGATCATGCAATCAAGATATCTTTTGACAGGTATCAGTTCCCTGCTGCACCAATGTAATACTGGCCCCGGCTGGCTATGAAATCTGCAATAGTTATGCTGCATCAGTTCAGTTCAGATGATGACATGGCAAAAAATGCTATTGGCTTTTGGGATGTTCCGCAAACTGTTGGCTGTGCAGTTATCCATATTGTTTCACACCTACTTAACTCGCACCATTTTGTCCATTATCTTTCACAGCTAATCTGTCTCATTAGAGTAATTCCGCTAACGATCAAGGCCATAACCAGACACTTTTCCCTCATTCAGGTTTCAGACAGAGGTTAATTACGATACGCTGGAGGTTCGAGATGGGCCTTCCAATTCGTCCCCTCTGATTGGCGAGTACCACGGCACTCAGGCTCCCCACTTCCTCATCAGCACTGGAAGCTCCATGTACCTCCTGTTCACCACTGACAACAGCCGCTCCAGCGAGGGTTTCCAAATCCGCTATGAGAGTGAGTCAGCCTCAGAGGCGTTGCCACGAATCCAAACGTTCTGCAGTGTACTAGACAAGGTGTAAAAGCTGTTGGCTCACATACAACGCACTAAATGCACTTTACAGTAGGTACAGGAGCTGTTTCTGCTTCATGCCTCCCAAGAGGTTTGTGCTTCTGCCCACATTCACCTGCTGGTTCTTTTCTTAGTTACCAGAGTTTTGGGCTTCTTTCCAGTCATTTGAACCTCTCCAAGGATAAATGAGGAGTTTTCTTTTTCTTTTCCACCTCTCTCTCTTCGCAGTAGAATCAGTATTGCTATGACATGTCCACTAATAATAACGAGAGGCAGTAGATAACCGAGAAAGATCACTAACCTTCCTGAATTATTAACTTAAATAGTCAAGAGGATGTTTAGAGATTTACAGCATGATTAAATTTTAAAAATGTGTTGATAAGATTCCAGTCAAGCGAGCCATGTTACAAATCAAGCAAACGTACATTATCTTGTAATGAAAATGTACCGTTTTTTTTTTTTTTTTTCCCCTTGATGAATTAACCTCAACGTCAATCTTTGTAGATCTCAATTTTATTTCAAGTCTGTACAGCTTTCATGACAAGTACAAGGTGATTAGACAAGCTTTCATTTATGGAATGGGATGACTGGCACCATTGTAATATTATTCACTGCATAAGGAGATTCAGAGAGCATGACATGAGAGAGAGCTTGACGGAAGGTGGGGAGATTTCTAGGTTCACTTTAAAGATATTCACAGACACTCAACTGATTTTGACAGCACGCTTTATGTTACTTGGCTTCTTATTGGAATTGATGGACAATTATTCAGGTGTTTTAAGCTGATATCGTTATCTAGTTAGAAGTCGTGGGCGAAAAAAAAATATTGTTAAGATTATATTCAAGGGTTGCAGACGGAAATATCCCAGTAGTCCTGGACTTGGACAGAACATAGTGAAGATACTTAAAGAAAGCTTTAATGAATTATGAACATGGGGTGAGGGTTGAAATATGACGAAAATGGCCTCCGAGTGGCGCAGTGGTAAAGCGCTCGCCCTATCATTCGGAGATCGCTGGTTCGAACCCCGGGTGATGCTGTTGCCTATCACAGCCGGAGGCATAGAGAGAGCTGATTGGGGAGAGGTACTTCGCGCTCCCACATTAACGACGGCTCAGTCAAGGGCGTCTATGAGCTTGCGTAAGCGGAAGGAGCGGATAGCGCTGTTCCTCCGAGTGTGTTACGCCGCCCCCAACGGTGCGTGAGCAAG
>JAQMYJ010000039.1:28367306-28385794 GCA_030014305.1 Clarias laeviceps
ATTTTATATTCAAGTCAAACCAGACAGATGCATTTCTTCTGCAAGTTGGCGACAAGTTATCCATCGATTATCAAGCATCAGGCTCATGAGAACGTTATTTATTAAAACGACTGCAGTGGGTCCTGAGCCACCTCGGCCAGGATCACCATTCATTGATGTTCAGCCTTGTTTAAAATGTTTATACCATTGAAAAGTTTCACTGCAGCTAAGAGTCACATCACTGTACTGTGCTTGAAGTCTTCTATATACGTTGCAATGAGTTGTACATCTTCATTCATGAGAAATTTCATCACAACCACTAGTTTGGAACACCAAATCAATTGTTAGAGCAAATTCCCAAAATTAATATATTAATAAATAATTAAATATAATGAATATGTATAAATACTCTTAAAAAGTTTGGATAGTAGGTAGTCACCACAAGAATCAAGGCAACATCTGCTCATATACTACAGCCTACAAAAGCAGAATATTAACTGCAAGGACATTTCATTCTAGTGTTGCCCTGGGCTTTTGTGACCAATACCTAACTAACACATAAAGCCCGGTGTTAATTAGCATTCCTCCGAAGTTTGAAGTTGTGATCCATCAAAGTGACAAAGGCTCATATTCCATCTGGTGAAAATAGTCAAACTGGCCTATCAACAGGAAGCAGAGCAACAGCTGTCAGGTTGCTGCTGGCTTAATTATTTCAAGTGAAAACCACTTTCAGCCGTGAGAGCCACTACTTTACGGGACTCCTTTAAGGGAAGTGATAGACTTTCACACTGCTAACACTGGAACATTGAGGTATTGTGTGAGAAAAGGAAAGCGATCAGTTTCTACACCCTACTGTTCCAACTTAAATCGATGTACCATAGTCTTGCACTTGCACAACCCTCCTCAACTATCATCCTCTTTCTTCCCGTTCTTTCTACATGCTCTCGTGGGGTTGTGCCCAGCTGAGTGCGGCGCCTCTTCTCTAGGCAGCGAAGGAGTTCTTCTGTCCCCTAACTACCCTGCTAACTATGACAACAATCACGAGTGCATCTATCGAATCCAGACTGATAACGGCAAAGGGATCCAGCTCATGGCCAGCAGCTTCCAGCTACGTGATGGAGATTTCCTGCAGGTGTGTTTGTTCTGCTTAATGCACCACCATGCTTGTGCATAAATCTAATAGCAGAATCCAGGAATTCGTTTTGCATAAAAAATATTTATATTGTTGTTGCATGAAAATGAATACAGTGCCCAAAAGGTACTTGCATGCAATGGGAGAGGGATTCAACAATATTGCAGGAATATTTATTAACATGAGAGAATACAAGGTGTGCACATTTCAGTAAATGCTTCATTGTGGTCAGGGTCACGGTTTAACTTAGTCCTTTTTTTTTTCTTTCACACGTACACACCTCTGCTAAAAGATGAATAGATATAGGTTAAAGAAGACATAATAGTGTTTAAATGATCCACTAATTGAGTTTGATTTTAAAAAGCATTTGTGCCACTTTACATTTTCAGCAGCCGTCTGTGCAGAAGTTTCACCATTGGGTATCTATCTGCCGCACAACTAACATGAAGGAGCTTGTAATCCACAAGGCAGCCATACATGTGACTAAGTGAAGACATTAACTATTCATAGATTCATTTAAGATACAGCGCTCAAGGCACATATAACTTCCGAAGAGAAAGGAGGTCCCAGAAGAGCACTACGGTCACTAATTAAGCATATAAGCTGCAGTTTTTGTCGCATCCAGATACACTCGAACCTTTATTATTGTCTCTAGCTATTTTGGTGAATCCTAGAAACTATTTCCGTGAAGACATTATAGCCTTATTATCTCTGTTCCCGTTGCATTTGATACAACACTTATCATTGTGACAAACCCCATTTTGTTCAAATGATTCTTCGGTTAATTTGGGTTGCGTGAATAACTCTGAAAGTGTTTTTGCTGATTGGATGAGAAGATCTGCACTAGAAATATCTTTCCACACAGCCAGGGAATTGACTTCCTACACATTTTCGTTGCTCACTTGACGGATACCGTGCTCAAGTCACATGATATAGTCCGTTAAGGGTTAAAACCATGTCTTCCCCTTGCAGAAAATGGAAAAAAAATGCGGCTTGACGTTGATTTATGACCTTTAATATTTTCTGCCATGCTGCTGTTGTCTTCTCCCATATGGAGCCTACTGTCGCAATATGCTTGTAATATGCAAAAGAAATCACGGAAGTCAACACACACGTTCCAAAATTCTAACATTTTCTTTAGGGCACTTTTGTAAAAACGAAGAAAACAAAAAAGTCGATCCAGTGTGTCCATGCTTCTCACGTTTTTCTCTTTGTTTGTAGATTTACGATGGTCAAGACAGTTCATCAAGACTGCTGGGCAATTTCACACAGAGTGAAATGGCCAACATCATTGTCAACAGTACCTCCAACCATCTGTGGGTCGAGTTCAATAGTAACGGGACGGGAACCAGCAAAGGCTTCAAACTGATATACACTAGTGAGTCAATTCCTGTTAGCTGTGTTTACCAGCAGGCACTTGTTTAGAAACTGCAGGAGGTTAAACACATTTTCTAAAGACTTTAGGCCTTTTTGTTAAATATGATGCAAGATTTACAAAAAAAAAAAAGACTTACTGGCTTGTATACTCACTGTATACAAAGAACTGACACTGGAGACATATAGATGTTTAATAAAAGTCTGTTCTCCATAGGGTTGTATGCAATCATTTTGAAGTGAAAAGAAATAAACACAATCTCTGCAGCAAATCCTATAATGCAAATATTAGTGCACAGAGATGAAGTAAAAAGAAAAATAGGACAAAAGAAATAATTGAAGCATGTGCAAAAGTTTGGACGGTATACTATTTCGGTGCTTAGTAACACCCCATTTGGGAAATATCACACACGCAAGCACTTACTGTAATGTAGAAGTCCTTTCTTGTTTAATGAATTTTCTGTCTTTCATGCACAGCATGTTTGAGAATATTTTGATGTTGATATTGGGGACTGTGACGACCATTCAAAAAACTTTAGGTGCATTTTATGAAGTAGTTCATCGTCGATATTAAAGTGTTGTGGAACGTGTTTTAGCTTCTTGTGACTGTTACATTTGCTTCCAGTATTTGCTAATATTTACTCTTCTAACCTACAGTACCTGCGTAGTAAAATGCTTTTGTGTCTCCTTCTGCCGACTCTTCCGTGCAGATAGTGTTTGCCCGTACTGCTGCACTGTGCACTTTCATTCCTGTGTCTGCCAAGCATTTCTGCAGGAAATTAGTACATTTGTTTTTTTTGTTGTTTTTTTTTTTTGCTATGCCTTTTGGCTCAGCATATGAGCAGTTCTATTTAAGCCATCCATGCAGATCTTGCTTTGAATTCCATAGTATGGAATCTTAATGACATTCTGGACCATGGAACTGCAGTAGAAGTGCTTTGACATCTTTTTATAGCCATCTTCTGCTGTAAGCATGATTTAGCTTCAGATTTTCAGAACCTCAGCCAACTGCCGAGAGAAGCCGGGGTTTTTTTTTTAATAGAAAAAAGGATAATAATGTATTATGATGTAGAATTGTTTTTGCTATTACTATTTTTCACCTGGCTAACAAGATCTAATAGATTGGTAGTTTTTGGCATTATGGACTAATTAAGTTCTGAAACTGGAAGGGTGAAGACATGCCACAGTTACTATTAAAAACATAATAAATTACAATTGAATAACATTAAAATCTACTGAAAACCAAAAGCACTGTAGCATTATACGTGCACTTTGCATAAAAATAATATTATTTAAAAATAATTACGCTAATAAAGAAGTGATAGTGACGAAATAACCATTTCTCTATACTGTATGTCCACTGTCCCTGTGAAGCAGTGGAATAGATGAACACATGCTTCCGTTCCAGGTCGTCCGTTTTTACGAGACCCATGGAAGTGCTTTGGCATGCAGTTAGAACATGGGAGATAAAATGCGTTCCACATCTACAGGGCAAATGAACAGATAAAAGATGATCTTTCACTCGAGCATATGTTGTACCTATATTAATTCAAAATGGCCTGCTTGGGGCTGCAAAGGCAACTGTGGTGGGCAGGTGCTCTTTTTATTGAACAACCTTTATGTCATTATTAAGCAAAAATCAGTCTCTTCCTACTGTGGATTGATTCTGAAATAGCTTTTTTGTCTCCATGGTCTTTTTTTGGGACACTTTGGTTCACTTACATGGCTGGAAATGGGAAAAAAAGCTACATTTCTAATCTGATTCCCAGGTCCCACTGTTTAATTGGCATTTAAAAAACATATTATATATTACGTCATATTATATATATGAGTGAAAAGTATACAGATCAGTAACCGGGTAGCGTCCATACCTGACTGTACTCGGATTCATGCATACTGTATGAATCCGAGTACAGTCAGGTATGGACGCTACCCGTGTCAAAACAAGTAAGTGGACCGCTATATAGAACGCGACTTTTTCACTCCTGCCTATCTCTTCAATTTAATTCAGTTTCATTTATATAGTGCTTTTAATAATGTACATTTAAAATGAGAAATAAATTCTGGATTTGTAAAGAAAACACTTTAAATGTCTAAACGTTTATAGATTTATCAGATCGTCCCTAATGAGCCGGAGGTGATGGTGGCAAGGAAATCTCCATGAGGCAGAAACCTTAAGCTAAACTTGAGTCAGAAAGGGGACCCATCATTAGGATGATACCAGACACTGTGACTATAAATAAATTCCTTCTATAACTGTGTAGTATAAAGTCAAAAGTGCAGGTGTATAACAGGAAAAGTGTGTGCGCCAATCTCATCTTCTGGACTGCAGAAGAAAAGTAAAAAAAGTAAAAAAGCCAATGGGCATGTTGTGCCGTGTAAAAATCGGGTACTAAAATTGAAGCGGTGCCACCAAAGAAAGGTAGTAAAAAGAACTATAGCAGTACTGAAATTAAAGTACTTTGCAATAAACAAAGTAAATGTGATTTTCCAGCGGGTGACCACTAGTGTTACAGGTAAATAAAACACAGCAATGACAAAAGGTATGTGATGTCAGCTGAGCAATGTAACTTTAAAGAAATAAAAACAAAAGTGGAGTGAAGGCCCAACATCCCTTACCTATTTTAGAGGTTTTTTAATATATATATTTTTTATTTTAAAGAACAATTGAACCAGATTGTGGTTTTTATAATTATGTGTTTGAGTGCTTGTAGCACTCTGAAATGGCTCAGCATCCATTCATCCGTCTCATAAAATCTGTGCGATCGCTAAAAATGCGCTCTCCATGAAAGCCATGGATGGCCAGAGCATCTAAAAGCAATCTGTAAGCTATTTAGAAGCAGAATGCACGCAAGCATCCAAGCGGTTTTATAGTGTTAATTGGGCTGAATTGACCAATAGTATTTCTTTATAATTAAATGATCCAGTCATTGTAATTCCTCTAAAAAACATACAGTAATCTAAGTTTGATTACATGATACGTTTTTATGTTTCTTAATTCTAAAACTATGGTTTTGTGCATCAGACAAAAACTTTATTTTCCTTTAATGTCTTTATTTTGGTCCTGTTGACAGCTCAATAAAAGTTCCTCCTACCTAAGAGAAGACCAAAATTAGAAACAAAAAACAATGAATCCCAGAATTATATGGGTACGAAGAAAAGGAGAAAAACTTGTGGATATGAACAAAAATAAGAGAATATTTGTTTTCTTGTGATCACTTCTTGTGATGAGGCCAATTGTCTCCAAAATATCAGTAATATTAGGCATTGTGCAAAGTTTTACTTTATTGCACTCTTCTTTTATTTGTGTTTATTGGTGGATCACAAACCAACTAGTTGCTGCCACCTACTGTACCTGATCATACCACCTAATCATACTTGAACACATTGCAAAGCAGTCATTTTTAGTGTGAAACCTGGCTTAAAGAGAGTGAAAGGAGCTATTGGTTAAGCACATGAAATATTATCACCAAGTATAGCACTGTGAACTGAGTGTGCGGAGAAGCTCATTATTCCACACACATCTCATCTTAACTGGTAGTGCGCTAGGTAACACTTTACATTAAGGCTAGCTTAAGATGCATAATTTAATACTTTAGTTAACAGATTTTTTCCCCCCATTAATATCCCTTATGGTTTATGCTATTTCTGTCGATTTGCAGTAATTGGGTTTATGTTTTGTGAAAAGAAATCTTCTCATTCTCTTTAAATATCAGGTATATGGATATTATTTAATAGATCCTCCTATTCTGCATCACAGATCCTGTTTATATGTGTATATATATATATATATATATATACAAACTATTTTATCCTGGTCGCTATGGTGATGTGAAAGACTCCTTGAATATTTGATCAGCAGACTGTGATTCAGCAAAAAAAACTAGCCTCGCCCAGCCTTGGATTTATTCTAATAACCTTTCTCCCCCCACCCCCTTGTTCTGTCTCCTTTGCCAGGCTTTGACCTTGTGAAATGTGAAGAGCCAGGCACTCCAAACTACGGCTACAAGATCCAGGACGATGGCCATTTTGCCAACACGTTTGTTCTGTACAGCTGTAATCCTGGTTACACGCTGCACGGCAGCAGCACGCTGACTTGCCAGAGCGGAGACAGACGTGTTTGGGACAAACCACTGCCGTCGTGCATCGGTGAGATCACTGCAGCATCTCATCACGTATGGGAAAAACAACCTGCTGGAGCTCTGACAAGCATGACGAGCTTTTTCTTTTACATTTTACATGAAGGAATTTTTAACAAGCAGTGACTTGAATTCTACTACTAACCATACCTGATAACTGTTGTCTCATAAAGATTTTAATGAATTGTGACCATGTGGCAAGCGGATCTCAGGCATATTTATAGTTATCTTCATTGCAATTTCAGTTTAGTGAAGTCATAAAAAGGACTCTTACTGCTGTACCTTGCCTCAATGATGCGTTTAAGGTGGTAAACTGTTATATAATTCTTACTATATATTATATAATCATATTTATCCTTTTATTTTTAACAACAGATTTAACCTGGTGAAGGTTGCTGTAGCTCCAGAGCCAGGGAACTATTTGTGGGAGAAACTAATACATCCTTAAATGTACCCACAGACCAGTAATGGAAGGCTAAGGCAGTAAATCCCTCCTTTTGCCCCAAACACAGTATAACGTTTCATCTGTTTTCTTTTCCTGCAAACTGGAGTCATGACTATTTTGCAAACAAGTCCCACATTTTCCGTAAGTCCAAGATGTAGATATATTTTAAAACTTCCAAAATCTGCTTCAACACCGGACACTCTGAGGCAGTATTATAATACTATACGTCTAAGGGAGGTTTACAATTTTTTACAAAAACACAAGGCAGAATCCAAAATGCATTGACCGCTATAATATTTAGAGGCAAATCAAAGAGGAAATTTAAAGGTCCCATATTTTTCTATTTCTTTAAAAGTTACCCCAGGTCTCAGAGCATCTCCAAAGTGTGTATGTTAATGCTCCTTTTGAAATACCCTTCAGATGCAAATACATTTTTTATACCTCAAACTTCACTCCTCTTAAGACCATACATACCATTTCAGTGTCAGGTTGTGTGAGGCGGGGGGGGCGGGTTCTTCTGTGAGGTCATGTTGTAGGGGAAGAAAAAACATAATTGGCTTATTTAAGCCCTGGCTGATAGAAAATAATGAAAAAGGACACAATCTGTTTGTACATGCACACCCTGAAGACCCCCTGAATGTCTAAAAATGACCAAAATGACCGATTCCAACCCGTGTGCCGAGTTTCATGACTTTTTGTGCATGTTAAGACCCCCAAAATGGCCTGGATGCTGGGGAGAAAAAATCCTTACAAGAATAATAGGACCCTTCACATGACATCAGCTGATGTCATGTGGCTTGGACCCTAATAATAATAATACTTTGAAGAACAAGAGGGCCCTTCCCACACTTTGATAGAGTTGAGTAATAGCCTCGATCTCAAGACATTGGTGGTGGTCTTTCAGCTGGAGTCGGCCACAGCGGACCATCTGATCAGCACGCAACTTGGCACAGGTTTTATGCTGTATTCTCTTCCTGACGCAACCCTCCCATACTTCTGGGCTTGCGATGGCACTGCATCCAGTGCTTGGGGTTTGGGCTTTGGGTGGGAATTGAACCTGAGAAACCTACCACTGAGTCACCACCAATGCATGGTTCACCTGTGACGATGCCTTAAACGAAAGCCGAAAAGTGGTTAATAACTTCTTGAGTGCCATCACAATGGGTGACATTACATTATCATAGTGTGATGCTTTTTGCAGCATTCAGGGCTTTTGGAGGTCTTAACATATAATTCCCTCTATTCTAAAATTATGTCATAATAGTATTGGTGGTGACACCCTTTGAATGCATATCCCCACTGTGCCCACTGTCTTTCTGGTTTTATCCTGGCGGCGATGGCAGTGGTGCTTGGGTTCGATCTTTGTTTCTTGCAACTATATTTTAGATTGAATTTTCAATGGGAATGAGAGGGGTGGTGTAAAACCTTCGAGCCATGATTTGATCTTGATCTGATCATTTATCTCTTTCTCTCTCCCACCCGTGCCATTTCATATGTAGTAAAGCAACAAACCAATCATAGATGAGACTTGTAACCAATCATAAAACAGAGGACAGGATTTATGAGAAAAGATAGGACCTAACCACAAAGTGAGAAAAAAGTTGTTCTGTTATATTTTCAGCAGGAACACTTCACGCAGGTCAAAAAGGTTCTGCTTTCTGCATTTTAAATCCTCATCTTTTGACATTAGCAACCTTGTAAACAGTTAAGTTGGATTCCCCAATTGAAATGATTTCATTTGGCTCGAACAATTATTGTCCATGTAAACATACACCATAACCTCAGCCATAAAATTATGACCACATGCCAAATATTGAGTGGGTCCCCCTTCTGCAACCAAAATAGTGATGCACTATGTGCGTGTATATTCTGACACCTTTTTATGAGCCACTGCGGATCAAGGATATCTTACCAGAGCTGGAGTTTTGGAGTTGACATGTGAACCGGTGACATGGACAGCCAAGGCTCATTGATGCACGTTGGGAGCAAAGCCTAGCCTGTGTAGTCCGTTCCAATAGAAGAGCCACTGTACCTCAAATTGCTGAAAAGATTGATGATGTTTATCATAAAAAGGTGTTCGAACACACGGTGCATTACTGTTTTGGTTGCAGAAGGAGAACCTACTCAAAATTAGGTAGGTGGTCATGATGTTATGGCTGATGGATGTAGCTACAGAAAGGCAAGACTTGTTGAGTAAATTGATCCAAGAGTGACTGTTAAAAGTTGAATGTTAAGCATGGATGTCATGCTGGCATGGATGGGAGACCTCGTTTAGACCATTCTACAAACCAATGTAATCATGTTCTCTCTATTAGACAGTCTACTGTAATGACTTCTTATTACAAATATTCAGTGAGACTGATATCTTTATCGTGTTGTTTCAGGGAGTTTTTCCTGCCTTCTGTTGTCACTACCTAACTCGTTAGGGATCTAAATCTACATCCAGATTGATGTTCAGCTGCTTTGTGGTGATGTCTATTGCTAGTGCTATAGAAATAAAACTGAATTTATTTTGCTCTTTCACTTTCTTGCTTTTAGAAGCATGTTTGTCAGTCATAACCTATGAATTTGCTATCAGCATTTGGAAAGTGCCCCTTTTAGAGAAAACCTATTTAAAAGACAGAATTCATCAGAAAATATTGATATAGATTATTAGATTTATATCAGTTCCCTGATTTTGGTAACATTTAAAAATGTAAAGAGAAAGGATTTCTACAAGTGCTACTTTAAACCAGCCTTAGCAGTCTTCGAACAAGTGAAGAGAGACGTATGGCGCTGTTCCACATTGCCCTAATCCTAGTTCCCTAATTAAAATGGCTTGAATGAGATATACTGCAGGTGCTTGGCGTGGAAAATGGATGGTACTGCCCAGAGCGTTCATTGTATTCCTTTGTTTGAATTAGTCAGCACAGTATGGCCAGCTCTCTTCCTTTCTCCTTCTCCTTCCCTTCAAGAAGAGGTGGTAAAGTACACTTTGAAGGAAAATAAGGATTTTTTTTGTTACAGCTTCCTTGGACAGTTCAAGGCTTTTTAGCTTCCTAAAAACACACTCCTGATGTAGATTCCTACATAGCCTTTAAGTGTTTCCCAAGATGGAGAAATTACAGGGTGTTAGAAAGAACCATTTACATGTAATGTGTTATTAGGATCAGCAAACACATCATCAAAGCACATTAATTCAATCTAGATATCCAGATAATTATATTGTGATCTAGTCATTTGCTCTGTTCCAGAATGGTTAATATCAGTGATTTGTAGTCGTAGTCTTGGCTTTGAAACCTACATATGATTGTGTTTTAATTGGTTCACTGCTTCGATTCAAGTCTGCAAGTAAATTCTCAATGCTTCACAAGGATTGCAAGTGTTTTAAGAGGAGATATAAAACAGCAACATTGAACATTGGGGTTCAGCGGACAGGGATTAGTGGATTAGCAACTAATAGTTTGTCGTGTGGAATCTGGGAGGAAAAAAAAAAGTGAATTTGCGGATTTTCTTTTGCTTTCTCTTTCCTAGCGGAGTGTGGAGGGCACATCAGCGGTGCCACATCTGGTCGCATCCTGTCTCCTGGCTACCCTGCACCATACGACAACAACCTTCATTGCACCTGGTCCATTGAGGCTGATACAGGGAAGACTATCAGGTAAAGCACTTCACATCCGTGAGTCATGAATGACTCTGTTGCAAGCAGGTAGTGTATTTTTTTTTTGGTTTTTTTTTATAACAGCACCCCTGTTAATTTCCATGTAATTCCCACGCAACTCATAACATGGCATGGTGATTGCATTGGCACCCTGCTAAGAGGCCTATTGCCGACTGGCATCTGTTCTTTCAAGTCTATTATCGTAAGAGTCGAGGGAAAAAAAAACACAGAACACTGAATACAAGCAAAGATAATCCAATTAGACGTCTGAAAAAGGGCAGAACATTGATTCAATTTAAGAGAAGCAATTGTGGTAAAGTGGTGATTTGACAACAGAGTGGCGAATGCTCCATCCATATTCAACTTAGGAAGCTTACCTCTGAGGTGATCGTGTAAAACAGCCCCCTCTGAATGTCATCACGTGACGGCAAAGAAAGTACAAAGAAGTCCACCCACACCCCCCTAAGGAACAGTTAGCGTTGCTGTGACTAGTGCTGATGAATGGTTTCTTGGCTGTGTTTTCATTCCGCCAACATTACGTTAGTTGATGTGAGAATAAACCCTGGCAATTTTCTATCTAAATAATCAGAGCTGCGATTTGCAGAATGAAACTGGATAGCCGAGGGATAGTCGGATGGTGGTATGTGAGCTCATAAAGTTTTTTTTTTTTTTTTTGTTATTCTTTTTTTTCCCCTCCAAGTTGGAGAGCAGGCACTACTGTGTATACTTTCGAAGTTAAGTTGAGTTAATCCTATAACCTGGGGCCCAGAACATATTTAAAATTATTTCTTTTTCTATAATACAATGAAAAATTGCCTGTGAAGTCGACTTGCAAGTGTAATCTTACAGATCTGACTTTAAGAAGTTGTTAAAGAGAGAGTTTTTTTTTTCTTCTTTTTTTTGTCATTAAAAGTCACCTATAGTATAATCTAGTGATGGGAAGTTTGAATCATTTTAGTGACTCGGTTCTTTAAATCTCGTTCATCAATATGAACAAATCTTTTTTTTGTCAGTCATTTAGTTAATTTTGTTCTTTTGATCAGAAATAAAAGGTTACATTTTCAATAAACAGACCGCCAAAATGTCTACCTACACAAATTTTGTCCAGTAATTGAAATATTACAGTGCAGCTAATGACATATTATGATAAACAGAATGAGCCGCTCACCTCTCATATCTTCTGGTCTGAGTCGTTTGTTTTTTTGAACATATTGCACTGCATAGCGTCTATGGGAGTCATATGACAACAGAACAAATTACTAGGAGTAGAAGACTCATGAGAAGAACTGCTCAATTCTGTTTCCTGTGTAATGCACTGCATAGTGTCTATAGGAGTCACATGACAAAAGAACAAATGCATTTTTTAACGGTTAAAGAATTTGGCCCTGATTACTTGCATTGTACTTGCGATACAGGTGACAAACTTTACTGTTAATGTGCATAGCATCTTATTTAATAATAGAAGTTACAAAAAATAAAGGGAGAAAAATGAGAGAAGAAGAAGCTATATTTAGTGTTACTAGTCTACTAATCATATCACCTGCCTGCAAAGCATAGGCGACACATAGGGTTCACCATCTGCCGTCTCGCATCGGCGGCAGTGTCCATCATATCACACTTTTATTCTTTCTTTTTTTTTCAGCACATCTACTGTATGCTTCCTTAACCATTTATTTTTATGTGGAATTTGGTCAAACCTTTACAATCTTTAAAAGACAGCATGGATGTGCGCTAGGCAATAATTCTGTTACTTGTGTTGAACTGGTCTTCTTCAGGCTGATCAGGTGTGATTGTGTGTTTGATGTGTGCAGCCTCCACTTCATCGTCTTCGACACGGAAGTCGACCACGACATCCTGAAAGTGTGGGACGGCCCGGCAGAAAACGGTATCCTGCTGAAAGAGTGGAGCGGCTCGCTCTTACCCGAGGACACGCACAGCACCTTCAACATCCTCACGCTCCAGTTCGACAGTGACTACTTCATCAGCAAATCTGGTTTCTCCATCCAGTTCTCTAGTGAGCAACTCCTACTCTATCTGAGCTCCATTCTCATGCTTTCTCTCCCCAGTTTCATCACTCTCGTGGTCCGAATGATCCGATATTCTCTCTGTAGTTTGCTCGCGCTCGCTTTAGAGCAAACACCGTGCAAGAAATATGACATAGCTGGAGAGAAGGGGAGGTGGGAGGTTTGCTTCTCTTTAGAAATGCAGCAGAGATCATATGAACGCTGTCTTGTGAGGCTGAAAGCATGGCATATTTAGAGAGGAGAGAGGCTCTCTTGCCATGAATACGAAACTTTATTTCTGTCTGCCACTCTTGTTCTTCTCGGTCTCTAAAGTACACCGCACTGATTTTAAAATAATCCAAGATTTATCTTTATTACTTCAGCTACAACAGCCACCACCTGCAACGACCCAGGCATCCCACAAAACGGCACTCGCTATGGAGACAGCAGAGAGCCAGGAGATACAATTTCCTTTCAGTGTGATCCAGGCTATCAGGTTCAGGGAGTGTCTGAGATTACCTGCGTTCAGCTCAACAACCGCTTCTTCTGGCAGCCCGACCCCCCGACATGCATAGGTAAGTTCAGTCAATGTTTTCCATTATTGCCATTTTCTCTCTGACTTTTTCTTGAATACAGTATTGCTGAAAATGGTTGGCCTTTTGATGTCACGAATTGTTTTCCTTTGCATCTGGACAGCTTTGTAGGATTTCTTAAAACAGATGTATTATCCCTGTGTGCACAGCTTCGGCACAGAGTCATGCTGCTGTTCTTCTTTACACTAATTCCTTGGTGCTCTTGGGTAGGTTCAGGACTATTTTGGAGGATACTTTTGAGAAGATACATGCAGCACTCCATTTACTGGAATTCTCAGTTTAAACCAATGCAGTTGCCATGTTACTGCTTTGAAATGTCTAACTTCTTGTGAGCAGACAGTCAAGGACAGTCATTTCTCAGAAATATTAACACTTGTCATTAAGGTTGTTTTGGTCAGTAGTGACTCACAGCCTGGATTGCTTAGGTGACTGCATTTGATGCGTTGTTTATTACTTTCAAGATCTTAAAGTGACATTTACATATCCTTTCAGATAATTGTCTCAAGCATCATTAACACCTCTTGATAAGTCACAGCACCTGGTTTTATTGATCGTTGCCCTTTTTATTATTTTTCTTGAGATTTCTTCACCTGTTTCTCAGTGTTATTATCCACTGGATAATGAACCTAGAGCAATCAGTGCTTAATCAATTCTACAAACATTGCTCATCTTTTTTTTGTGTGCGTGTGTGTTTGCATGCCTACGTACGTGCATGTGCTCCCTTGAAGCCTCACATTGAAGCTTTACCTTTTTTGCTCTCCTTGTTGTGATAGCTACCTGTGGAGGCAATGTGACAGGACCTGCCGGAGTAATTCTATCACCAAACTATCCTCAGCCCTACCCGCCAGGAAAGGAGTGCGACTGGCGAATAAACGTCAACCCAGACTTTGTCATTGCTCTAATTTTCAAAAGGTAATGCACTCATTCGCGGCTGGACGCCGGTAAGTCTGAGGCCAGCAGATGGACATGGGGCACGCTGCTGTTTTCTTGTGTGTAATGGCATCCATTAATGCCTGGTGCAATAAAATCAAGGCAAGGATTCTTGTTGTGCATCATGACATTTGTTATGACTTGAGGTTTTTATGCTCAATATACATATCACAATAAGACATTATTAAAACAGCCAGTTAATACAAGAATGTGTCTATTAGGTAAAAAGGAAAGGAATAAAAGCTGCCTCCAAAAAGTTTAGTTTAAAATGTCGGTTAAATATATATTGACAGAATATCGATTAAAACACCTGACAGTTGTTTCTGCTCATGGTCTTAACAGAAAACATATATACGTATGACAGGTGTGTTCATCATCCGTCATCATTCAGGTCTCTGTTTCTTATTGTGCAGCTTCAACATGGAACCCAGCTATGACTTTCTGCACGTCTATGAGGGCGAGGACTCCAACGGTCGTCTGATAAGCAGTCTTCAGGGAAACCAGGCTCCCGAGCGCATCGAAAGCAGCGGCAACAGCCTTTTCTTGGCATTCCGTAGTGACGCTTCGCTTGGAATGTCTGGCTTTGCCATTGAATACAAAGGTATGTAGATCAAATTGCTATAAATTGCATGTACATGGTTATCATTATAGCTCACTTTGGATAAAACTGGTCAAGGAGTGATCTGGCTAACATTTGCTACATGGTCAAAAGTGTGTCGACACCTGTCTTTTACACCTATGTCTGGGCCTTCCTCCAAATTTTGCCACAAAGATGAAGCACATTATTGATTAGAATGCCTCAGTATTCGTAGCGACGGTCTAACCTGTTAATCTGCCAACGGTTGTGCAGTGCAATGTGAGTAAAACTGGTCGATCTGGTGTTTGAAACCTTATGCCTTAACGTGGTTTGTTTGCACCAACCTCTAGATGAATAATGGATACTGTCAAATAATAAACAATCCAATATTTGTTCTGTACAGCTTCACGTTATTGACAGTATTGTCATGTGCAATGCAGGGTATGACATTTTGCGGCTACGCAAGACTCCAGCCATGCTATTGTAACTGTCTCTTCTGTTTAGTTTTGCAATCATTATGAAAAGAGTACAAAGGGAAAAGGCGTGGAGTTTATAGGACACCTTTAAAGCCCAAGCCTGATTGCATTTTATATACACATGAAATAATATTTGCAATTTTATGTTTGTCCTGTGATTTACATCACATTGAAGTGAAACCGTCATGCATCTGTTAAGTAGCATATTAAGTGTTTGACAGAATAACAGCCATTTTGTTATTAGCAGGAATGTTGTTAAGTGGTTTCAAAACGGTGTATTAAGCCAAATATTATAAATCCATTTTCTGATATTATTAACCTTTCTACTTGAATACCTAGTAATTTTCCTCAGGGGCAAATCGTGTTTCGTTTAAAGGATGTATTTAACAAATGTCAAAGCAATTCAATGTAGACAGCACACTGTGTATTTTTAATTTAGACAAACTGTGTCCACCCTTTGAAATAATTATGGTTATTTTAAAAGATAAAATTACATAACATTGGCACTCATTCCTTCAACAAAAATATGTGGCAGATTGAAACCTGGCCTGTTTTAGATTGAAAATCTTCTTAAGGCCGTCACGTAAAAAAAAGTCATGCTAGGAGCACTACATGTCCTCTGACAGAAACATTTAAACTAGAATCGAACAATTTGAATGGTCTTTTCAAATTAAACAAGTGAAGTACATTTTTGATGATTATTCCAATTTCAAACATAGGTGACTGTCATTCTATAAAATTACGAGCCCTGGATCACTGTGGCCTCAACAAACCTGTCCAGACTCTGTTTCCCATCCCAGGGAATGAACTGCAATCAACCCTATAAAAGAGAGGGTAGAAGAGAGGGAGACTGAGGAGGCAAGGAGAATATTGGTGGAGTGATGCATTCATTTTTGTCCCCTCGGCCACCCTTTGTCAGACACCCAAAATCCATGTGTCAGGGAATAAGGTTGGTGGAATTGGACTCAACAAACACCAGCATTAGCTGCTCAACCAGCTTCTCTGGTTCCTTTGTGTCCGGCCTTAGGCTCTGCCTGCAGGCTTTAAGGAACCAAATGAAGAAAAATGGATGGTCCCCCTTCTCTACAGTCAGTTCCTTGGTGCACAGGCTCTTGCGCCAACATGGTTCCCTTGACTGCAGGGTATCCCACCTGGGCAGGCCCATGTAGGCACCTCATCAAACCACCTTTTTTTGAAGGAAGTAATGTGACCCCAGAGAGATAACACGTGTGATGCTGTGCTACACTGCAGATGTCCAGCTGATGAGGTTGCTCATATTGCTTGTGTGTTAGAGAGTGGTTCCTGAAATGCTAAACTCTCAGTTGGCATCTCAGCATGGGCTGTCAGAACAACAGACCCAAGTGACTTAGATAGTGTTGGCAAGTCTCTCTCTGTTTAGAGAGCAGAATCTGTACAACCCTGGGCATGTGTACTGGGACTAAAGTTTGTATCACTGTGACCTTGTCATCAGGAGTTACTAATCTGATGTCATTTCTACACATTGAGTGATTGTTGGCTCGAAAGCATCTTGTTGGCTGACTTTCAATGGCTCTCTTTACAGGTTTCCAAAAAGATGCGGGGGTTGCTGTATAAGCCTACACAATAAGGGGTACTGTATTCAGACTGCTATTAGAGCTCTAAGGGGAATCTTGGTCCTTAGATTTGAGTGAGAGAGACAATAAAGCAAATAATTTGGGTGCAAAAACCTAAACCTTTAGCAGCTAGCCTGAAGTGTGACCCTGGCACCCAGTGTTGATTTGCACATCAGACAAAGGGACAATCTTTGCAGTTTGGCATAAAATGTTGTGAGCATCCAGCTGTACCCAGGACATCTATATTCTCAAAGGGGAGGCTAAAGCTAGTTTAGAGTAAAAGTGGCAGCTGAGGCTAGTGTTTATATGTGGTGGCTTAACTTCTAGGTTATTTTCAGTCATCAGAAATCTCTTTTCAAAATCTCTGTGATATTCTTGTGGCCATCTAATAAGGAAGAAGTACTGTAGGATTGCTGGACGTTGAGCTTTTAAAAAAAATCTGTTGAAAAATATGAGCCTCAGAATCATATAGTCTCAGCCCCCAAATCTAGCTGAATAATGTCCACCATAAAGCTGTTAGTTTTTCCCAGATGCTAACTCACATTGATATCTTGCAGATGGGCATTTGTGACTACAGGACTTAGGCCAACTTAAAATAACAAAACCAAAAAAAAAAAAAACCCGCACATGTACAGTAGTCAGAGGAGATAATGGGATGGTCATTGAGATAGTCAATGCCAAAACAGGAAATACATATAGTCCCTTCTAAAATTATTGGAATGGAAAAACCAAATGTTCTGAAAACAAAATGCGGAGGAAAAAAGGATCTGTTTATGATGATAAACATACACACTCATCGATACAAGTGCTGCTTCTGGACCGGGTCTGCTAATCTTTACTAATGATGTAACTCATGGTTGTAGCAGAATTAATTTAGAAATCTAAAAAAACATTGTTTGACAATTCACAGAGAATCCAAACTAATTTTGTGGAATTTCATCATCAGGTAAGAAAATAACCTAAACAGCTAGTCAATTAAATTTAATTAAAATCAGTTTAATCTTTTTACAGTTGTTATTGTCGCAAAGCAGCTTTACACAGTCAAAATTTGTATGAAATGTGAAAAATGTGTATGCATCAAGATGATCGGATTGTCAACTAGCCAACTAAACTAATGAATGTTAAGACATCCCAAGTCAATCACCAGAACTGAACACAATTAAGCATAGGTTTTTCCTCCTGAAGAGAAGATAAGCTGTGGGACAAGCCTGGGAAAACGTCATAAAATACAGTGCATCTGGAAAGTATTCACTTTTTCCACATTTTGTTATGTCACAGCCTTAGTCTAAAATGGATTAAATTAATTTTCGTCCTCAGAATTCTACACACAACACCCCATAATAACAACATAAAAAAAGTTTACTTGAATTTATTAAAAAAATAAATAAATGAGAAAGCACATGTACATAAGTATTCACAGCCTTTGCAAAATTGAGCTCAGGCGCCTCCTGTTTCCCCTGAACATCCTTGAGATGTTTCTGCAGCTTAACTGGAGTTCACTTGTGGTAAATTCAGTTTATTGGACATGATCTGGAAAGGCACACACCTGTCTATATAAGGTCCCACAGTTGACAGTTCATGTCAGAGCACAAACCAAGCATGAAGTCA
>JAQMYJ010000039.1:28388102-28405338 GCA_030014305.1 Clarias laeviceps
GCCTTCCCCGGACCCCCCCCCCCCCCCCCCATTTTACTCTGTTCCCTGACACACACTTGCCTTTCTATCTCAGCTCTGACTCACTCTCATTCTCTCTCTTGCACAGCAGAGCTAGTATCAAGCAATGGTTCTGTATGACAGAGCAGCCATCAGCTCAACTCCTTTTACTGCCGCACACACACACACACACACACACACACACACCACCACCAGCACTATAATCCAAGGATATGACAGCAGCTTTTTCGGAGGAAATGTACTTTCTATTAGATGTTCATATCACTTCCATGCAATACTTTGAGCTTAGTGGCATACACAGTTTGTGTTTGTGTATAAAGAATAAGAATTCATTCATTGGAATGAACAGACCTTGTGGTTTAAGTGAATACACTGTTGAACACACTGTTGTTGTTTTATGTGTTTTTGAGTCTTGTGCGTACTGGTGGCATCTAGTTAAGACTTGAAGTGTACATTCAGACTGAGAATCCAAGGAATTCAACAAAATGTCAAGAGAGTCAGGGGGTTTTAGTTTCACATGAGCAAGCAGTCAGATATAAAGCAGACAATACATGCACAATACATTTATTGTTCATCCTTAGTAACTGTCTGGTCAGGGTGATGGTGGTTTAGATTAGGCAGCTTAAAAAGCAACTAAATTTGTTAGACAATTGTTTGAGCAGGCACACACAAAATTGTGGGAACGGAATTAAACCTACAGCCTAATGCACATCTTTAGTCGAGCTCAATTAAAACCCGAGTGATGTAGCCGCGTTTGAGGAACCGTCAGAGCCAGAATTGCCATGCCCAGTTCACGTTTAAATCGAAATACTAATGAACAATTACATTGCATTACATACCTAATATAAACTCTTAGAGCTCTCATACATGCTTGATTTTAAACCCTTATTTTGAATCCTTTCATCAGCTACATCTAACACAGAGCAATGTGCAATTTGTAGCCCACCTCTACCCTGTGCATCAGCAGGAAAGGGCCACCGCGGGACCACATCTGATTGGATATTTTTTGGGTGGCAGAGCTTTCTCAGCCCATCAGTGACACTGACATAGTAGTTGCATGATAATAGGTGTTAGAGTGCTCTGGTTGTATCAGGTAAAGCATATGAGGTCACTGCAGGTTTTTATGCACCTGCCGTCAGTCACGGGCCATTGCTTATGAGGCAAGATTGGCCAGGGTGTACGCTGTGCATGCTTATTTGTGGGTTAGAAAAGGCTATTATCATCATCTTTCAGATGTACTACTAAAAAAAAAAGTACCTGAAGTGGGCGTGGCCTAAACTTGAAAGTGGATTCATTGAAGTTAAGCCACCAGAAATACTGGGGAAAAACTCGCAGAAATAACAGATTTAACAAGAGCCTAATTTGCACAGTTATTATTTTTGTTTGTACCGACCAGCTGTATTTTCATTTCAATTTAGCTTGTTTGTATTTTAATAGTAGCCTAATTGAAATCACCTCGAACAGGCAGTTGGATAAAGACATAGTGGTAGCCTTTTAGAAAGCTCAGCGCATTTTAGCCAATATTTGTTTTGCTGTTTTTTTTTTTTTTTTTAATGGCTCAGGATTGTGCAAATATAGAGTGACATTTTTTCAGCACAAAATAGGCAAAATAATAATAATAACTGAATTTTAGCTTATTTTAACCCAAACATGACTGAGCGAAAAATGTGAAACCGGGTCACAAAGGCAAAGAAATATCACAAATACACACAATCATGTGTTTCTATTGTTGTTTTCGGTTGTTTCTATGGTCGAAAAATAATAATAATAAGCTCATTTTGAGAGTTCTACATTTTTGCGACTTCATTCCCATATTCTGGTTTATAAAAGAGATAATAACTTTTGTTCTACCTGACACATACATAAAGCCAAATACACAGTTTAAAGTCTGAAGCCTCCCTGTTAACACACATGCCAGAATATATATATTTTTTATATTGTCAGCTTGCTTGTACCTTTGCACCAGTTAAGAGGGTGGAGTTCAATACAAGTGCATAGTTTTTTTTTGTTTTTTTTTTACTTCATGAGCCATGAAATCACATTTAGCAGCACTCTGCTTATGAAAACCTCATAAGTGCAGTTATTTTTACCCCTTTTTTGAAATTTGTTTTAGCATCGATAGCTTTTTTTTACGCTAAACAATAGACCATGCAGCTGCTTGAAAGCCAAGCTGATTGGGTTTACAGACCTGTCAACTGAGCAGCGTCGGTAATTCTGTGTCCGGCTTCGTCCCCGTCATCAGTAATAAATTATTCCACCGTTGAAAAGCATAGCCAGTGTTTATTCTGTCTGTAGTGCATTTCCTGGTAGTATTTTCTGAAGCGCAGCTGCACTGGCCGCTTAACAATTAACAACCAGAGTAAAAGGGCACTGGTCAGTGTATATAAAATGAGCGACAAGCGGCCCATCCAAACACAAACCAGCGCTCTGGAACACAACGCACTTTTTCAAATGGCCACATAAAAATACACATGCTAAGGCCATGACTGTTCTGCATACAGTATTTTTCAGGTTAAAAGTACAATACAGAAGTAAGTAAATGGTAACTTCTATTTAATACAAGCGCAAAATGCTTCCACTGCAGTTGCAAGCTGGTTTTGAAGAGAAAAAAAAAAAGTGATGAAAATGATTGGAATTGATGAGAGAAATACACTCTTTCTATATCTTTTAGACACGGAAGTTGTACTGGAGTGTAATGCCATTTGAGTGCCCTGGAATTGATTTTTTCCCCATGAATTGTGAGCTGTTAGATGTATTAGAAGCACATTACAACTGTACTCATTTAGAGGTCAAACACTCCTTTCGAGTGTTCCCAATGAGAGTACTGAACACTGTAGCAGTGTGAGCTTTTCTCCACAACTCAGTTCACTCTACTACTTTCCTGTCTGTTTAACCACAATTAGCTTCAATCCACTATTCCGTGTCTCGCTCTCGATTCTGTGTCCATGTGTTTTCTTCATTCTGTTTGTGTTTGAAAGGGTACAATGCTGAAAGAATGCACCGTTGTCATGGTCTATTGACTTGGAGATGGGGCACTACAAGGTTAATCCTTTTACTTCCTTGTTAAATGGAGTGATGTGTCTGGCCAAACTTGGATGAAATTCACTATGCTTTTATGTTTATCCCTCCACACTGGAAATTACTTCTCAGTAGCACTGGCCCAAAATTAAAAAGGTATATCTGCCTAAATGGCTTGTTTCAGCACCTTTAAGCAAAGGTGTGCGATCCTAAACAGTCTACCGAATGCTCGACTGTTAAGGACAGGTGTCAAGTTGTACGTCACCAAATATGGCCAAGTTAAAACAAAAAGCAAAAAAACAGTGAGACTAAAAAAGTGTCACTTTTTTTTGTTCTAAAAAACAAGATGATGTGAAATAAAGACCTGTTTCATTAGTTGTAAGCTGTTTTTTTTTTTTATGTTGTCTGTCACATTTTCATTTTTATGCCTCCTGTGAAGTGCACACCCAGAATGTCAGCAAATGTTTTTGTCCATCGCTTGGTACAAGGTGTGAAAAGTGCAAATTATGTTAAATGGGGAAAAGGCCATGAGCTAGGTTAATAGGTTTAATGACATAATGAAAGAGTTAATGATGCCTGATGCACCCCGTTAGTAAAATTAGTGACTTTAGCTGAAAAAACTGTTAGCGTATGTACCTCCAGTTTATATGCTAACAATATGTAAACTTAATGTTGTGCAAAAATAAACAAAAAAAGTCTGCTAAAATGTCATTTCTGTTAGAAAAGATGTACCAAAATTAATTGCCTCAAGTGGAGCCAAAGGTGATATTTACTATTATACAACATTTACAACACAGAATCCAACAAGAAATCTGATTGGACGAGAGCCATTCCACATGTGGTGGTATAGAGCATAACAGCATTGAGATGTTTAACTATATGTATCATTTCACATCCCAGAACAGTCATTAATTATACTAACTCTAGGTCACAGCATGGATAAAAGTAGGTCTGTACAGTTCCACAGTACTGGAATTGTTCATTCTCCTGACGATTTGGCTACATACAGTAGATAATTACTGGTTAGAATTTAAAACTACTCTAACTTGTTAAACTAACTGTCGATCGCCAACTGTTGGTCGCCAAATTCGCAAGTTGCGGTTAGAGTGGAAGGATATGTGTTGGCGGAGGAAAATAACTGGGTAAATAAATAAACAAATCATAATCTGTTAATAAATTGTGTTTGTGGAACTGTTGTATAAAAACAATATCACACTCATTCCTATGGCCACAGAACTTTACAGAACAAAATTTTACAGAACATTCTTATTTTTATATTTCTAATTAGAAAGAAAACGTATCTAGATGTAACTTTACGGTTTGTAGGACGACAGAGGAAGGCATACAGTAGGTATTTGTAAAGTGAAGAAGTAGTGAAACAACCAAATGATAAACTATTTACATTTGTGTTTATTAGGTTAGAATTACTTAAAGCTTTTTGAAAAACTTTTTGTTCACCAATTCCATTGCCAGTGAATGTCTATCATTGGTACATTTCACTGATTCCATCATTCCACCTGTGTTTGCTACATACGATTCTAATTCCAACAGTAGCTTTTTGCACTTAAACCATTACTACACATCTTATGGGCTGTTAGTCTGTGTGGTGCATGGCGATGTGTGATGCTCTATCCAGCTGTGGCTTCATTATGGCTTCAACTTGTTTGCCTGGAGCATTCCATGGGTGATTGATCTGATTAAGATCTGGGTAGTTTAGAGACTGGGTCAGCGATCGTCTGGGACCTTCTGGGTCTCATGCACTGGGTGTTCTGGTGCATTTCCAGCATGGACAACTCGATTACATAAAATTCCATTTTATTTATATAGCACTTTCGACAATGGTCATTGTCACAAAGCAACTTTACAGAATTAAAAGTAAATTAAGGAAATTAGTATGAAATGTGAGAAAATATGTATAAATCAAAATGATCAATATAAATTTTTTCAGCGATTTGTGTGTCATTGGCTTTTCTGTGGGATTGAACTGAACAACATTAATAAACAACTGTAGACTAAAAAAAATTGTAATAGGATCATGGGCACTCTAACCAACCCCCAAATCACAAAAAAAAAAAATCAATACTGGCCACAATATAAAGGCCCCGGAACACCCAGTGAACCACAGCCCACCATGCACAGGGCCCAGCAGGCAGAAAGCCCAAGGCTGCCAACCTGGCCTCCAAACTCCCCAGAAACCAAGCCATTCGAGCACCCACAGGATGCGCTGATGTCTAGCCCCACCCATGCAACCCACAGCACCCAAAGGATTCGCTTGCAATGTTCTGGTGTCAGACACCCCAGAACACCCCTGGGACCCCAAGGTGCCAGAGCTACTCTGGAAGCACAAAGAGAACCCAAATCTGCATGGCTTTAATGTTGATGTTTTTACTGTTTGGCTGATCAGTGTATGCAAGTTGCGTTTAAAGTTTTAAATAACCATGTTGGAAGATGTATCCCCTGCGTGTTTCAGAGGGGTCTAATTGTTGGCATGCATATCAAGCAAAGAAAACATCTAGGAGCTTGTTGAAATAATATTTTATTATGATATTCGTAATCCAATAGAATCAGGTGATTGTCACCTTCATGGAAGAAATCCGGTTAGGAAAAAAAAAAAATCACTTAAACATTTGATGAAGTTGCATTATTAAAAAAATGGACAGCAGAAATCATAGCTATGTTTGATAATGAAAGTAAGAGCCTTTCCATACACACAAAGTGACGAGAACTCACAAGGTTAAGACTAAATAGCTCTGTGGTCATAAAAACTACTTGTTAGTGTGACTAATTAGGGGGAAAAAAACTTAGAAAATAAAGATTGGATTTTGGATTATGTGGCCTGATGAGTTCAGATTTACCCTATTACAGAGCGATAAATGCATCAGGGTAAGAAAGGAAGGCCATGAAACAGTGCAAGTCCCAGTGTAATAGAATTTTAGTGGAATTGGAGTGAAATGAACAGTTTGGTGCCAAGTACTTTGGATTTTTTTCCCCCTCACATTTGCCTGGAACATGAAAGAAAAAGCAGTACCAGAAATGTTTAGATGTAGTATGGAGTCACTGAGTAAAGCATTACCCAGTGTTAGAAAGCTAGTTGAAAGAGATAAGGGTTAGTATTTCAGAGAGACATCAGACTGAGAGTAAGGCAGCATTTTCCTGCTTTCCTTCCAATGCTTCAGAGGAGAGGCAAGCAGTCTCATGGCGGATATGCAGATCAGGAAGACGAGGAAGACTCCATATGAATGTTAAGCCCGACTCTTGGGTTATGCCTAATGTTTCCCGCATTATCAGTCAGACTTGTCTGATGTTTCGTTCTTCTGTGTTTTCACTTCACAAAAAGTGCGACCTCGCATTTTTCCGTGAAACCCTCTAAAAACCGATAAACATTCTCTCTGCCGGTTTAATAAGCGTGACAAGTTTAAGGCCCTTGAGCAAGACGGATGAGATCGGCTGGCTGTATCTTGGAATCATTAATGGCAGGTTAAGAAAAGACACGCGAATGACGTGAAGGCTGCTACTAGCAGATGAGGAGTCAGTGGCCGTGTGCCGTTTTATGTACTGTGATTTTTCTTTCTCGGCTCTGAGTGTTGATGCGCTGTTCACCACTTCCTTGGGCTTTTAGACAAAACTAAAGGAGTGAGATTCCTTTAAATAATGAAGGATTCTCTCACCCCACCCCACCCCCCCCCGTTTCTCGCACCCAAACGGATCTTTTATTTGTTTCCATAGTAACTAAAAGACTGTCTCTGTGCCGAAGTGTGAGGAATCTTTCATGGCAGTGAACGGCGGATGGACGTAGAGTGGTGGAACAGCGCCTTCCAGAGGCAGCACGGGCTCACGGCAAGGGAACGGCAGCACATGAAATATGAATTATACAGAATTACACTTGTATACACTTGTCTGAGTTCTGCATTTTGAAAAATGCAGCAGTGAGTGATTTTTCTGCCTCTGTTTCTGCCCTGTGTGTATTGTCTGTCTCTCTTGTCTGTCTTCCATGCTCCTGTGTCCTCTCTCTCTCTCTCTCTCTCTCACTATCTCTCTCTCTCCCTATGTGTTTCTTTCTCTTATGATTTTGCTCTCTCTCCCCTTGAGTCTCCATCTCCTCCCTTAAGTTTTTTTGCCTTTCTAACTCTCTGTATCTCCCCCATGTACCTGCCTTCCTCTCTCATGTGTTTCTATTGCTATTTCTCTTTTTCTCTCTGCATGCAAGTAATTGGCCAGTGCATATGAGAGTTGAACTGCAGTTGCAACTCTTGTCATGAAGCTCATATAAAGGATGAGCTCATGGATTGTTGGACTAAACTCAATGTCCAGCCTGGCTTAAATAAGAACACTGTTAGGGATATGTAAAGGTATCATTCTGCTACCTGTTTTCAAAACCTCATACGTATTGGCATTGCATGAAAAGGTTCACCAGATCTGTGTTGATTAGGGCTTATTCTTCTGTCACCTTGATCAATTAAATTCAAAACCTAAGAAAAAAAACTCCATACAATTACAAAAACAAAAGCGTTGCTTTATTTCCCTGCAGTCTCGCTATATGAACATTGGCTAACTTTTACCTTGCTCCGTGGACATTTTAGCTCTCGTACTGTGCAGTACTTTGTAACGCAACCAAAAAAAAAAAAAAAAAAAAAAAGGCGGCTGGCACACAAAAAGACAGTTTTCCACAACAGCGTGAAGTTTTTTCTTTTTTTTTCAGATATGAAAAAGTCTGCTACTCTCAGTGGTCTGCTTATAATTTAAACGCGAAACCAAAATTTATTTTCTCTTATTAATGTCATTGTTCAATCTTGTCATTGTGTCAGCGGGAAAAGCCGTACTATTCAACACGGATGAGAAAATATCAAGAAAAATGACTCACAGGGACCAAATGTCAGGCTCTAAAGTTCTTAATAAAGAAAGCATTTGAAAGTAATTATCGCAACCTTTTGCTTTGTTAAGGCAAAGATTCAGCTGAAAAGATTCTTATATTTAATCACACAACTACTTTCGTCCATGTTTTGAAAACTGATTAAAAGTGATCTTTCAAACAAAACCCATCAGTTGCATCATTCAAAAAGAAAGTATACATGCACTGCCTATGAATGGGACTCGCTGTGTGACGTCGCGACAGTCTAAGTGTGTTTGTTTGTTTGGTGGGCATTTATGAAGGTATTTGTGTGTATTCTGCTCCCAACCTTCCCACGTGGAGTGTGGTGTGAAGGTGATGTGATCAAAGCCGCGAAAGAGAGTTTGATATGCAGACGACCATGGATGTCAGCTTCATCCCAGGCAGTAACTTTTTTTCCCCCCTCCCTCCATCCTTGCGCTCACAGAGGCATTGTGATCAGATGAAGGAGCAGAGCAGTGGGTGCCCGAGCCCACAGGCTGAGCTCAGACTCGATGTGCTGCGAATCTCAATCAAAGATCATTGTAGCAAAGAGCACAGGGATGAAAGGAGAATGGCAAGAGGAGAAAGATCACAGGTGGAGAGGTTGAGGAGAGACAGGGGAAATTGGAGGAAATATGTTTATAGTCCACAGCTGAATTAATGTAAAATAAAATGACAGGATCTTAAAATGCAGTAAATCTCATCATGGCTTGTCTAGAGTTGTAGCATATTGGTGTTTACTTTTATACAGCTTGACTATATATATATATATATATATATATATATATATATACACACAGTATATACATGAACATTTATACCCAGGTACTTTTTAGTACGAACCAAAGATCCTGCTGAGAAGCTCTCAGTCATTCTCCTATAAACATCTGTCCTCTGTCCTTAGTTTGTCTTCTAGGAAGTGTACAGTACTGCTGCCATGTTGGGATTAAAAAAAGAAAAATCTTGTTACTATACGAAAACAATGCAAAAATTAAATGTTTTCTTAAGGTAACAAGATGCTTTTTTTGTAATAATACAATATTTGATTGTAGTAATAGAATACCTTTTTATAATAATTATGATAATCTGTTTTCTTATAGTGACTACATATATACGTTTCTTCTCATTTTTACTGCAGGTCTCCGCTGTGTGTGTGTGTGTGTGTGTGTGTGTGTGTGTGGAGTTTGCTTTTTGGGTTTTATCTGATTTTCTAACCTCAGTCCGAAGACATCCAGTGTAGGTTGACTGACTTTTAAAAATAGCCTGTAGTGAGTGTGTATGTGTGTACTGTATATGTGTGATGGACCAATGGAAGATTATTATTTTTTTAATATATAATAACAAAATTCTGATCAGGATTATTTTTTGCCCCTTAAATGCCAACAATGTGCTTTTTATGTCTTTCTTATTTAAGTTTTTAAAACTGTTACATACAAAAACTCAGGCCTCTGGAGTAAATATGCTAACACACATTAACCCCTATTATCATGTAGAGGTGAATTGAATTTTTCAATTCTTACTCGTATCAGTATTTAGTGTCGCTGTCAGTAACTCCCGTTCGCTGTTGCTTTTTTCTCCTCCTTTGGAAAGGGCGATCAGGTTGGTTAACCTGTTGGCTGTTTTAGCAACAATGCAAAGCATTAAAATAAGCGTAAAATCAATGTTAAAGTAAAAACAAAACAAAGGTAACTACCGCTTTCAGTGAGATATTATGGACTTGTTTTGTCTGCTGTGTTCCAGACCGATACACTTCGTCGGTTATTAGCTGCCCTGATATTGAGTTATTGCTTCATGCTGGGCCTCATCATTTATATAGAACAGTTAGACCAGAGCTGTGAAGTCAAACCTTGCTGGAAGTACTTGCGCTAGGACGAGCTCGTGAAGTGAATCACATGCAACCGGGATATTATTAAAAGCCCTTTAAAACACTGAACAGGAACAGCACCTTCGTTCTCCTGGTGAGATAAACACTACAGGAAATGGTAATGCGTAATGTCATTTTATTTTATTTTTTTGTACCATCTCTATATTTGACTCAAAGTTGAATTTGATATTTATGAAATCTTAATGATATTAATACAATGAATATAGACATACCTAAGGCATGTGCTAGACTGTGAACATGGCACCAAATTAGCTTTCGTACTCTCCTACACATTGCGAAATCTTCTGTTCGACTGAATTAAATGCACAGTGATCTGCTGAGTGCTTAACACGGGGATCTGGTTCTGTTCGCAGCTCCGTGCGGCGGACAGTACACGGGATCAGAGGGAGTCGTGCTTTCTCCAAACTATCCACACAATTACACTGCAAGCCAGACGTGCTCCTACTTCATCACTGTCTCTGGAGAGTTCGGTGAGTAAACAAAGTGTTTTGGCACAATCTGAAATGTTTTTACACGTAATCACTGAGAGGAACACATTTGCCCTCAGGCACTAAAACAAAGAAATGTTTTACAACTTCAAATGTTGCGGATGCTCTGATCTGAAATTGGTTTTGAAATGTGGCATTGGCTATTAAAGTGGCATACCATCACCGGCCACTTTATTAGCAACACCTGTACCAATCATATAGAGTGCAAATGTACAAAATCAAGCAGGTATAGATCAAAAAACAAGCTGAGCTGGAATTAAAGTGATGTCGATTTTTCACATACAGTATAACAGTCTGTAGATGTAGTTCTGTTGCCAGAAACATCTTGTTGAGAAGAAAGGAACAGTAAGCCCTAACACAAGGCTCAAATAACCACTCTTAACCACCACAGTGAACAGAAAAGCATCTCAGGACACGACACCAAACCTTGAGACAGATGGGATTACATGAGCAGAAGACCGAATCCACTCCTGTGAGCCAAGAAACAAAAATAAATTGCCTAGTCTTTTCCCAGTCTTTTTATTAAGTATGTTTTATTAGATTCTGTATCTGTCTATGAATCTTGAACATGGAGTAGTATCAGGATGAAAAAGTCAAACACTTGCATTGGTGTAAAGTCAGAGTTGGATCGGGTCAGTGGGACGTCCATTGCTAAGTGCAGAACATAATATGCACATCTCCCTGCCGAGTGAACGCTTACATTACAGGTGTAATGATAGTGGTACAGCAGTGCATACAAAACAGCCATTTACACTATAAGGAACCATAAGTGGCACCATCTGGAACTTCCAGGTTGCTATGATGGTTAAAAAATTAAGCCTCATCCCAGTTAGATGGTAATATGCTATATGGTAATGTATAATGTATTTGTTTAGCATTGTGATTATTTTTATTTCAGACATCCAAGAATCCTTAATGGGATAAAATACACTGTGCACACAGTGAAGCTAATATAAGGATCCCTGGTCAAGTTCAAGAGGTTCACTTTATCGATTCGCATAAGATTTTTTTTTTTTTTTACATTTACTATCTAAAAGAGTTCCAGTAACTAATGCCACTCCAAAAAAATGAACAAATCAAACACTCGATAATCTTCCATCATGTTGACAGAGTGTGAAAAGTAAAGCTCTGGCTGCTGCATTGGATGAACCTGGGGACGTTGAGGAAATCCTCAAGCTCTGATATTTACATAGAATCAGTGTGAGTTTTCCCGCAGACTGACGCAGAAGACAAGGGCAAACATCTAATTAAAGAGCAGATAATAGTGTCGAGTCGCACTGCGGCTACCTGCCCTACCACGTCTCGTACCGGCTGCCCTGACACTTGCCCTGTACCTGTAATTGGCCGACCCCTCTTCCCAGCATGCCGTGCATGACCCTTAGCATTCCTGACAGCTTTATATCACCTAAGCCTTGGCTGGAGATCAAGGGCGATGTAGAGCTCCCTGCAGAGTGAACACTTACATTACAGGTATAATCATAGTGCTGGAGCGGTATGAACATGGGTAGTGCATACAAAACAGACACGTAAAGGCGTCTACACTTATAAGCGAGGAGAACACAGCAGGGGCTACTTTTATAAGAAAACGATTCAGGACAGAATGGTGTAATACAAGATAAAGTGCCAACTTTCCCTATAATAGCTTGGCATAAAGTGTATTATTCAGCTTATAACCCAGTGATTTGCAAATGATTCCCTTCTGTAAGGTATTAATGAATGACGGCGCACTTTCAAAGCAAATACACTATATAGTTAGAAATAATAATATATAATAAGAAATAAACAAATATGTCATTCCCTTTCTTTTTGTTCTCTTATGGAGTTAAGACAAGAAAACACAGCTTGTCTTGTTATAGAGAAACCAGAAAGCACAAAGTCCTCTGTCCTGGAGACGTCCCCATGGCGTAAAACTCACTGACTTCCTTACTGCTTCCTGGAATGTTAAATAATTTACCATATAAACAAGTATAGGTTTGAGAATTTCACAACTCGGTGGTATAAGTTTGTTAATTAACTGACACCATATGTAGTTTGTTTCACTACAGGCTGTTTTAAATGAATCCATTAAGACCTAATGCCTGTAAAAAAGCTTTCCAAAATCCCAGCATTTGAGAGCTTAAATCTGTGAATGTATATCTTTCTTTTTGCCCCAATGTTCATTAATAGTTTTTGTTTTGATCTATTAACTTAAATGAAATACTGAAAATGCTGACAAATACGCTTGTTTCCATCCATATTATTTTTTCATTATTTTTGTTGGGTAGTGCAACAACAATAACCGTATTGAATTCAATTTCATTTCAATTCAATTCCATTTGGTTAGCGCTTTTAACAAGGGTCATTGTCACAAGGCAGCTTTATAGACTCAAAAGAAAATAAAGGAAATGTTTATGAATCAAAAGAGTCCATCACATATCACAGTTTGTTCAGTTTACACAGCTGATGCATGTCGTCATCGTGGCACTGAAGGTGTCGATGGACGCTTGACAAAGCATCCGTGTGTACAGCAGCCATAGCATGAGCATCAGTGCCTCATTTTGGCCGCACACGCTCCCTACAGACCCTTGTCTTTTCAATGGGTTTCTCACAGTCATGCTCAGATGTGGCTCCCTTAAGTACTGTTGGTTGAGGAGCACTTCTTGTCAGGTCCTCCAGCCACTCTTTGTAGTCCTTCTTGTCCTTGGCTGTGAATGCTCTTCCTCCAGCAAAACCAGCAGGAATATGTGTGCAGTAGCATCCAACAGACAAGACGAACCTCTCCTACCACCATCTAGTGATCCGATCCAGCAAATCCACGACATGCTGGGAACAACAACCTTGATTTGGTTGGAACGAAAGGTTCGTTTCTTCACTTCACTGACCCTTTCCCCAACGGATCATTAATTAAAAGATACCGTATTAGCCTCGGCATCCCGCCAAACAAAAAGTCAGGTCATCCTTTTGAGACGATTTTTGATATTTGCACGAGCAAGCTTGACCTGTATTCCCTCGCACCCTTTGACATTTGTGGCCTAGCTAGTGGAGCTCTCTGCCATGATCCACACCTTAAAAGCCAATTTTGCTGGTTTGAGGGGGAGATACCATTGAAAGTCGAGTCTTCTCTTGAATTTCGCCATGCTCTCATCTGCCGTCACAAAGCTATTCACCTCACAGAGAGACTGAAATTGACTGCAGAGGTAATTAGGAAACCAGCTTAGTTTTGACTGCTTGTCAGAGCAGCCCACATTTTGTACTTTGCTATTATGCAAGTGAAGATACATGAAATTCATGTTATCATTATTATTGTTATTATTATTGTTATATTTTTCTGTTGTTATTATTATTACCTACAGATGATTGAAAATCTGTCCCTTGCCATGGCTTTGTGGAAACTACTGTGGAAAAGCCACTTCTTTTGTTGCCAGTAATCTCTCCTTGCTGACAGCTGGAGAATGCCCATGGTGACACACAGCCCAATAAAACTTTTCATTTCCTTCACTGTAACAATTGTCCACTTGCAGCTCTATAGAGTTTTGCCGCTGGTTTGTGCATATCAATTAGTCTCAGTCATAAGCCAAAGACACCCCGTCCTCTGTGAAAATATTGGAAAATACCTGTAGTGGCATTGTTACAACAGGCTCAGGGCAGGTTAATCTTTACTCCTGGATTGCAGCGACACTTACAGTATGGTTCTTCATGAAATCCAGAAAAACTGCTTAAATTCTCCTCCTCTTCCTCATTTGGCTCCTCCACTGCGTCTTGGCTATTAGGTCAGCAGGCATGTCGTACCCTGTGTCTAGAGTTATTGTTTTCATCCTGCTGTACTCTGCATCGGTGTCGCTACCCCTCACTCAGGTCGTGAGCCATTGTCTGAAGTTCAGTGATGGAACATTTTCTATTTTGCTATTTAAGAGCACTAAAAACAAACAAATTGAATATTCTATAATGCGTTTCACTTATGGCAAGAACTAAAATGTGCCCATGTCACATCCGGTCTTAAACGTATATACACTGTTTCTATGACTGTTCAACTATGCATATAATGTACAGTAATTATTGTGCCGTATACAATAGGATTTTAACAAGCTGTAGTTTTTATGAGAAATGTACAAATATCAATATCTAATTTTGTTTACTCTTACTACAGTTTCAGTATCAGTTGTTATATAAAGAACATAGCTAAATATAACACTGAGATTTATACCTAGTTGATAAAGGGTCAAAGAAAAGCATCAAAAGACTGATTTAAAGGTAAAAAAAAAATTTCTTTAGGACATTGGTGTGCAGAAAAGCATCTCAAAATGTACAAAATGTTAAACCTGTATGTGAATGGGATAAAACATCAAAGACCATATCAGGTTCAGCTCCTATCAGCCAAGAACAAAAGGTCTGAGAACAAAAAACGTGTTATTTTTCCAATCTTGAACGGTCTAGTTTGGTGACGCTATGTTCACTATGGTCTTAGATGACTGCTCTTGGTTATCTTCAGTAAGTGTCTTACCCTGCTCAGGGTCACAGTGGTTTCGGAGCGTAACCCAGGAATGCAGCATTAAATGTAGAGTTAAAAAAAAAAAAAAAGTCCTCGGTAATAGACATTTGGTAATCAGATTGTACCCATCTAATAATAATTTTTTTTTAAAAGTATGATGAGAAAATGCAAATTATCTGACTAGATCAGCAGCGTTCAGAAGAGAGAAGACTAAATTCTAACACCTGCGACATAGATGGATGAGCACAGTGTACAGGATGAACATTTATTCAAACACAAAGTCACCTGCCTGAGGGATGTGTGTATGAGGTGAAATTTATTAAAATGTCTAAGCACTTTATTTAGGTGTAACACTCTCCTGTAGTGCATATGACAATGATGCACTCTACCTATTTTATTTATTTTTCTCCTCAGTGGTCTTCGGGCAGTTTGCCTATTTCCAGACAGCTATGAATGACTCAGTCGAACTGTTTGATGGGCCAAATCACAATGCCAGGCTTCTGAGCTCCCTAGCCGGCTCTCATTCTGGTAAGTAATAGCTTTACCTTGTCCTCAGCATTTGTTGTTGATTTGGTTTTGTGCTTTGAAATGCACAAATCCTTTGTGGGGGGGGGTCGGGTGGAAGAGGGGACAAAAAAATGTGAGCTGGCATATGCAGCCTTTGCACTAAGCAGGGAATACAATTAAGTGTGTGCAATTTAGCAGGAAAGGGAGTCATGAAAGAGACTTAATGGCTTTATTCGGGGAGGAAAAAATGGGTCCTGCGGGGGCACTGCTTAACCATGCCTTTTCTAATCATTAAAACTTATTTTGAACTTGGCGTGCTTTCTTGGTTGTGCAGTTGTCAGCAACTGATCATTCAACGTCAACTTGATGAGCTATGTTTTATTTGTTTATTTATATATATATATATTTTTTTACATTGTCTGATTTTTTTTTTTTTATCTGTTGGTTTTTAAACTCTTCTGTTCTACATTTCACATTTGAATTTGTATGTCAGGCACTGAACAATACAGTTTATTTTGGAGTTTGCTGTTAATGTGTGAAAGCAGTAGAATGCCTAGAAAGAAATTGCCCTTAATTCTGGATTCTTCCTAGGATTGATGAAGGCCATTGGACATAAACTATCTGTATGGCACTTTGATGCTTTCTTCTTTTTATGGTCCGCCGTGCAACAATATAATCCTTCAAAGATGTGCTGTAAATTCTGTCTCAGCCTTTGAGCCCAGCGGGCCAGAAATCCTGCCAGGCCTGTCTTTTCATGCTAGAGTCGTTAACCCTGCAGGTTCTGCCGAGCAAGTTGCTCATCATTGGCATCACAATTTTTTTTTCTTTTTTTAAAAATGACTTTGCATTTTAGACCGCTGTTTTCTTTTACTGATATGATAGTTATTGGAATGTGTTCAGTTACATCTGGGTCTAGTGAGTGGTTTGGTTATTTGGCACCATCCGTCCAAGACCTCCCCCCTTTTTTATACATTAAGTTACAATTTACAGTTAACTATAAAAATGTATATATAAAATAAAGAGGATTGTAGTGGTGTTGTAATAATACACTACATTGCCAAAGGTATTTGCTTACCTGCTTTCACATGCACATGAACTTGAGTGACATCCAATTCGTATTCCATTTGTATAATATGACTGCACTGGTACACAGTCATGGTGGAACTACTGTGGGGTTGTTTTTCAGGAGTTGGGCTCGGTCCATTACTTTCAGTGAAAGGAACTCTTGATGCTTCAGCATACCAACTTTGTGGGAACAGTTTGGGAATGAGCCCTTCAAGTTCCAACATGACTGTGCACCAGTGCACAAAGCAGAGTCCATAAAGACATGGATGAGCGAGTTTGGTGTGAAAGAACTTGACTGGCCTGCACCTCAACACGATAGAACACCCTTGGGCTCTATGAATTAGAGCGGAGACTGTGAGCCAGGCCTTCTCATCCAACATCAGTGTCTGACCTCACGAACGTGCTTCTGGAAGAATGGTCAAAAACTCCCATAAACACACTCCTAAACCTTGTGGAAAGCCTTCCCAGAAGAGCTGAAGCTGTTATAGCTGCAAAGGGTGGGCCAACATCATATTAAACCCTGCGGATTAAGAATTGGATGTTACAAAACTTCATATGCATGTGAAGGCAGGCGAGCAAATACTTTTGGCAATGGAGTGCACAATAATCCTGTATAATTAAAAATGGAAATTATCGTGTGATTAAACTGAAAATTGTATGCCCCAATAATTTTCGCAACAAAAATTCTTTAGAAATTACCATATTGCATCCAAGACAAAACCTAGTGCAGCTACGATGTAGGTTACCTGATCTGCTAGTCAGAATTGGATCGTTTAACCAAGCAAAGGAATTTGTTCCTAGTTTTTAGTGATTTTTAGTTGGTGATATTAACTTCCTGTTTGTGAGGGGGAAAACTTTTCAAGATGGGTGGTGACTATGGTGCTTGGTTTTAACGTAACTTTATTCTTTCATGAGTT
>JAQMYJ010000039.1:28405438-28422715 GCA_030014305.1 Clarias laeviceps
CAAACAGGAAGTTAATATCACCAACCATTCCCATTTTATTAAGGTGTATCCATATAAATGGCCCACCCTGTAGTTTACAGGTAAACATAACACAATCCTAAAATAACCTCTGACATACAGTACATGTAGGACTGTTTACACACAGAAGTTTGGCTATGTACAGGTGTGATATTCTCAGCCCCGTTTCCTGACAGAGTATGTGTACAGGCTGTGGAGGAAGGATAGGTTGGTCCTGATGATACGTTCTGCTGACCTTACTACACTTTGAAGTCTGTTGGCACAGCAGCTCCTCGGGCAGTTTGTGCTTCCTTAGCTGGCGGAGAAAGTACATCCTCTCCTGTCCTTTCTTAGCAGTAATATTTCTCTCCCACTTCACGTCCTTGCACTCCTTGTACTGGTGAAGAACATAATTTAGCACTGACACAGTGCAACCCTGGATTATAAGTGGACGTGTAGGGACTTATTTAGAGTCCACTGATATCCCTCTTGTCTTGCAGTTGTTTAGCTCCGGGTAGTTGTGTCTGCACTGCAGGGATAGCCGGTCCACTTCTTGCCTGTATCCAGACTTTATGCCATACTAGATAAGGCTGACAACTGGTTTCATCTGCTAATTTCAGGTTCATGACAGATGAGTCCACAGAGGTGCACTAATTTAACTAGATTGAAATGGATGGAGGAGAGACCATGCACCCCATGTTGGCACTGAGAAAGTGAGTGCTGGATGTGATCTCCCACCAGTTTCACATGCTGCTTTCCTTTGTTGAGGAATTTGGGGATCCAGTTGGAGGTGGATGCTGGCACAGAGTTTTGTCTGTTAGTTTGTGGTCAAGGATTTCCAGAATGATCATTCATACTGAGCTGAAGTCCGCAAAAAGGATTTAAGATTAGATCCTCGAGGAGTCAAGGTTTGCTCCAGGATAATATTGTAACCCAATGTTAACTGCACTCACCATAGACCTATTGGATCTATAGGCAAACTCAAAGGGGTCAAGAGTGAGCCTGTGATGTCCTTCAGGTACGTCAGCCCTGTCATCTCAAAGCACTTCATTAATACTGGTCTTTAGTCATCCAGTGCTAAGGAGGGAGATGTTGTCGATGGCTAGTTGATGGGCTTCTCAAACCTGCAGTTAAAAAGTTCAGGTCTTCAACTTGTTGTATGGTGTTGTCCAAAGGGTGTTTGGAGTTTTCTAATTGATGTTTCTTTTCCCTTCCACTGCTGTCTCAGTTTTGCAGTAAACCATTGTATTGTACTTCAGGTTGTCAGCTTCTGCTTCCAGTCTGTGTAATCAAAACAGTCCTATGATTCCTACATGGGTTCGGCTGTCCATTTCTTAACTGTAATGACTGTAGGTTTGGCAGTTTTTAGTTTTTGTTTGTATGTACTGTAGGTATGATGGATATCCTTTACGCCCATGGTGTAGCAGCGGTCTAGGTTTTTTTTCTCTCTTTTTTGGCACCTACTGTACTTCCTATAATTAGGAAGTATGTTTTGCTGTGTTGAAGTTGACTAAAACTGTGAACAGTGAGTTTAGGTGGTTCTGCTTCATGCATTGAATGTGGCTGCCAAACAAATCAAGTGCGCTTGCAGGGGAATCTAAACATCAGAACGAACAAGGAAAACTCCTGTGACAAACAGAATGGTTTCCAGTTAACGATTAGCATGTCCAGAGAACATGTGTAAGCCAGCCTTCATTTACATAAGGTGGTAAAAGCAAACTCCAGTGCCTTTAGACTTTCCCATCAGCTCTGATTTGGGGTCTGCACAGTATAATTGAAAACCGGGAAAGTGAACCGTGCTGTCGTGTTAGGACGGATAGCTGTGTTTCTGTGAAGTGCAGACTGTTGCAAGGAGTTCCTATTGGTTTAAAAAAAATAAAATGTACCTCATCCATCTTTTTTTCAGTGAACAAAAGTTAGTAAGGTGTAAAGCTGGGAGTGGAGAACAAAGTAATTTGTTACTGAGCTTAACCAGCATGCCAGCACACTTCTTGCATTTGCATCTTACAACATTTAAAAACTGCCAGGTGAGGTTGGGGATCGACTAACTGAGTGTGATTCCCAATGACCAACAGTTCGTCTTTGTATAACAGCAATCATAAACAAAAACAAAGCACTCTAACGAAGTCGACCATCCTAAAAGCAGCCAGGGGGACATTAACTATAGAAATTATTGTATTGTCAAATACAATTAGCATGGAGCTAACATACAGTATCATTGAAAATGCTACAGTGATGATGTATTATTGTAACACAAGTTATCTGACAGAAGGTGAACGGTTACATTGTACCTTTTTTGCCACGTTGTTAAACTGTTGATCCACTAGGGTCGTACCTATACTGCACGCTACTTTGGCTCATTGTTCATGTCTTGTGTTTTTATACCACTCGAGACAGACCAATGATTCCTTTGGCTATTAATCTATAGATGTGCAAGCTTTACTTCTCCACATCTTTCTCTCTCTCTCACTGCTACCTTTCAGCATGTCCAGAAGCGACAGTTTGGTTATTAAGCCATCCGTCTTTTATAGTAGCTCCATCTTATATAGCGACTTGGTTTATTACAGGACATTCACTGCCACATGCCACTCTCGGGGAGTTAAATGTGATTATTTGGCATAACTCTGTATTCCAGGCGAGACCTTGCCTTTGGCCACTTCAAACCAAATCATGCTGAGGTTCACCGCCAAGAGTGGTCCTTCTGCCAGGGGATTCCATTTTGTTTACCAAGGTATGCACACCTTCATGTTTCATGAAAAGGGTGGTCTCAAGGGAATGTATTATCTGTTTATAACTTTCTATCTGTCACCTGTGTTCTCCTTGAGAAAAATGGGCCATTTTACTTTTACTCAGCATGTGTTGATGTAACGAAATACAGATACATTATTTCTAATGAACATGTGTAAATAAGAAAGGAAGGTGAACTATTTTGTTTACTTTTTATAGATGGGCACTAGTAAACAGTTTGCCGGCTAAATAAACCCATATTCATAAACCTGAATGATGCCTTTATGGCATTTATTCCTACTTATACTACAAGTGCCGGGTCAGAGTCATGCTGGTTTAAATTAGTTTTCATTCTATGAACAACTAAATTTTTTAAATTATTTTTGGGGAGCTACAAACAAAAATAAAAGTGTGCAAAAGGGATTTAAAAAAAACCTCCAGGTTTAAACAAGATATAGTATACAGATCTAAATTGCCTTACTTTTTTAAATGATTTATTTATTCCTATACTCCTTATTAATGGTTGCCACAGAGGACCATTCGTTTCCATCTAACTCTGTCCATCACATCGTCCCTGCCTGTCCGCCCTCACCACATCCATAAACCTCCTCTTGGACTTTCCTCTTCTCCTCCTCCTGCCTGGCAGCTCCAGCTCTAACATTCTCCGCCCGATATACCCCTCATCACTCCTCCACATACGTCCAAACCATCGTAATCTGGCATCTCTAACATTGTCTCCAAACCATCCTAACTGCACTGTCCCTCCAATATACTCATTTCTAATCCTATCCATTCTTGTCACTCCCAAAGCAAATTGCAGCATCTTCAGCTCTGCCACCTCCAGTTCTGCTTCCTGTCTTCAAACCGTACATCATTGCTGGTCTCGCAATCATCCTGTAAACTTTCCCTTTCATTCTTGCCGAAACCTTTCTGTCACAGATCACTCATTTACTGTAGCTAGCTAAATAAGTGTGATACATTCATTGAAACAGGTTTTGTGTGTTTATTATGGAAAATGCATTTTCCTATTGCTAAACATTAAGCCGTTTATACATGTTTAAACAGTATTGGAATGAAATTAGAAGTGAATGAATGAGACTTGAAAGTAAACAGACCATGTGGTTGGTGTTATTAGTAATAAAGAAAGCAAAGCAATGCCTGTCGTGTTCATCAGTATGCCAGAGTCTGTGCTGAATTCATCCAGAGAAACCTCACAACTAAGGCAAAGTTTACCTAAAAGAACAAATCTGATACAGTGTGTAAGACAGGTGAACAGGAAAATACTTCTAGTACCTTTTATGATTTTCTTTAAGGTGGTGAAAGCAAGGTTGACATTGAGGATATTCCTTCAGGAGGACTTTTGTGTAAATGATTACGTCGAGACTTTTTATTTTTTGCCTCTGGTTACAAAGAAGTAATAAAAATGACATGTGAATCATGTAGCTTTTTAAAACTGGTGTTGTAAGCAGCTTCATACTGTATAAAGTTGGTGATCTATTAATGGATGTTCCATGAGCAGTTTTCAGTACATATTGCAGACCATTGCATACTAAATTTGTCTCTTTTATCACTTTTTACGGCACATAGGATTCAAGAAATTATTTAACTGGACAGTTCCTTTGGCCACATGGAGACAACTTGCTTACACATTCACATATGTCATATCAAATTCAGGAAACCTCAGTGAACTCAGATTAAGCTGCGATGCTTTAATTAAGACTCCTCCAGGGTTATAATGACATTCATTTAAACCCTTCAAGATGACTCATTATGCATTTTGGTATTTCTCATTACAATAACATGGCTCTGAAAAACACAGCAAATAAAAGGGGCTTGTGTGTACGGGTGAGGTGCCTTGTGGCGCATCTGCTCTGTTTTGATTAGAAATCCATTTGCACCTGTCTAGCGGTTCCACGCACCAGTGACACGCAATGCAGCTCCATCCCCGAGCCCAGATACGGCAGGCGAATAGGTGCGGAATTCTCTGCCGGCTCCATTGTTCGATTCGAATGCAGCCCGGGATACCTGCTACAGGGATCCAAAGCCATTAAGTGCCACTCTGTTCCCAATGCGTTGGCACAATGGAACGACACCATCCCCAGTTGCATAGGTAAGCATTGTCCTGAATCTTTCCTTTGTTTATGCTTTATGTGGGGAAAAAAAGTGTCTAAATGAAAGGAGCTCAGCATAAAGGGGATGCAGATGGAAGGTCTGTTTGTGTGTGTGTGTTGTGTTTGTGTTGTGTGTGTGTGTGTGTGTGTGGTGGTGGTGGTGGGGGAGGGGGGCGGACGGACAGACGCTGTATGGGTGTTTGAACTTTTAATCCATGTAAGATTGACATTTCCAGTCCCTAATTCACAGAGTTATTTGCCCTTAAGTGAGGGCCTTAACCTCTAAACCTCTAATGTGCTTTGGGAGAATAGAGTACGATTGACTTTTGTGCTTTTACCACTTCATCGGTTGTGGCAGAATATAAAGGCAACTGAGATATGCTAAATGAAGAACAAGAGGACTGTTTCTAAAGATTATAACAATCTTTTCAAGAAATTGTGGCTGAAGGATCATAACCTTTAGAGAACAAACCCACAGACTTAAACAGGATTTGAAGATTTTCTCATATATTCGCCCAGCAACCTAGACACAACTGTTTGGCTGGCGTTTTCGGCTTAAGGGCAAAAAAGGCAGTGTTAACTTGGATTTATCAAGGCAGCCCCACTGGGTTATATTTCTTAGCTTAAAGCCTTTCTTAAAATACAATGTAAAGTCCTGGGTCACTTCCACATAGCTCCAGGTCAATATATTATACTTTCATTCATTCTTTATTTATTTTTTTTGTCAGGCCGTACTGATACCATGATTTGTTTTTTTTTTCCTCTGGCTCTTGATTTGTTCTGATAGAAATTTCTAGTACTGGAGCACTTTCTAGTATCTCATGAAATATGTACCAGTTACATAAATTAATGAAGTTTATGACACGTGATACCTTCATGGCATAAAGGAAAAGAAATGATTCTGTGATATTTTTCAGTAAAATGCAACGCCCTATAGGAAGATGTTTTCCTGTAGGTGGCTGATATTTTAAGCAGGGCCATAGTAAGCATAGTTTTAGCATCCTGTGCAAAAAAAATAAATAAAAAGAAGCATGTCTCAGTACACTTAAGTCTTTTTCTCCCGCAGTTCCGTGCAGTGGGAATATGACGGAAAGGCGAGGCACTATCCTCTCCCCTGGCTTCCCCGAGCCCTATGGGAACAGTCTGAACTGTGTGTGGAGAATCAGCGTCACTGAAGGAGCTGGGATTCAGGCAAGTGGAAAAAAGGAAAATGGAAAATGGAAAAAAAAAAAGCACAAGAGCTCATCAAAAGCAATAAGCCAGAGCCGACGACACAGCAGACTGGAGCACATTTTGTCCGGGAACACATTTCACTCCACTGCAACCAGGCTGAATTACACCAGCTAATTTTAGAGTTGGGAAAAATAAACACTTTGTGCCAATGGCAGCACAGGAGAGAAAGCATGTAAATATTATGCCATTGCACAGAGGTTTAGCAGGATGAGAAAATGATGCATAAGCTTGTTCTGATGAACAATCAAACAGATCTAAATGCATAATAACCAGAACTGAAATGTGTTTGCTGCTTACCCTTTATGAGGCATCATTTGGCATACATTTGCATTTTTAAACTAGATCCTGCTATGAAATGTCGACTCTTTTAATTAAAACATTGTTTGAATTGTATTAGCTCTTATTTGTCTGCATGTTAAAGTAACATATTCATCCTGGGTGTCTCCCAGATCCAAGTCATGAGCTTTGCTACAGAGCATAACTGGGATTCCTTAGAGATCTACGATGGCGGCGACATGACTGCACCGAAGCTCGGCAGCTTTTCAGGTGAGTAAATTCTTCATTTAGCACTTTTTTAGTCTTTTATAGCAATATTCACCCTATTAGCTGACAGCAGCTCTGTGCGCACATGGTGTCTCCATGTTGTGTCATTCTTCCACGCTCATTATTTTTTTATGCCACATTAAAACTAAAGCCAATCTTTTCTACAGATTTTATTTGCTTAAAAAATGGGGTGGTACTTAGGCTGAGAACAGGCCAAGGCCATCTCTCTGCCATCAGTGACATGACAGATGAATGCCCTCATTTAGAAGTTGGACGAACAACAATATCAGCTCTGGGGACCGCTTGGGTTCCGATTGGCAACCGGTGGTGCTTTCTTGTCCTCCCAATTAATTATAGCCACAGGATCCTCACAACTAAGCATCTGTGTGCTGGTAATTGAAAGACTGGATGGTATGATTGTTGTGTAGGATGCTATTAGTGTACATGTCACTAATTCCGTTAATTATAGGCATACAGTATGGTTTAAATATAGAAAAAAAAACAGGAATACTAATGGCACAGTTCATTGTAGCCATATGAATATGCCAGCCTATTAAATTACAGGTGTAGACAAACAGCCTTTACACCATATGAATAGGGTGTATAGGACGACATTAGTTTTGTATACAATGCTTGGCCAAAAATATCGTTGACACTAATATTTCGATGGAACATCTTTTGCTTTGATTCTGGTCGTGGCATCGTTTTTATGCAATGTCATAACATTTATTTCCATCCAGAGGCACATTAATTTCTTCGACATCTTGTACTGATAATGCGAGAGTTGGACAGCTGTGTAAAGACTTCTCCAGCACATCCTAAAGGTTCTCGATATGCCTTTGATATCAGGGAACAAAAAAATCCATTGATGGAAAAAATCCGTCCGTCATTTAGTATATTCAGGTCATCAGCTGACCTTTTGGGCACTTACTTTACTGTAATGTTGCTGAGCCTAGACCTGACCAAGAGGAATCAGCTCCAGATCATACCAATGTCCCAACAGGCTTGTATGGTTGGCACTAGCCATAACTGGTGCATCATTTCATCTGCTACTGACTCCATTTTACCGCATCCTAAAGATGTTCTTTTGGATTTAGATCCAGCACCCATGAAAGCCAAAGAAAAACAATGAACTTGTCATATTCATGAAACCAGTTTGAGATAAATTTTTCTTTGAGACATGATGCATTATCATGATGGAAGTCACTGCCGTTAAGATTGTGGCCATCATGCACATGGTCAGCAGCAGTATTTAAATGTGCTGTGGCATTTAAACAACGATTGATATTTTAAAAATAATTATTAAGTGATCATCAAGACAACATTCTCCACACCTTTCCCACTATTTTTTCCCCAGTCTTCAACTGTCCAGTTTGGGTAAACCTGTGCCCGATTCAGTCTCAGTTTTCTGTTCCTGGATGATAGAAGTGGGAACCAATGTGAGCTTCTGCTGTTGTAGCTCATGTGTGTCAAGGTTCAATGCTTGTTCATCCTGAGCTGCTTTTCTGCTTACCACGACTGTATCAATAACAGTGGTTACAGTATCTGAGACACTGTAGCCCTTCTGTTGTCAGCTTGGACTACTCAGGCAATTCTTCAACCCCTCTCATCAAAAAGACATCACTGGGTGTTTTTCTTTATTGCACCATTGTGACTAAACTGAGACTATTGCATGAAAATCCCAGCAGATACGCAATTATAGAAATTCTCAAACCAGCCTGTCTGGCAGCAACAACCATGATATGGTCAAAATTAGAGAGACCACATTTTTCTCGATTCTGATGGTTGATTTGAACATTACTTAAATGCTTTGCACTGCTTCATCATTTGGTTTTATAATTGATAAGTAAAGAAATAATGATAATAATAATAATAATTCCCTACAGCACATCTGTATACAAAAACATAAGAAGGAAAATAGTAGGAGTGACTCAGATCCTCCTATAAGGTGGGAGGTTTAATCTTTTTCCCAGTTTCCTCCCTCATGAGTGAATTGCGGCTTGTCCTGCAGCACCACTTTCAACATGTCTTTACTCGACTCAGACCACTGTCACAGCAGGACTCTAGTGAAAGGTCACAAGAGTGCCCTGCGGCACATTCTGACTAGCATGATCTCACTCTGACTCCCGCACAACTCCCTTTGCCCTACTCCTGTTTCGCTCGGCACAAATACTGAACGCTGAGACCCCCTGCTTACTCATCAACCACTTAGGAAATTGCCCAGCAAATTCATCTGACATGTCCCTGTGATCGAAGAAGCTCAAAAAAATTTTTCATTTCTCCACATCTGGGACTCACTGTGGTCCAAATGATCCTGTCCTAGTGTCGGGTATATTTTGTGGTTTTCTGTACCATTCATTTTTAAAAAATTTTTTTTTAATCATACAGAACTTACTTCTAATTCAATTATAGTGGTGCATGTTTTTTCAACCATAACTTTAAATCAATATACACTTTTTTTCTTCAAGGTTTTGGGACATGTAATTATATTATAAGGTACAGTATAACAAGCAGCATTTCTTTTCCCATCACAGCTACAGTTAAATTCTTAATATACTATACTATAATTCTTCACCGTGAAGGCAAACTGGAGGAATCCTGCTAATTTTGAGGAAAAATGAGCTAGCAATTAATTCCCATGTCCCCATATACTTGGTTTGAAATCCCACAGAACGCATATTATTACTGTAATCCATTATACATATAGGGCGTTCATCACAGACCTTTAAAACAAAGATGTGGTCTACATTTAACTGCCAAATTCAAAGCGCTCTCAGTGCTGATTCATTTATTCATTTTCCATACCGCTTATTATCCTGGGTTCTGGAGTCTATCTCGGAGAGCTCAGGGCACAAGGCGGAGGACGCCCTGGATGGGGTTCCAGGTCATTAAAGGGCCACAAGCACACACAACATACACTCACACCAGATTGTGCACTACAGCCAAGCTGAAAACACCAATCAGGATTTCCTCAAAGTCCTGAAGGTTAAGAATGGCAATAAATGATGTGCTTTATAAACGTGATTACTGTTTAATGGAATTTGGTGTGCGTCGTATAGAATGACGATTTAAAAATTGACAGCTCACCGGATTTACATTATAATTCCATTTAGTCATTAATCATTTGGCAGATGACTTATCAAATTTGAAAATAGCCAAAAGGTAAATCTAAAAAGATTCACAGCCAGATGAGTTGCAAAGATGCTTGTTTTGGGGCAGCAATTTAGTCAAACAATCCTTCTAGTTCTACCATCATAGCAGGCATGTGACAGGAAGCCATTGCACATTGCCCTGAAGCTGATCTATTGAGAAACAAGTAGTGCATTAAACATTCATATGCATTGTAGAGAAAGCCTTTATGTGAGCAGTATAGGCATATTTTAAGTAAGTAATGTTTATAATAGTGAATTTATACATAGGAAATAAACGAAATGCATACATTAAAAGAGTCTTATTTGAATACATGTTTATATCTGGTTAAATCTGTTAATAATATCATGATTTATGAACATTATGCTACATTTAAATAAAGCTCCTAAGATGCAATGGCCAACCTGCAGCTAGAAGAAACCAAAGAAAACAAATCAACAATAAATTAATATCACTGTATAGGTGTGTTTTTATTAGATCACCCTATATAGACACATACGTTGGTTAAATCTATAACAACTAAGCAAATAATTTTCACAAGCTCATGATCACTAATGTTAGATGTCTAGCTGGTTGCTAGCACGGACCTCACTAGGGAGTGTACGTACAGTACATTGCAGCTTGAGACGCATCAGTTCAGCCACTTCTTGGGCACTTATTGCTGGCTCTAATGAAGTGCAGCACAGGCTTAAAAGAAGATGCCATGGCAAATGGACCTGACTTACACACCACCTGAGCCACTGCAGCCATCCTCTTTTTTATATGGTATTTCATTTTTATTAAATAAATGGTCTTATTTGTCTTAATTTAGGGATTTTTGTTGGCTTGGTTTGTTAATTTCTTTCACATTGATATTTCTTCAGTTAATCCAATTAATATGTATTCACTCAAAAGCTTTAATTAAATGTGTGTGTAATTAACATTCAAACGCTACTGAAATATATTACTTAATTGATATTAATGAATGTATATGTTTCATTATTTCCTGATGTGCCAAGGATTAGTGCATGTTAGCTAGTATGCGCTAGTATATAGTTTAAAGTATAAATACAGTATATTGCTTTTTGTCAATAAAGTGTTAGACATATTTAATGCAAACAGGAAGAATGCTCACCGGCAACAACATGGAAGGACCACACACACACTCAGATACACACAAAATCTATGCAATACTAACTGAGATATTTCCTGGGAGAAATTTCTCTGTCGTTACAATTGCTCCTGGCCGCGAAGTAATGCAGTGCCCTAAATGCACCATATTCAATCCGGCAAAATCTATTTAGACCCATCATGCTCTCATCTGACAGGTCTAAGAATGCAGTAGATTGCTGTCTCGCTCACAGAAATGAAGATGCGCCGAATACATAGACACTGGACGGCGCTCTATCAGGCCTGTCAAACCTCATCTAGAAATTATTAGTCAGGTCATTCAAGCGCAAAGGAGTGTTTTTCCTGCTTCAGTCATCACTGTGATGCACTAGGACTAATACATGCGTACAACTGGCTAGAAATGCATGACTCAGGCCATTACAGGCTGCGAACTGGACAAAAGGATAGGCATAGTTTAGACCATTATGTTAGGCTCTTTGATCACTAAATAGTTCACAGATTATGCTGTGGTTAAAGATATTATAGTGAAGGAGAAAAAGATATTCATATTTCGGAATGGGTTACAAACAAGTCCATTTTCTGGGCTCCCCATTCAGATTATGCAAATTACCTGCTTTTAGTTCATGCCTCAGAGGTTGCCGGCTATTTCATACAGTAATAATCAAGACCTTTTTATTTTTTTATTTTTTCATAGTAAATCAACCAACAGGATTAAACATCTGGCCTTTAAGCATAAAAAATAGGACTGAATAAGTCTGAACAAGGAAATTGTAGTCCTTCACCCTTTTCTGCTTTCAAATGCAATACAGTGCAATAAAGTAAGAAACAATAAAAAAATTTAATTAAATAGACGAATAGAAACACTTATAAATGAGAAGAATTGACATAAAAACCAAATTGTGGTTTGGTACATTGCCAATTTATTATTGCATGAATAGTCCCAGATGTAATTATCACATTAATCACTGCAAACTGAATTCATCATTATGGCTTTTTTCTTTGCTACATGGCAGCTCTTGATAATCCAGCGCAGGCTATTATTTCGCATTTTATTATTTTATATTGTGCTTCAATATTTACACATGCAGACTAATTAATGGAGACACAAGATCCTAAATCGAATTGACAATGAAATGTAACGTGTGCACAATGTGGGCTATTTTATCTCACAAGAAAATGAAGCCAATGTTTTTGTTGTATGTAACTGAAGTCTGTAGTTACGGTAAGTGTTATGTTTGACATGAGCAATTTCAGTACTAAATACACATGCTTAATCGAATTATGAATGTGGGCCGAGATGTTTAGATGAGTATAATATCAGTGTCATTTTCTATAATAATGTCAACACCTATATATCAATTCTGTCTTAAATCATATAATTATATTCAGAATGAATATTGTTATTCGGTAATGCCACAAGCACGCTAAAGCCTCCATCAAGTCTTTCATCTTCAGTTCCTTATCTGCAATATAAGTCACAATATTTTAAACAAATTCTGAAGCTCTCTTTAATAGGAGTCAATTCATTTACATCATGAGCACATTGACTCTACAGAACGGCTGTGTCCTGTCATTAAAAAAAAATAAAAAATGTGGGGAGTCACAGTGGAAAAAGATTCCTCTTGAAACTCCAGATGAAAGTTCTTTTATGGCATTAAAAGGCCAGTGACGAACCTCACTTCCTAGAGCCTGTCAGAATAGTTCTTTCATTTCCTTTTCCCTTAGTCTCTTTTTTTTTTTTTGGCTGTTGTTTGAATGACCTCCAAGCATGAGTCTCACTTTATGTGGTAAGACGGTAAGAAGTGACTTACCGACGCCTGTTCTCTTGAACCATATTCCTCTTTTTAACATCTAGCTAATTCAGTCATCCTTGTGCTGAAGAGGAGAGAATGTTTCATCTGTTAGTCACATTAAATTTTATGTTTCAGGTACAACAGCACCAGCTCTGTTAAACAGTACATCGAATCAGCTCTACCTCCACTTCCATACTGATATCAGTGTCGTCGCTGCTGGATTTCACCTGGAGTACAAAAGTGAGTAAAGAAAATGTTATGCTTGGCAGTGTGTTCCCCTGTCTGACCTTGGAGTGGTTCAGTGCAAATTATAAATGTCATCATACTGAGTCATGCATACAACGCGCCCAGATGCCCATGCGAAAACTGTTTCGAACAGGAAAACATTCACCGGACACGTGCATTCGTACACCAAAGATGCAAACAAATACACATTTCTGTCTTACTTTCCTTATAAGGAACATTCATTGACAAAGTTATTAATGATATATGATATGGTTTAAATTTACTCTAAACCTAATAGGATAAAAGGGCTTACTACTTAGAGCTGTTCTTCTTCTTTTCATAGTTTATCAAATATTTCCTCTTGTCACACTTTAATTCAGTCTTTATTCTTATTGAGGATACATATTTTCAAACATGTGAATAAACTGACATCCAGCATGCATTATGAGAGACATGTTACCAAGAGCCTGGAAACTTTCCTGTATACATAAAAGTATTATACAATTTTAGTACAATTTTCCTTTGTTAAATAACAGCATGGTTCATCATTAAGTTTGTAGGTTGTTCACCAAAATGAGTTGCGACTATACACTCGCTAGCCACTTCATCAGTTCAATTGCTTGTTAACGCAAATATCTAATCAGCCAATCACATGGCAGCAAACTCAATGTATTTAGGCATGTAGACACGGTCAACACCATCTGCTAAAGTTCAAACCGAGCATAAGAATAAGGAAGAAAGGTGATTTAAGTCGCTTTGAATGTGGCATGGCTGTTGGTGCCAGATGGTCGGAGAATTTCCAAAACTGCTGACCTACTGGGATTTTCATGCACTGTACTGTCTAGGGTTTACAGAGAATTGTCTGGAAAAAAAAAAGATATAAAAAAAAAAGAAAATATCCAGTGAGCAGCAGTTCTCTGGGAAAAAAAATCCTTTGTTGATGTCAGAGGAGAATGAATTTGGTAAATAGAATTTGGTGTAAACAACATGAAAGCATGGATGCATCCTGGCTTGTATCAACAGTTCAGGCTGCTGGTGGGGGTGTAAAGATGTATTCTTGGCATATTTCAAGCTCTTACCAATTGAGCACTGATTGTTTAAATGCCACAGTGTCCCTGTTGCTGACCGTGTCCATCCCTTTATGACCAGCAATATAATGCACCATATCACAAAGCTAAAATCATCTCAAACTGGTTTCTTGAACATGACTGTGAGTTCACTGTACTCATATGGCCTCCTCAGTCCACCTTTGGGATGTGGTGGACTCAAAGATTTGCATCATGGATGTGCGGTTGACAAATCTTCAGCAACTGTATGATGCTGTTGTTTCAATGTGAACCAAAATCCCTTAGAAATGTTGCTAGCACCTTGTTGAATCTATGCCATGAATAACTTTCTGGTGGCAAAAGGGGTCCAAAAAAAAGTAACATTCCAATGAGTGCATTAATGTAAATCCATTTGAATTAGAGCTGAATCTACCACTGTCAAAGCGTTACACAACACATTGTGATATTTAAGAGTTCATCAACATTGGTATTAATTAAATAAATTTCATAAATTGTTTCCCATACTACAGCTTGGTTCATACAATTTGGTAAAACATTCATTATGATACAAATTGCATGGCTAATGAAAGTCTTTTTTTCCCCATTACCTTCATGCATTTCATTAAACAGGGGAGCATGGTTTAAATTCTACACTTGTGTAAGATCACTGTGTGTTTACAAGCCCAGACAGATTAGTTTATTGGCGCATCATGGAGAGAGAGAGAGAGAGAGAGACACAAAAAAAAAAATTAATATTGGTTTGGTAGGTTTGTGTAGCTGTAGAATTAAGATGCATAATTACACTCTTGTTCATATTTACTTTATAACCAGATACAGACCCCAAATCCTGTAGGAACATGTTTACGACTGGCAAGGATGATTTTTAAGATGTACAGTACAGTAGCGTTATGTAATCTGAACATGGGGAAATTACTGTATATGTCGTTAATGGTTAACTGTAAAACCGTGATCTAATATTATAACCAAGTGACGGGAATTGGTGGGGTAACAACTAAAGCCGCCTCAAAGCTCCAGGGTTTCCAGGTTAATCTAGTTTGGATACTGTGTGTGGGTTTTATGTACATGTCTCGACCGGCTTCCAGGTTTCCTGGAAGGTGGATTGGCGACTCTAATTTGTACCTGGGGTGTTTATCTGTGTTGCCCTCCTTGACCCCGAACAGAATGCAGCAGTTATTAATGATGAATGAATTAAAGATATCCAGAATTTCTTGATAGGGTAATGTTCCATGCTCTTTTCTAAATTGTTATGCAATTTATTGTTCAATATAATAATCAAAAATAGTCCACAAACAAAGCAATAATTTCCTCTTGGGGTGTCTATTCCTGATTTCCAATGATGAATTGTAAAAAGTGCTGCAAATATCCTCCCACTTTGTATTCCGAGATGCAGTTCGAACTAGTAGTCGGATTCAGATAGCATCGGGGTTCCTCTGTCTTTGTGAAAATGGATGTGTTTGTATGCATGTCCATGTGTTTAGAGCATGGCTTTTCATCTGCCCAGCGCTGATGTACACCATCTCACCTAATTCACTTCCCTACATCTGCTCATTTGTCTGTTTCTATCCTCAGTCCCCTCACTGACACGGTCCAATTTGTCTGCTTTTCTGCCTGCATCCATTTAGAGAGCCGCACAGCAGCTAGCGCTAGCAATGTAACACAAAATGATGCTGCCTTAAAATGAGCATTAAGCACTTCCCTTATCTTAATGCATGCCATCATGCTTATCAGGTTGCTGCCAAAAAAAAAAGGAAAAAGTGCTGGAATTTTTCGGTTGCATGAGCTTCTACGCTTATTTTTTTTCCTCCCTACAAAATCTCAGTAAATCAGTGAACTCTAAATACATCTCAGAGTTATGGCACACTCCATCAACATGTAGCCCAATTAGGCCCGCCGCCAGTTTAATGGTCCATAGAAGTACAATAATAACAATCAGCTCTGGTGGAGTAGTGGCTCAGTTGAGAATCTGAACACAGGCTAAAACATCATCTCTGAATTAATGATGGTAATGTGCATTATGATTCCTGGCATGACGCAACTCGGGCACTTATTCAAGATACACACACATGATTTGATTGAATATACAAGATATCTAATGCCAGTCTAACGTTTGGACACATCTTCAGAGTTTTTTGTTTAGTGATTGATTTTCTACCTTCTTGAACAATACTCGAGATTTCAAAACTATGAAATAACACACATTGAGTAATTAAGCAGCAACAACAACAGTCAGTCAGATGGTATTTTAAGACATGAAGGTCAGCTGTTCTGGAACAGTTCTTTCAAGAACAGTATTGTAAAGTGCATTTGCAAAACCCATCAAGCACCATGATGAAACTGGCCCTCACGAAGATCTTCCCAAGAAAGCAAGACCAAAACTTCCCTCTGCTGTAGAGTTGTTGTTCATTTAGAGTCACCAGCCTCAAATGCTCAGAAGGCTTTACAGGGCATAAGTAGCACAAACTGTACAAAGTAGATTATTGCATATTTTAGATGCTTTCAGCAGTATTTGACAATGGAGAAAGGAATAAAAATGGAATTAGGTGTGTCCAGATTTTTGACTGGTAGTGTATGTGTGACCAATGTGGCTACAAGCATAGACAAATGAAATGTAGAGCATTTGCAACCGTAAATGTTCATTCCTGGACCCTTTTTTGAGACCTATTACACTACTACCATTGGATGGACAGTTGTAAAGTGATGTTTTTTATTTCTTTTTGTGTTTAGCTGTAGGCCTGACCGCGTGTCCGGAGCCAGTTGTGCCAGCAAATGGAATTAAGAGTGGAGATCGGTACATGGTGAACGAGGTGGTGTCATTCAGCTGCGAGCCAGGATATGTGCTGCAAGTAAGTGCACACTTTAGTTTCCATAATCTTAACCCAAAGTACACAAAGGAAAAACTGTCACATTTCCATTAACCAGTTAGTGACTTGCTGATCATAGCTATCTAATTAATAACTTGGTGCTTAAGTTAGTGTAACAAATCTAACATACATCAATTACTTTTGGATTTTTGAACACACAAAAGGGCGTAGAAAGTACAGTGTAAACTTGGGTTACGAGCATAATTCGTTCCGGAAGTGGGCTCGTCTTCCAAAACACTCATAAACCAAATTTAATTTTCCCATAAGAAATAATGGAGACTCAAATTATTCGTCCCACATCCCAAAAAATATATACATAAAGATAATTAACACAAAATATTAAGTAAAAATAAAACAAATTAACCTGCACTTTACCTTTAGTAAAAATAAATCTCGACAGATAAGTGTTTCCGTTTGTGCGCGCAGGCGCTGTGTGTGTGTGTGTGTGTGTGTGTGTGTG
>JAQMYJ010000039.1:28422815-28433260 GCA_030014305.1 Clarias laeviceps
GTACACGCGTGCACGGATGTTGATTATACCAGTGAGAGACGCGCACTAAGACCCAGCGGGGGAGACGATTACCCACAATTCTGCAGCGCAAGAGGGAGAAAAACCTTTGGTTCAGTTGTGATCACGTGACGCTTGGCGTCAACAAGAAGCGCATGCGTGATACATGATACTCGCAAACCGCGTTACTCGCAATCCGAGGTTTCACTGTATTCCAATTTAGTGAAAAAAAGTATTATTTTGTGTTTGTTGTTTGAAAGACTAGACTGTATCTTTAATTTTGTTTTAGGGTCATTCCCATATCACATGTATGCCAGGCACTGTGCGACGCTGGAACTACCCCCCTCCGCTGTGTATTGGTACGCCCAAACTACTAAATGTGCTGCATTTTCCATTATAGGTTATGAAGTTATGAATATATTTTTGTGAATTTAGCTAAATAATATCAAAAAATGCTTTTGACTGTTTTTTTTTTTTACCTTGTGTTATGTAAAACCAGCCAAGTGTGGTGCGACACTTAATGATATGAGTAACGTGATTCTGAGCCCCGGCTTCCCCGGAAACTACCCTGGCAACCTGGACTGCACATGGAGGATCCTCCTGCCCATCGGATATGGTGAGCAAATTGACTTAAGCCTAAATCTAAACCAAATCCTTAAATAAATATGTTAAACACTACTGTAAATGTAATCCTAACATTAACCATCTAAAAGATCAATACATCAGTAAATGGTATACTGTATATTCTCTGGAGAAAGATCTTACTTGTTAGTAGCTTGGAGATGAGTGGGTCCAGATTCGTGAGTTCAGGCTGGACCTTCCTGAAGGCTGTGTTCTGGATGTAAAGGATCATATAATTGGTCCAAAATTCATACATTTATGAGCCCCACATTTCTGAAATATTCATACTTGGTAGTGAAGCCAGACTTTCAGCTCTGCTTGTCTTTTGCACGTCTTGACTGTTGACCTGTTTGTGTCATTCCAGTGTCACATCTGACATTTTCCTATAGGACACCTGTGTTTCTTTCTGATCCTTTCCTTATCACTTTACTCTAGAGCTATGTTAACAATGCCGACGCTTGAGGTTGAGCGTTTTTAGGTTCATTCAGTTCAGCGGCTTCAGCTGATGGTTATACATTTTAAAATTATTTCTCAATTATTTAATATATTTCCATCTTTTAAATGAATGGACAGGTTTAGGAAAATATATTTCATTGACCTGAAATCATTATGAAAATTTTAGGTACACTGCTAAAAATAAAAAATAAGCCTAAGCTCATGAAAATATCTTGGAAATGTATCTAATAGTTTTAATTATGACATTGTTAGAAATCAAATTTAAGATTATTTAGCCTGAGATGCATAGGCATTTGTTTTCTGTTGGCATATAACTTTACTTGTTTCTAGAAAAAACTTGACAATTTCAAGCTTAAAAATAGTTATAAAAATATTAACAATCATGTATCTGCATAATTGTGTACTTATAATGAGAAATTATATATAAAGTTGACCACAGAGTGTCAATATATTGATTGGCAAACATATTTGAAAGACTGAATATATAGAGCAAAATCCACAAAACAAATCAGAGAAATCAGGAAATCAGAGCTAGTTGACTAACAGGGTTTAAGGAGAAAAAGTAAATTGAGCAAAATTGCACCTCTTGTCAGTTTCTCTAATGTACAAGATACAAACAGAAAATATAAATTTTGCACTGCTGTATGATTTACTACATCTGGAGTTTATGCCTAATGGGCAGGTTAAATTTGCAGAAGCAGCTTCTGATGGTTAAAAGTTAAATGGTACAATTTATTATACCAGTTTATACAAGTTTTTATAAGAGTGTGCTGTTGTCACAAGTTGCACTTTTATAGAAAAACTTCAAAAACTTTCCCCTGTTAAATAAATAATGTTTTCCCTGTTAAATCATATTTTTTTCTTAAAAATATTTCCACTGCTAGTCTGAAATGATTAGAGCTTTTTTCAGACAATGTGTGCTTGCTGTTATAGTAGAAACAATATAATAAAAAAGGTATTTATACAGTATAAAGCTGTGATTTGCCCTACACATTTACTTGCTGTTATGAAACATTAATAATTATGTTGATTAATTGTTACCAAACAGAATTCAACAAGATTTACAGTGATGTTAAAAAAAAATAAAAAAAACTTCTTTAAATCTGTTATTTTGGAAAAAAAAATAATAATAATTTGTCTGAGGTTGTATTTGTCTAAAGGTCATTTTGATTGTTTCTACACAAAACACATATAATTAAAAGCAGGGGTACTAACTTTTGAACATGACTCTATAAAGTTGGTTTTATATTTGATATCCATCATACACTACCATCACACTCCTGATACCAGTGAGATTAAAGCTCACAAATATTATACTAAACAAGTCTTAATGTTAATGTTCCAGCTGAAATTCATCTCAAGATTGTGCATTTCCAAACCCATTACTTTAGTGTCTGTAGCTTTTAATGGACTGTCCCAAAACACTAATTGACAGAAGTGTACTTGCATAGCCAATCGAAATGCAGGGAGCAGAAACTGGGCTTTGAAAAACATGCGTCGTTTTTTGAGCCCGCTCATGTCCGGGACCGTTTCAGGCAAGAGTTATAATTTCCAATGGCAGCCTCAGTGTTTAGTTTAATAACCACGAGTAAGAGCTGAAGAAGCGTAGGTTAGCCACTACCCGCTAACATAGTGTACCCATGTTTACCTCTTGTTCAGACTGGACATTTAGCTCCATATCACTCGCATTTTAAATTGTATATCCCAAATATTCAATACATATTGGCAATTTAAATTGGCTTAAAGTTTGCACATCAATGTTGTGGTACATTCTAAGATTTCTCATAAATACTAGTCCATGAATTTATCTTGTTTTTGGCGTTGACATGTTAGAGCTGGCTAATGCTCTCTAATTCACCCCTGTTGGAAGCTAATAAAATGGTGAATTCTGGGTGGAGCTGATCCTTGAGCTGGAGAAAGCATTTTAAAAAACTTTTTCCCCCCCATCAGAATAATGAAAATGTTATGAACAACGAGCCAATCTGAAAGATATGCAAATTTAAAGGAGAAAAAAGGATAGGTGATGTCTTTCCCTCCTGTTTTCAGCATGTGCACACACTTGAGATCCATGTGTTTGTATAATAGGTGGTCTTTAAGGAGAACCCAGAGAAAGGAAAACAATACTTTATTGAATTTTAAATTAAGGTGACAACCTCACATACGATATAAAGGTTGAAAATAATATATAAATATGACGATTCAGGGAATTTTTTTTTTTGTATAATATGAATGGGAAAATGGTGCAAACATTAGTGTGTCGTCTATTAAACGTTCACATGTGCTATTTAAATTCTATTTGTATTGATGGCTCGAATACGAGGCTAATTTTAAATATGAGCCCAAATTTATGTCAGTATTATTGTCATAATTACACAAAAATGTTTTGAATATATTGGGGCCTGAATGTCTCTCCTGGCTTTCTCTCAGAAGAGAAGGGAATTAGAGAAACCCACAAATGCACAATTAAAACTAAAATCATCAGTATGTGCAGAGTCAGGCTACATTAATGTCCTATTAAAATCCTGTAATTCTTTACAGTAGTTAAATGTCATGAAGCGGACAAATATATGCAAGTGCACATTTTTTTTTTGTTCTTGTTTTTATTAACTGTAAAGTATGAAGTAAACCAAAAAGTATTTGTGAGGCTGGCAAATAGATAGGTGAAAACCGAGCCAGACTAAATGAGACAACGTTAAGCATGCTGTGGTCAAAACTTGAATCGCGTTCTCAGAATAATAACAACAGTGCCCTCCATGCTTGAGATGTGAACTGCGGTCCTCAGTCAGACGCAATGTCCTTCAACTAAAGGATAGTGAAGTCTGAAAACCTGCTATAACAGAGGTTCTGCTTTTTCAAATGCTGTGGCTAGAGTAGGAAGCGGAATGAGCCGGAGGGACTGTGAAAAGCAGTCTATCACTACTATTATAGAGGTTTGGCCTTGAGAGGAGGGCAGATCTCTGATGAAGTGTACCGTGATATGGGACCATGGGCATAGCAGAATTGGTAACAGGAGCTGGGAGAGAATGTGGAACGTTTACAAGCAGATTAGGTTACAAAAAGATGATGAAGTTTCTAAGCTAGCATATCGTGTGCACGCAAACCGCAACAGGAGGGGAACCTGATGGGGTTTGCTGTTTCTGTTTTTTGAAACAGGACAAACCATTCTGATTTTTGATGTGGACATTGTTCAAAGAAAATATCCACCAGTTACGATGATGTCAATTACATGACATAACACTGATTACAAAGCACCAGGGACCACCCAATATGATATCATCACAACATCTAGGTGCCAATTTGATCTTTATTGCGATTCTGTAAATATTATGATTTTATAAATTCCTGATTCATTATAATTTACAGAGTTTGTTACAATTCTAAACAAGCATAGCAAATAATTAGCTCTACCACATGATACTGTCCTGCTTGCCAGTGTGTGAATAGATGAGTGCGCATTGTTAAGAGTTGATAGTAGGTGTGCTCTGTTGGATCATAGGGGACCTGCAACATTTTAACACCTTAAACGCAAATATAAAAAAAAAAAAAAAAACGATTTTGGAGACAGTGTGTCAACAAATAAATTGCCACAGAAAAGTATAATGATACATAACCAAATCTATATTCCTACAGTATATGCAATTATTATGAAAATGGTTAAAAATGGTTTTGCCGGTGAATTTGGATGTTGTTATTTTGGTGTATTCAAAGTAAATCAATCTGTAGTAACTATTCCAGTGGTGTCCAGGTTTCCCGTGTCCTCTTGATTTACAGATCTTTATTCTTAATAAGGAGGTGAATAATGAGCGAAGCAGATTGTCTGGATTTTCCTGCAGGTGCTAATGTAGAGGCAAGGCAGTTGGAACTTGGCCCAGTTTAGCATGCGGTGTTTTTAACCACAGGAAGCTTTCTGACCGGGCATTTGGCCATTTGTATAGTGCTTTAATCAGCTTGATTCCACATCCTGCAGGAGCACACATCCAATTCCTGAACTTCACAACTGAAGATAACCACGACTTTCTCGAGGTGCGTAATGGACCGCAGCACAGCAGCACACTGATCGGCCAGTACAGTGGCAGTGAACTCCCGGCTCCTCTCCTGAGCACGACTCACGAGACAGTCATCCACTTCTACAGCGACCACTCGCAGAATCGCCAGGGATTCAGGCTCACATACCAGGGTAAGCAGTATTATCAGACTTTCCCTTGCTGACTGTAAGGATTCTTTACTTAAAAGGTTTGGCTGCTGTTATAGTATATGATGGGGGAAAGCCGACTTGGTGGTGGTGATTGGCATGTGACCAAATGGGGGGGGAAGAGAAAAATCTTTATTTAAAAAAAAAAAAAAAGGTGGGGTACACTTGGATTTTCTTACCCTCGTGTGCAGAAGCCACTCATGGTGGATTAGTTACTAAGTTCCACTTCTGCACAAAGTTTCTCATGGCTGATTGGATGAATTGTTTTTGCCTCCATGAAGCTTGTGTGCCTTCTAGAGAATGACAGCGTCTCACAGCATCTGTCTGCTCCATCATGAGTACACTGTCACTGTCAGTGTTTATTGGACTGTTTGGTGAAAGGACGATTTATTTAGAAAAAAAAAATCAATAAGTGAATCACATGATCATTGTATTTCTGATTCTCGTTTGTTAAAAGGCTTTGATAAAAATAACCCACCGTTGTCCTCTTCGCCCACTTGTTGGTCAGATAGCTTCCATGCCTCTTCTCATATTCCCGTCTCTTTTCTCACCAAGCCGAGGTTCAAGAGTTGAAATCGTCTGAGTTGATGATGAATGGTTTGTAAGCCCCAAGTGTCTGTTTGCCTGAAGAAGAAATATATTATGAGTTTTTTGATATCCTAGAAACTCACTGAAGTGCACAGAATAGATGATCATTCATAATAGATGATAATGAAAAGAAAAAAAAAATGAATGTAAAAGTATGAACATGAATGCCCAATTTTGCTGATTGTTTTGTAACCATACTACCACATTCCTGTACCATATGTCCCAAAGAAAATGATTAATAGACTTTTCTGTTGTTGTTGTTTTTCAGCCTATCAATTACAAAATTGTCAAGATCCATATCCATTCCCTAATGGATATATAATCCACAGTGACTTCAGTGCAGGGCAATCCATAACGTTTGAATGTTATCCAGGATATGTTCTAGTTGGTTATTCGGTGTTAACATGCCAGCATGGAACCAACCGTAAATGGAACCACCCATTTCCACGATGTGAAGGTAAGTGGCAAACATTGCAAGACTGAAAAAAATGTTCATCAGTGCATTTTCTGGTCAAAATTCCTTTTTTCAGGCAAGGTATCCTTACATAATGTGAAGATATTCAGAGGCAAGTGCAGGTTTATATTTGCTGCAAGTTTGCAGTAGAATAATTTTACAGATTTTCTCTAACCATTCTACATCCCAAAAGGCCTTTTAATGATGCTCTTTAACTGAAGTGTTGCTGCTTTGTGTTATACTGGTACAGCATAACAAGGACTACTTTTTTCCCCAAAGCTGCCTTTTAAATTAAAGCACCTTGAAGACTGATCCAGTGGAGACCACGGCTACAGGGACCCGCTTTAAATTGCAGCCTTGATGATCAATCAGAGTAGTGCAGTGTGAAAGCCGTCTAGCCCATAATCAATCAACAGCACTGCACATTTCCTATTCCTTCTGTCTGTCTCGGAGCACTAGACACCATTGCTTTCCTCCTCTGTTGCACGGTTTACACCATGTTTTTTCTCCCCCTTCCTTCCCATCTTCCACTTTGTGGGAACCCGCCCCCCCTCCCTTTTCTCCAATCCTCTAATAATCCGAACAGAAGGCCGTGGTCCCCTGCCTGACGGTGCTGTCATTAGTATGATGATGTCGCACTTCCCCACTGCTGATCATCTGCCATGAATATCTTTCTTGGGAAAGATGAATTATCATAGCGCCTTGTTCCTGAATTGTGTATGTTTTTGTGCACAGCACCCTGTGGCTACAACGCGACAGCTCTGAACGGTACGATTTTTTCACCCGGGTACCCCAACGAGTATCCGGATTCACAGGACTGCTTGTGGCTCATCACTGTGCCGCACGGCCATGGCGTGTACATCAACTTCACACTGCTCCAGACTGAGCCTGTGACCGACTACATTGCAGTGTGGTAAGCTCTCAACACTGATCACACTGATAAGAACATACAGTAGAAACGTGAAGAGAACAGTGGTAGGCAGGAATTCATTTAAGGGGAAGATGAAGAAACATGCAAAATGAAATTAGTGTGAGATCAAGGACTGCGATAACTAGTTGACGATGTTGATCAAATGCAATGACAATGGCGATGAATTTCGTTGTCACTCACATGGATAACTAGGACTAAACCTGACTCCGTATGCACAAAATGATTTGCCACTAATGGGAAACAAAGTATATTTAGTAATGTTTTGCATGTTTCGCATCAGTCTGGCAATCTTTCCCTATTAACAGGAACCTTATGACAATCTCAACTGAAATAAATTACATAATATGCCAGAAATGCCAGACACATTACCTTATAAAACCTGGTCTACCTAAGTTAATTCTGTTTATTTTATTCTTTAAAGTTGATCTTTTGTGACTGTTATTATAGCACACTTGTTGCCTTAAACATTTTCTGACATTTATACTGTATAATCAGCTAAACAAATCGTTGTGTGTTATGTTAAGCATTTAAAAATAACCACTTGAACCAGTTTAAAAATATTTCAGGTGGGGATTAAAATTCTACAAAAACCATCTTTAGAATAATTCAGTAAAAAGTAATTCAGTAATATAAATAATTCAGTAAAATAGTAATTCAGTAATCTTGATTAGTTATAAGTGTCATTATGTGTAATGGTACACAGAGAGGTGAGAAGAGAGGAAAAGAAAAAAATAATTTACTTAGATTTTGCTACAATAGTTTAGGTTCCTTCACAAGTGCCGTTGTTCTTCTGATGGATCACCTTCATCCTATGATAAAGCATTTCTATCCTTATGCATGGTTTGTCTGGCATTTTATGAGATGTGTTCATTATGAGATTTAACCATATAGTTATATGATACAAGCCATTTTTATTTCATTCTATCTGACACCTCCATTTTAATGGATCGAAAAGATGTGTAGCGTTGAAGAAAGTGCAGCCTATCTTAGGCCCTTTCTTAGTTACGTTAGGCATTAATCTTCAAAAGCCATTAAAAGAGTGGGCTACTCTGTTAAGTCATCATTTTTCCTGGTTTTCATTCAACATGGCCCGTAATGAAATGGCTTCACATGAAAGTCAGCACAAAATCCAGCCATAGATTTGAAAGCAAATCAATTTTCTCCAACCAGTCAGGGGGGAAAAAAAGCAAGGCGTTATTAAACTATTTAATGCAAGAATTGGGAGTAATGTATTTCCAATGTGTTCTCGCTCGCTTTCTCACAGGGATGGACCAGAGCAAAGCAACCCGCAGCTTGGAATCTTCAGCGGCAATACAGCCCTGGAGTCAGCTTACAGTTCTTTCAATCAGGTTCTTATCAAGTTTCACAGTGACTTCTCCACCAGCGGATTCTTTGTCCTCAATTTCCATGGTTAGTTTCTGTTCTATGGGAAAAATATTTCGCTTCAGAGCCAATGCATATCATGCAAAGTCTGCTGGTAGAGTGGCTAAAATATGAGATTTATCCTGGTACCCGATATTCAATAAAGCAGCCACTGGTTCTGATGACAAGACACTGCCTGTTTTGGTACGTGTTTCAGAATGTAAGCATGTGTAAAAGAAAGCAAAAAAAAAAAAAAAAAAAGAGCTAGCTGTTCTTAAATTTTTTCATACATAATTACATACAGTGAAAATACATACAGTGGCGGCTAAAAGGTTAATATGCCATGTAACGGGTGGTGCCACTAACTAGTTCTAGCCTTTCTGGCTAAAGAGTTGTGCTATTATCTGTAAAACTAGTGAATAACCAGAGCCATGGCCTGGGTAATGTCCAGACCTACATCCAATAGAAAACTGCTGGATGATGGTAAAGAATGCAGTAGCAGTCAAGAAACCGTCTTCTGTGCATGATCTTCAAGAAGCAATCAAGAAGGCATGTATTGATTGAGTGACACCAGAGTACTGCAGACGTCTTTTTCACTTTATGCTCAGCCAGATCTAGCAGGTTTTGAAGAATAAAGACTTCAGGCTACATATTAATATAAAATTAACTTAGTTATTATCTTGATTGTCATTACATAAAAATTTTATGTCATTAAAACCTTGAATTCCACTTTCATCGCAATACTTTTAGCCGCCACCGTACATTTATCCCACAGTGTTGCTGAGTTCTCAGATCAGAAAGTGTGTATGTTAAATGTTCTATAACTGCAGGGCTGTTCCACAGCTCCAGCTGTAATTAAACAAAAGGTTCATATACATGAACTCTATGGTTTCTAAAGTAACAGCTCGGTCATATGGACAAGCTTCATAACCTAATTGTAATAAAAAAAAGGCTACTACTAAAACAGATTGATACACAGTCATATTAAAGAAATAAAAAAACATTTAATATGGTTTTCTGTGAGTGAGTGTTGGTGCTTTGTATTGAGCAACTTTAGACCAAAGAATTTTATACAATTAAGGAAAGATGTGATGTGAAGATGTGAAGGATTTTGAATTGTCTTTAATTTCTAAAATAAATCATGAGATATGATTAATTAATAAAAAAAAATTTTTAATCCACTATGTGCAATAACAGCACAGTAAAATCCTGCTCTGGTATATAGTATATAGAACAATTTCAGATACATGCAGTATATCCTGTCATTTTTTGTTTTGCTGAAGTAGCTTCAATTAATGTTATAAAAATGTGACAAATCTCTTCATAATATTTCTCTCTTCTTTTAGCTTATCCACTGAAGAAATGCTCCCCTCCTCCTGCTGTAGAGGAGGCAGAAATATTATTTGAAGACAGAGATTATGAAATAGGTATGTGACACTACACAATTTAATCTATATTTAGATGATTCTCTCATTTTACTGTTTTCAAAAAACGGAAGGTGGGTAGATAAAGAAATGACAGCTCTAATATTTCCAGGAAATATTCTGACAGGATATTATTAAATATGTGGCACATGTCTGTGAATAAACCTTCTTGTTGTAACTCAACGGATGGTTTCCACATCACAGGATAGCGACTTTATGTTCTGTTTCCATTTTTACAGAGTGATTGAAAAATCAACCTGTCAGGTTTTCAGCCTGAGCTTGTTCTTCAAAATTAATAATTGAATTTCATCAAAATATCCTGCTTACAGTGGGGCAAAAAAGCATTTAGTCAGTCACCAATTGTGCAAGTTCTCCCACTTAAAAAGATGAGAGAGGCCTGTAATTTTCATCATAGGTTTA
>JAQMYJ010000039.1:28434378-28483287 GCA_030014305.1 Clarias laeviceps
ATTACAGGCCTCTCTCATCTTTTTAAGTGGGAGAACTTGCACAATTGGTGGCTGACTAAATACTTTTTTGCCCCACTTTAATAATCTCTTAATACTTGTTTTTAATCTTCATAAAATCATCTGAGTTCTGATGAGAAAAGATTTATGTAAAATGAATGACATACAGTGCTGTAGAAACGTTTTAGTTTTACTGCCTCAAGCTGCTAAGTGCCATTATTTACTAGGTAAAGTTTAAAAATTGTTTATTTAACAACCTTAGCGGCAACCTCATTTCCCCTCTCGTCTGTTTCTACCAGTCAGCATTCAGCATCACCAGTATATACTAATCATTAGCCCGTTTTCATCCGTCATCATCTGCAGCTGTTTCTCACTGGTTCATGCCTTACGCTTGATGTTTTTATGCTTGAATGATTCAATAGGTCACAGTGTGGCTTACCAAAAAAAATTCCTCTGAAACTGCTCAGGTACAGGGACTGGACTGAAAATGAGAGCCTGGAGAATTATTACTCAAGACAATGTTAGAAAGGTTGACCCTTAGGATGCAAAATATGTAGAAATGAGGAGCGCCTTTCGTACTGCATTTGACAAAATAATACATTGTACAAAATTAGCTATAGAAGATAAAAGGTGATTTAATTATTCATGCTGATGTTAAGAATTTGACTTTTTGTACATGATTATGAAAGAAATGTCAAATGGTTGACACTGTAACATTTCAGGTGACATTGTAAGATATCGCTGTTTTCCTGGGTTCACTTTGGTCGGCAACGATGAGCTCACCTGCAAGCTTAACTCCCACCTGCAGTTTGAAGGCCCTCCCCCAGTGTGTGAAGGTAAATGGTAATCAATTACACAGTCAGGGTTTGAAATTGCATCTAACAAAAATCCCTGCTGAGATTATTACATTATAGCCAGCACTGCTAAAAAAAAAAAAGAAAAGGAAACACAAAAGATGAGAGGAAGAAAGGTCAGAGATCCTTAGTGCTTTGTTGTCAAATGGCCAAAATTCTTGTAAGCAGCTTCACACTCAGGATTTGCAGATAGACGATATCATACAAGAGACGAGGAAGGAGACTGATAAAAGGATTGAGCAGAATTGAAGAAGACCCTGCTTAAGATCTAGCGAAGGATAGAAGTGAAGATGGATTAGTGATGGTGCAATGTTCAATTACAAAAGCATTTATTCATTTAATATTGTTATTATTAATATTATTATTAGTAGTAGTACAGTAGTAGTAGTAGAATTAAAAACCTAATCTTGATAGGTTAGACAATATTTATAAAAGAATGTAAAAACAAAATTTACTGAAACCTGTGGAATATTCTGCTCTGTATGTCTCAACAGCTCAGTGTCCTGCTAATGAGGAGTTGTCCAAGTCCTCTGGGGTAATCCTGAGTCCAGGCTTTCCGAAAAATTACCCCAACTCGCAGACCTGCTCCTGGATCATTAAAGTGTTGCCCACCTATACCATTTCCATTTTTGTGGAGTTGTTTCAGAGTGAAAAGCAGTTTGATGAGCTGGAAATCTTTGATGGTAAAAGCATATTACATCATGTAAGAAATAACACACAACAGTCCATGCAGTTAGGAGGAAATTATGCGCTCAAATGAGGTGTGATGGGTGAACTGGAATGATGCTTCCACCCTGAAGTGCATTGATTTTGTACAACTGCATGATCTGAAGTGTGTTGTACAACTCGCACCAAAGTGATTTGATGACAACTTTTTTTTTTTTTTTTTATGTCTTGGAAGATGAGAACTGACCTTAGTTCAGTGGACCACTCTAAATCTAATTTAATTAGAAATGGGTAATATTTTTTTTGTGACTTTAATTAGGCAATTGTGCCCATGTTTTACATGTAATAGCAGTACTTCCTTAGTCTTATTTACTTAGTCCTATAGTACATACTCCTATTTATAACTCAATATGTTGGTATGTACCTTCCAAGTATGCATTTAATGAAGCACTCCTAGAGATTCTGTTATCATCAGAGCAGACCCAGTTATTGAATTTTCTGTTTAACTCCCAATTATAGTAACCTAGGTGTAATAAAAACATATTGAAGGGTTAAATAATTTTGATGTACACTTGCATTCATATTTAGTATTTTTAAACACTTAACATGCTTAATAAAGGGGTTGAACAGGAAATATTATTTTTGTAATTAAAGAGGACTCATTGTGTATTATATTTACATCATCAGTCCTAACTTTTTGATTAATGTCAGGTGACTTGCATAGATTATCTCGTTCCACTGGCACACGGGGTGGGATAAATTATGCAGCCAGTGAACATTTTGTCCTTAATGTCGGAAGCAGAAAAATAATGGGAAAGCTAAGGATTCGAGTGACTTAGACAAGAGCCAAATTGTGATGGCTACATGATTGGCAACTCTTGTGGGATGTTCCTCGGATGTAGTGGTCAGGACCTACCAAAAATGCTCGAAGGGAGGAAAACTGGTGAACCAGTGAGAGGGGAGTGAAGAATAAAAGATCTACTGTAGATCTGATTGCTGGAGATTTTAATGCTGGTTTCCATAGAAAAGTTTCAGGACACAAAGTTCATCACATGTTGTTGCGTATGGGGCAGGTGTGACACATGTCCACCGCCAAATGCGCCTTCCATGGGCCTATAAGCATTAGAACTGAACCATAGAGCAGTGGAAGAAATGTGGCCTTGTCTGATGAATCGTGATCTCTTTTACATCATGTGGACGGCCAGGTGTGTGTGCATTGATAGAGGTATCACCAGGATATAGGAAGGATAGGAAGGCAAGCCAGATGAGGCAGTGTGATATTCTGGGCAATGTTCAGTTGGGAATCGGATTTAACCATGTACCGCCTACCTAAACACTGTTACTGGCCAAGTACGTACGTACACCCCTTCATGAAAAGGATAATGCAGGATAATGTGCCCTGACACACTGAAAAAAAATGTTCAAGAAGGTTTAAATATGACAATGAGTTTGAGGTGTTGACTTGGCCTCCAGATTCTCCAGATCTGATCCAATCGGATATCTCTGAGAAAAGTAGTCAGATCCATGGAGAACCCATCTCACACATTAAAGACTTTTAAAGTCAGGCTTGTTTTGGTAGTAACAGGGGAACCTTCTCAATATTAGGCAGGTGGTCATAATCCTATGGCTGATATCAAAAGGAAGTAAACCGTGTAATAGAGTGACGTAGTGGTGGTCAATTTTATATGCTTATCAATTGATTACATAAAAATGATTTAGAACAATAATATTCCATATTATTATATTTTATGATGGATATTATAAATCCATATAAAATATTTGTTCTGTATTGACACGGGCATGAGTAACTCAGGTCTTCTTTTCTTTCCAGGGCCATCTGGACAAAGCCCACTGTTGGTGGCACTTAGTGGAAACCACTCAATGCAATTGAACTTTACAAGCAAAACCAACCAGCTTTACCTCAGATGGTCAACTGATCATGCTACCAACAAGAGGGGGTTTAAAATACGCTACACAGGTTTGTACACATCGTTCATGTAGACCCTACAATGTTCCTTTTCAGATTTCAAGATGTCATGCAGTTTCATCATCATTCTGAGGTCTTGTTTATTTCAAAACAGTCTGCTGGTTGTCAGTGCTGCTGAAATGTAAAATGACAACACTGGACAGTATATTCTTTTTGTTTTTCAGCCTTTAGTGCCAGGTTGGATTACTTACCAAGTCCTCCAATACTGTTTCCCAGGATGTAGTTTTGAGTCAGAGAAGGCAAAAAAGTCATTTTTTTTCCCTGTTAGAAGTAATAGAAGTACCTCATTAGAGTCGGAACAGATGTTTTGTACCTTCAGGGTGCCACTGATTGAGTCTGACATAATAGAGGTCAAAGATGCTGTAATGATTTTCGCTGAATAGTTTCTGCGCCTCATGCCTCAAACTGACGTTTTGACCAATGGCCAGACTTGATATATAATGTGCAGTGACTAGTGGCAGTGATTAATTCCCTTTTCATACAAACAGTCTCTCTTTTTCTTTTTTCACTTTTGCCATTCAAAGCAATATTATTTTTATTTTGTTCCAAAATCTCAAGTCCTACTTTTAACCTTCTAACTTCCTTCCGCAAATGTTAATGTTGTGTGCCTTGTATTTTTTTCCCCCCATTTCTGTTTATTAATGCCTTCAAACAGAATTAAGTTTAAGGTTATGCCCAAGTCCTAATATGAGGATCTTACAGGAGTATACATACACACTATATAAACAGTCCCTGACCAAATTAAGTCGGTGTTTGGTTTTACTGTAAATAAGGAAATACTTAAAAGTCTTTGCATGGATAATTACTGCAGTGCTTAATGCAGTGATAAAATCATGAATCACCATAATCAGATCACTTAAACACGTAGTTAAGTTGCATTGTAAAAAAAAAAAAAAAAAAACACACCACAGCTATATACTGTATAATAGTCAAAGTAAGAGCATTTCCAAAATTTACTGAATAACCAGGTTATATCAGCAATAGAAATTTTCTTTTCTTGATGCAATGGGCATATTTCAGGATGATAATGGCGAGATTCATCAGGCTCAAACTGTGAAAAAGCGGTTTTGGAAGCAGTCCTCACCATAACCCCACTGCAAGTCTTTGCAATGTGATGGAGTGTGATTTGATTTTCCCATCATCAGTACAGTTGTGCACCCTAATCAAAGCGAAAGGCAGTCCGATGAAATGTTAGAGTTTGCACCTTTGTTGGCCAGGGAAAATTGTTGGGAGAAAATATCTTGCCCTCATGTGAAGACAATGGGGTCTCATGAGGGTGCAGGAATGAGGGGTGAGCAACACCTGTCATTTCAGTGCAGGAAACAGTTACTTTTTTCAGTTCAGCAGTCCCGATAAATTATAATACGGGAAGGCCCCTAAAACTGCTTGCGGCTACACTCTGAACGACGAGTGAGTATTGAACAGCAGGCTATAATGCCTGTCTATCTCACTTTATCTTTACAAAACTCTGGTGGGAGCAGAGGCTTGGCTCATTCTGTCAGGGATTTTCTCTTCATTTTAAAGCACTCCATTGCATTTTTTTATATATTTATTTTTAATCAAAGTAAATTAGAAGGCCATGCTACATGGGATTTTTATGTATGAAGTCTGGTCACTCTCTGCCAAGACAGGTTAAAAGGCATCAGCTCAATTAATATGATATTGTGTTTGATTTTATTTGTCCATAGTAAAATTAGCTTAAAGTTTCTCAGGGAAAATAATTTTACACAGTGAGTTTCAACAAAACTTGAAACCTGGGAGTGAAATTCCCAGGTTAGTCCAAGCATTCCTTGCTCTCATAACTACATACTGTAAATATTTAGTATCAGTTACAGAAGTATATCATCTAAGATAATTTATAAACTAGCTTAGACATTTTGGGAGGTAACATGTTTTTGGTCTGTTGGTACATGTGGTATGTTATTTTCAGAATAATAAACCCCAGTCATACAATTTTTGGACATTAATTCAGCTTATTTATCCTGCAAAGATCTCATATAACACTATCTATAACTTATATATATTATATATTACCTATGTTATATACTATATATTATTAATACTATATATTTTATGAACAGCGGCATACTGCAGCGTGAGTGCACCACCCAAAAATGGCGGCATCACCAACAGGACGAAAGAGCGGCCAGGGAGCCGTATTCTGTACTACTGTAACGCAGGATACAGGCTTGTTGGTCAGCACAACGCCACATGCCGACTCCATCTGAACGGACTTTACCAATGGGATGCACCACCTCCACTTTGTCAAGGTAGGTGCTTTGCTTTATCCTGACCCTTGTTCATTGTTTTCACTGGTGTCAAGTTGGTTTCAGCTTGTCTTGTTATAGTTAATGTAATTCAAACCTGTCTACTATATTGTCTCTGATTTTTATTTTATTTTTTTTTTTTTTTAATGAGGCTTCGAATGTTCTGGCAGTTTGTTATTCTCTGGATTATGACCCCAACCTGATTTTTTCCAAACCTTTCATAACTTTGTCTACACACCCTTAAATATGCATGAATGCCCTCCAATTCATTTCTGATGCTGTTCCTTTTCTTTCCTACGCTGGCATACTTGAAAGGTCCTATTGTATATGAAAGTATCTTTGATCTGTTGGTCCATCTCATTACATTCTTAAGTTTAAGAACACTCACTGAGATTATGAGTGTCCTTCATCCAAGTGTTGGTTGTAATGCCTGAGACATAAATGTGCTCTCTGTCTCCACCTATACTAATTTTATTTTCCATGCTTTTCTGTTGATCAGATTTATTTTAACAGTCAGCCTGGGTGCCAGTGTCAGTCCCCCGCGTTTCCACTTGCATTCTGGCCTACGCAGTCACTGCTGGACATCTTCCCTGTCCACTGATGCAGCAACAGTCATTCTCCAAGCCTCTCTATTTAGTCATTATGGAAAGGATGAGCTAGCAGAAACAGGCTATATATTTGCATAAAGGCTGGAGATGGTTAAAATTTATGCAGGGCTAATTATTTCATGGGATTGTTATGAGTGCATGCTTGGAGGGAGTTTATGTTTGATAATTAGGTGTTTAGAGATTGGACAGAAGTGGTGTTGCTTATGTGGTAATGCATGTGCAGTCACACCTACACACAGAGACAGGCACTCACTCTCACAGCTGTCTGGCTACAAGGAATTATAACGGAGGTGGTTGGTCTTCTCATTATCTCGTTTCATGCTGACACGGTTGTAATCCTTAAGCATCTGTAGATGGGTATAATTATCAATCAACACAAAATCAGGTTCAGTATGTTTTGGAAAAAATATCTTTTAGGGCAATCGACCTACAACCTGGTTAAGCTAGTGTAGTACTGTATACCACAGGTCAAAACTGCTCACATTTAAATAAGACCTGTAATATATATATATATGTGTGTGTGTGTGTGTGTGAGAAGCATGCCATATGCAGTGTGTGTATTCATTTGTTTTTGTTGGTTTTATAGTGTGTGTGCATGTGATGCACATATGTACAGTATATACACACACACACACACTGTATATATACTGTACTGTATATATATGTACACACACAGGCATACGTGTGCATGTTTGTGTGTGTATATACAGTGTATATATATATATATATATATATATATATACACACACACACAGACATACGTGTGCATGCACACAGGCACGCACACATCAATTTGCTTCAGGATATTTAATCTTTAAAAAAAATAAAATAAATCAAACTGACCTTTCATGCAGGCACAGCCATTACAGGCGATTATGGAAAAGTACACGACAACGTTTGAAGGACTGGAGGTCATGGCATTGATATTCTTTCCCAATTTTAGAGCAAGTGTGCACACCCAGAATATGAGCTAATTAAAACCAATCATTTCTTTTAAACAGCAAGAACAATTCAATGCAGTCTTGCAGTGAAGTCGGTAAGGCCAAGACAAGGACTTGAGACACGTCTATTGATTTATTTATTTGTTTGCTTTTGTTGGTTTTATACCCTTTATAGGATCCGATCTTTTAACTGGAGCCATCACTTTCCACCATAGCAGAGGAAACATTTGTGTGCATCTCACTTTTCATCTCAGATCTGACCACACTGTCTACTTAGATTTTTTTATTTATAGAGGAAAATGTAATGTACTGTAGTGTGCAGTAACATATAGAAGTTTGCATTTCATCCTTCTGAACAGTATTTGCGGATGAATGGGTGGATGGATAATCAAGAACTGTTGTTGACCATTGCTCCCAAATATATATCCTTATTAACTAGAAGCAGTAGGAAAGAATAGATAGATAGATAGATAGATGTACTGTAAAAGAATGGATGAATACTTAAGAAACTGCCATTATTCATCAGTAATAAATGTACAGGTGGATGGATACTCAAGATTCTGTTATTTTATCATTTTCACCCCAATACTGTATATATCCATGTACGTTAGTCACTAAGAAGTCCAAATAATGCAGTCATGAGCACTGGTTGTTAAAGATCATGGACAATTCCTAGGGATTGTGCTGTACGTGTTGAATGTTAATGTGTGTCACAGTGTTGTTTGTGCCAGCCATCCTCCTCTGCATAACAAAGCACTGTTTTTTTAATGGGCAGCAATATCATGTGGTGTCCCAGAAAGTCTGGGCAACGGCACCTTCCATGGGCTACAGTACACCGTGGGCAGCACTGTGCGGTACGAGTGTGATGAGGGCTTTTGGGCTGAGAACACCACCCTGCTGTCAGCTGTTTGCCTAGAGGATGGCACCTGGAGCAATGCAGCTCGTCCTCCCCGCTGCTTACGTGAGCCTCTTTTTCCTTTTTTCCATCTCCATACCAGCACGTTTAACTTTTCCCCACTTAATTGATTCTGCCTCTCTCAACTCCAACCTCTCCATCTCAAAATGGTGTACAGCAGGTAGAGTAATTGACCAAAATGACTGATAATGACTTGATTTTTACTCATTTGGTACTAAAACCAGGTAAATGCTATGATGGGCCATGTCCCTATCTTACTTCTCCATCGTTCTGACAGGAATTAGAAAGGGGCTCTGGAGCTGATGGATACAGTACCTGGAAGCTGATAATGGGTGCACATATTGCAGCACCTGGTCAGCAATCATTACAATTGATGATTGCAGGAAAAACAAGAAGCAGCACTTTAAAAAAGAAAAAAAAAAAAATTCCCCATGAACTTGTTTTATTTGGTTATTGCGTTATTATTCATTGAGAGTGAGACTTGTTTTAATGGTGCCATTTTGGCCAAAGAGTCTTGAAAATGTGAAAAGTATTTCAAACCATCATGCCACTAGTTTTCAGAGTCAATTATGTATTTGAAAGGACCCTTAATGACAGATAGATGGATGGATGGATTCATCTTTCAGAGAATGAAATTCAAATACATAACATCTCTTGCTTTTTTATTTTTTTTTCAATTCCCAGTCATGAGCTTTTCCATTAATGCTTTCTTGGTTTTATCCTACAGCGATTCAGTGTCCCAACATCGAGAGTATGCTTTCAGAAAACATGGTGTGGCGCCTAATCTCAGGCATGCTGAATGAACTCAGTTCTCAGATAATGTTAAGCTGCATTCCTGGCTACTACCTGGGGGGGCAAAGAACAATCAAGTGCTTAGCAAATGGAAGCTGGGAAGGACTTGAGGGAAAGTCAACCTGCAAAAGTAAGCACACAAACGTACTCTCTTCCCCACTCTCTGAAATACTTGAGTGATTCATTTGAAAACCTGACTACAGTAGATAAATGTATTTTGTACAATGTAAAATTAAAAACTAGGTTACCGATGCTAGGTCAATTGTTCTTACCCCTACATTATTAGAACAGAACCTTCATAACACCGACACAAAGGTACAATTGTCATAGCACAATGTCACTGCAAGTCTAGTTATTCCAGCTGATCACATGTATCGTATGATGAAACATTTCTATCCTGATGGAAGTCATTTCTTGCAGTAATGTCTTGTAGTGTCCCCACCCACAAGACACAACGGCCCACTGAACAGTTTGATTTATAAAAATTATGCAAATTATATGCGATGACCTTTGCAATCACCAGGTTTTGGTTCTAGCGGAATTTAAAAGCTTGTCATGTCCGAACACCTTATTAAGACACTTTATGTTGCTCCTTTCTGTAATTTGTTCCGCATCTCCATATACGTGTGTTTACATTTACCGACATATCTGTGTATACATCCAAGACAAGCTAGGCAGACAGCACACTGATGATCGCATCTTCAACAGTATGTGCTGTAGCTAATTAGAGGTCAGACTGTGAATGTTAAAAGAGAGACTTGTTTATATGGAAAAATCCAAGCTGTCCCTGGTCCACTAAGAAATATAAAAAGTGTCTGGACTGTAGAAGGGTTGTGTTGAATGTAAATTGATATTGCTGTGGTGTGGTACAGAGTGCTGTTACTGAACTTCAACTACCGAAGTTCAGATAAAGTTCAGATAGATGGTAGCTTTAAATGAGACCTACCTATAAATAGTGAGTGCTTGTCTGCTGGTAAATATTATTATGAAGGCATTTATCCTTTTGGTATTTATGATATCCGCTAATGATTTGTGTTAAAGATATCAATCTTATGGCAGAAGCTTTGAAACCCACATTACATTTAAAAAAAAAACTCACAACAAAGTTTTGAATAGTTTCCGCCTCCATGATAAGCATGAATAACTATAATCAGTACACTTTCTGACTGTGAATTGTTCTTTTGTCATTTGCAGTTATTTCCTGTGGGGAGTTGCCTTCTCCTCCCAATGGCAAGAAGATGGGTACATTGACCACCTTTGGTGCCACAGCCATCTTCATGTGCAATACAGGATACACGCTAGTTGGCTCCCACGTGCGGGAGTGTCAAGCCAATGGCCTCTGGAGTGGAGTGGAGACTAAATGTCTGGGTAAGAGCATTAGCATTTTAAGGCATATTTAATTTAATGACAGAATGAGGGAGTTAAAAAGCTATGTTCTGAATAATAACCATTAGTTCACAACAACATTCTAAACGCTATTAGTACAGCGTTTTATACTTTATTATACAGTAATTTACTATATATATATATTTTTAAAGGCAAACGCAATGTATCGTTAAAAGCAATTGATTGCATTGCTTACAATAAGTGGATTTTGTCTTTTCAGCCAATAAAAATTGAGTATTCTCATACCCTAATAGAAGGGAATTCTCAGCGAGAGGTAAATGCAGGGGAATCAAATTCATTTATCTTTCTTTCTATTTGTGTTGGCATTTTTACCAACTTTAAACCACAGTTATATAAACAAAATATTTTCTGTAAATTTTTTTTCAAGATTAGCCATGTGAAATATTAGATTAGTAAAGTGAAATATGACTTTATGGTTTGGTAAAGTGGAGCTTTCAACGTACGTCACAGGGAGGTGAAAAAATTGATGATTGTGTCTGAGGGACATATACTATATTTAATTACTGTTTAATGAAAAAATTTTTACCCCCTTGGGGCTGGGGAGATTTTTCCCAGATTTTCTCCCTAATTTAGTCGTATCCAATTCCCACCCATCATTAGGGGACTCCTACATTTAGGATGCTACCAGTTTAGGAAGGGGCCGAAGACGATCACGTTTCCTCCGAACCACGTGATGCCAAATGACCGCATCTTTTCAAACTGCTTGCTTACACACTGTTGGGTGTGGCGTAACACCCTTAGAGGACTTTCACAGATGCTCATGACTCTCTGTAGAGCCGTTATTGATGCGAGAGTGCTAAATACCTTCCATACCAGCCCAGCCCACTGAGAGAGCTCGGCCAATCAGCTCTCTCTAGGCCCAATGCTGCGAGAGGCTACAGCATCACCCGGGAATCAAACTAGAGATCACTGGAAGGAAGATAGGTCAAGCACTGTACCACTGCACCACTTGGGGGCCTGTTTATAGGAACTTTTAAGGGTCAATCAGGAAAAGTCAAACATCAAATGTTCTCAAACTTCTAACACGAGTCAAGGGCATGTAGAAGTCACTGAACATGGAGGATGGTAGCAAAATAGTCAGTCACTCTGCTGTATGTTAAGGCTACAAATGGTATTTAATTAATTTTGATTAATATTAAACAATGGATTCAGAATAGTTGGATAGATAATAGTTTCAAATCTGAATTACTAATTGTGTTTCTGATGCATCATAGCTGGTCACTGTGATTCACCCGATCCCATTACTAATGGCCACATCAGCGGCGATGGCTCCAGCTACAGAGATACAGTCGTATACCAGTGCAACCTGGGATTCCGCCTCATAGGGACCTCAGTCCGCATTTGCAAGCAGGACCACAGGTGGTCAGGGCGAGCACCTGTCTGTGTTCGTAAGTGTTCTCTTCAAGCTTTCAGTGGTTGTTTTACTGATTTTAGAAATGTCATTAATGTCACTTAGGCCATAGGGATATTATAGTAAAGCCTGAGTGGAACACTGGGCTTTCATCATAGTGTTTCAATATGCCACTTATCTGAAGTACACAGTTTGGCCTGATAAACATCCTGTACTGTATATTAACTTATTTAATATACTATATAGTAAACAGGAAACATATATTTTGAAATATCGTTTACTTTCGCTAAAGGGTACATAATGAATGAGGGGAAAACAAATGATAGGGTTTTGTTTTAGGTATACATATAATATGTTGTTAGTAATTACAGTAAGTAAACACAGATGTTTATAGTGGACTTAAATGTTTGTAGGCTAATGTTTATGAACAGGACACACTTTTCAAGTGTTATACAAATTCATTTTAAAGTTTTCGGATTTATGAACTCTGTTGGAGCCCCTTATCTGGTTTAATGGTTCTAGTTAGCCTTTACAAGTGTCTTATTAGGATAATGTTCATAAACGTCGTGGATGAAGGAACTCCAGAGAGAAAAGTCACAATCACCTGGTGAGACTGGCTGATTTTGAATTGCACCTTTTGTACCAAACTCTAAGGTAGCGGTATGTTCTGTTAATGTAGCCTCTACCATAGTGCATGATGAGTCATGGCCTCTCCAACAATAATTATAGACACTGTAAAGTTTGAAAAGGCCAAAGGATTGATAAAGACAGGCTGTGTCCCCATATATCTCAGGCATTACTCATAGAGGTGACTTCTCTATCTTGGTGGTCAATGGAGTTTGTTGCACTCCGGGGTTTCTTGGATCCCACTTCTGGTTATTCTGTACCAAAGAGCATGCTCAACTGTAGTACATTCTGACCTGTCATTTTCATTGACAGCCATTACCTGTGGCCATCCTGGAAACCCAGCTAATGGACGGACAAATGGAAGTGAGTTTAACCTCAACGACGTGGTAAACTTTACATGCAACACTGGCTACGTGTTGCACGGAACTTCTCGGGCCCAGTGCCGTATGAATGGCCTGTGGAGCAACCCCCTACCCCTCTGCAAAGGTAAGAGATCTGCATCTGCAGCATCTTGATCTGTATTTATTTGTTCTGTATATATAAATTCTATTTTATTGTTACAGTATTTTTGTTTGACCGATTTGCTGCAGTGGTTGGGTAAATGAAACAAATATTTGTGAGGCAAAATCTACTGATAAATAAGTAAGTTTTGAAGCTAAGCTCATACGTAAGTCCATAGCAGACCTTCTGACATTAACTGGGTCTACCCATGCATGTCTTGCTAGAACAGTTCCATCAACAATGTGCAGGGGACATTTGCTGGTGTTGTGAAATATCCAAGCTATTCCAGGTACATTTTGAAGTGAGTTAAATGGAACAGTTACAATGTATTACTAGGTGCAAGTGGCATTTGTTTGTTTTATTATTATAAAAAAAATAAAATCTGCAGCAGCTTGTCCAGAGAACGCAGCAGAACCTACAGTAGGTTATGCTTTGAGCTTGAACTTTTTATTCATTTGGCTCACTGGGGCATTGGGGCAGACAGCAAAACAAAGTCAAATCAAAAAAGGATCATAGCTTTCCATCTTGCTCTTACTTTCTGCTGCTTGCACCACACACACAGATTCCATGCTGTTACTCTGGAGAGACAGAGAGAGAAGGTGAGAAAACAAATAGGCCATTTGAAACTAAAATGCAGCTGTGCCACATTATCCTTTTGGCTCCTCCCAAATCACACCCTCCCACTTTGTGCTAAACGTGGTAAAACCTTATTTGGTTAATCTGACACTTTAAAATAGTGAATTAAAAGGCTGCAAATGGAGCCCAGATGCCACACACTTAAGCACGTCCTTGCCCCAGTTAAAGAAGCCTAAGCATTAGCCCCCTGGTGATGCAAGGTGTGCCTAATGGAGCTCTGATTGGAAGTGACCCAACAGGAACACGATTACTGCCTCAGAGAACTCCTCTCAGGCTACGCTACAGTGGTACTGGTGAATGTAGCTCCCCAGTGTAATGTCAAAACACACTGATGAGTTGGAATTTGAGAGCAGTCCATCTGGCTCTGAAACATCTAGCTGGTTCTCAGCTGATGCCATGTCCTGGCCTGCCCAGGCAACACTGTGTGAAGGTCAGTAGCTCTCTCCGCTTGTGCTGAACGCATTAGGAGCACTAGGAGCAATTCCTCTCCTATGGTTCTTGATGGGGTGGTACTGTACACTGTCAAAAAGGCATACTTGAAGGTGGTACCCCAGTGCTGTAAATGTTTTGGTGAGATCCTGGATTATTAACTTTCTTTACCATTTTTTCTTCTCCAGTCTTCTCTGGATTCTTCTGTGCTTAATTTTGACTTTTGTCTAATTTGCTTAAGAGCAGCAACTTCATATCTAGGTATACAGTGGTGACCAAAAGTACAGAGACAAAAAAGAGACAGTGTTTTAATTATCTTGTACACAGGGTCCTGGAGACTTGGGGCACGAGACGGGGTGCCAACATACCTGTATATAAACACACATATGCAAAAAATATGAATATATGTGTATGTACACACACGTATACGCACAGTCCCACGCTCATTCGCACTATGGGCGATTTGAGAACGCCAATTAGCCTAAACTTTGGACTGTGGGCGGAAACAGGAGTACACGGAGGAAACCCACCAAGCACGGGGAGAACATGCAAACTCCATGCACACAGACCCAAGGCGTGAATAGAACCCGGACCATGGAGGTGCAAGGCAACAATGGTAGCCACCAAGCCACCTTAATATGAAGTTCTTTATTCTTTAAAGCCTGCTGAATCCGGTTACGCAGAGTCAAAAAGAAACCTGCAGTTTTCTGGTTTCAGGTGATCAATTCATCCTTGCCTTATTTCTTCCTGAAGATCATGTGCAGAAAATTTTCCATTTAATCCGTAATTCACTGGCGAATTCCCTAGTTTTAAGCTTTTTTTGTCCAGAGGTGGACACCCAGTTTCAGAAAGTAAAAGTCCTGCTATATATTCGTTCCAAACAGGCTAATTCTAATTAGCAAAACTTTTCAGCCAGACAGGCGAGGACTAATTAGTGGCGTCACCTAGTTTTTGCACAGAGAGAACTGTAACACGCGTCTTGATGTGGCCCCCAGGCTTATTACTGCCATTCTAAAAGGGCACAAGCAACTTCATTTGCCACAAGCACACCAACCGGTTCAAATGTACCACTGAAATGGGTGTATTTTAAAACTGCGTGCTAGTAAACACTTCAGATAAGAGAGTTAGGGTTTGTGTGTATGGCAGTGCTTTGGTGAACAGTGGGTGGGTGGTGTACGTAAGCACCTTACTGTAGCCTAATGATAGGTTAGACAACCAGCGCCTACTGTGACGTGCCATTCCACATGGAGAGTCACCCAGTGGTGAGAGTCACCATAAGCACAATTTCAGAGCAGCTTTAAGGAGATTCCACTTCTTCATAACATTATTTAACTGTGGTTCTATGAACCTTGTAAGACTGCCATGAATATAGTTTCTTGTCATGTCAGCAGCTTTCATCAAAACTGTAAAAGATCTACCATGACTGTTTTAACTTTAAGTAGTTGTGGCTGCAATATTGCTTTAGACTTTCATTACTGTATAATTTGTGGGTTTGTGGGTTTACTACTGTATATTTACACGCTTTTAAGAACCTTGGATGGCTCTATTCTTATTGTAGTATTAAAAAAAAAAAAACATTTTTAAACAAAGAGACACATTTCACAGTATTTGGTACCTTGGATAACATGGACATCAAAGCATCTTGCATCAAACCAGGTGTCATTCTCACCATGGGCACTTTTCAACACAGAAGCTCCTCTGATACTTCCACAATCAAACAAAAGAAGACTTGAAGCAAAAGCCACTCTTCTCATTCCTTCATGTGTTGTCTTTGTGCCTTAAGACATTAAGTATCATATTTTTTTACTGTAATTCTTTTTCTTTTCTTCGCCTTGTAGTGGTAAACTGCTCTGACCCAGGCTTTGTGGAGAATGCGGTTCGTCATTCTTCACATCGCTATCCGGAGAGCTTTAGCTACCAGCACACAGTGATGTATCACTGTAAGAAGGGCTTTTATCCGCTCGGCTCATCTGTGCTCACCTGCCAGTCAAACGGCCTGTGGGACAGATCGCTTCCTAAGTGCCTTTGTGAGTAATTCTGCCTCTCCCCTCTGATTCAAACAATAGTGTTCATTTTGTTGTTGAAATCTAAGACAAAATGTGGTTCTCAAAAAAATTTATAAATACAAATATTAAAAAGAAAGGAAAAAAAGTCATCGAGAATTCATCCTTTTGCATGAAATCTATTAAGGTCATAAGTATTTGGACAGCAACAGTTTTTAATTTTGCCTCTGTACACCACCATAGTGAGTATTAAAAAAAAAAGAAGGGCAATTGAGACATGATTGAAGTGTGCACTTTCACTTTAAACTTTAATTTAAGAAGCTTAATATATACTGTATAATGCATTAACCATTAAGGAATTACAGCCATTTTCACTGTCACCACAAGTGTAGGAGAAAGAAACAAAAGGCTTATCGGAGAGATAGCAGAAATTTTTGAAGTGGCCAAAAGAAACATTTTGTCCTTTTTTTAAACCGAAGGAATGCACTGGTAACTCAGCAACACCAAAAGGCCTTTGACAACATCTAGCCAAGAAAAGAACACTCTTAGGGATGTATCAATGTCAAATCTATAATCAAGTGAGACATATAAATGCATATAAATACCTCAAGATGAAAACCACTTTTAACACTCAAAAACCTAAATCCCACCTATCATATCAAGTATATTATGGGAACAGTATGTATGGCTGCCAGTATAGCTGGGTCACTGGGGTTTATTAATGTGACTGATTATAGAAGTGTATAGATATACTGTACTGTATACCGTCTGCTCAGATTCACTCAAATGCTGTAAAACTAATATTACACCACTTCACAGTACAGATGGATAATGACCCAGAACATACCGCAAAAGCAACCCAAGAGCTTCTTAAAGCAAAGAAATTAAATGTTCTTAAAGCGCCAAGTCAGGCTGAAAGACCTGCAAGCAAGCAGCAACTGAATGTGGTTGCAGTAAAGGCCTGACAAAGCATGTCAAGAGAGGAAACTCAGCATTTGTTGATGTCCATGGGTTCCAGACATTAAGCAGCCACTGACCTCAATGAACTAGTGTCCACATTTTAAAATGAATACTTATTTCTATAATAATTATTAGTTTGTCTTATTACTTTTTAGCTTGTAAAAATGCTGTAATGGTTTATACAAGGTGACACAGAATAACGGGAATTTTTGAAATGCGTATTGGTAGCCATTAGGAGGTGGTAGCACTGCGGGTTAGTGACATTTAGTTAAATATACTTTAGTATTTCTACAAGGTTTAGGTTTCAATTACTATGAATAAAATTTATTTCTTTTATCACTTCTAGTTTTATTATTTTATTGTAAAAAAGTTCCCGTTTTTTTTGTGTCACCTTGTACAATAATCTTGTTAAATGTCTTCACCTCAGTTGCATCATATTGCTTTGTTTCAAATCCAATGTGGTGGCGTGCACAGGCAGTTTTACCAAAAAAAAAAGTTATTGTCTAAATATTTATGGACCTCACCATAAAAAGGATGGGTAAAATGAAACTTTAGATTTCTACAAGTGTACTACAGAGAGCGTAAAAGCCATTTTCAGTGACTAAATCTGTTTATCAAGTCAATTAGCCTTAATGTTAAAGAATACAACAAATTAGTAAAAATGGTATTAAAACTGTAAAAGCACCAAAGCTACCAAAACAAGCTTCAGAATTAGCAAAGGTGTGAAAACACTCAAGTTCCACTGTATATTTATGTTTCTGAATTTGCTGATGCATTTGTCAAAAATAGAACAGCTCAATGATTATGATATAATAACGTATGTAAAAGTTTCCTGTTTTTTTTCTTAAGATTTTAAAGGACCCCTCTCTCCCTTGCTTCCTTCCACATTTCTCTCCTACAGCCATTTCCTGTGGTGATCCAGGCGTCCCCCCCTTCACCATCCTCTCAGGCAGGAGGTTCACCAATGGCGCAGTAGTGAGTTACTCCTGCAGCCAGGGCCGAACCCTGGTGGGAAATGCCACGCTTCATTGCCAGGAGGATGGGCGCTGGAGTAGCTCACCACCCTACTGCTCAGGTACGGAAAACAGCAGTGCAAAATTCTCAGATTCTCCAAGCTGTCACTCGCTGTCCAGCTTTACAATCTCAAACAATACGCCTACCCATAAGTCAGTATATTCATCATCAGTGATGTATGACTCAGGTGGAACAGGTGCTTTGAAAGCAGTGATTATGTGCAAATGACAATTCTCACAGCTGATTCAGCACATTAGTTTTTTACCCCACTGATTATCAGATTAAGGTATGTGATCATTAAAAGTGAAAGGAAACTGCTGTGGAAAGTCTAAAGCATATGCACTGTTGAAAATGTACGGAAAAGATAAAAAAAATGAAATGCTTCTGTAACTGCATTTATGGAACACCAATGAAAGTTTAATAAACTTTTTCTTAAACACTGGCAACAGAATCCTTTACAAACAATTTATAAGAGTTTTAGGCCATTATAACACACATGATGCAGAGAGTTTGATACTAATTAGGAAATGTCAGAGGCTTGTAATCAAGATATGACCACAATAAACACAGTAAGTTAACTTAAACGTTTTTTTTTTAAAGTTTGGTAAATTGAAAATCAGTATTTCTCCATCACTTGTAGGTGGTAGTACAGGTTTTTGCGGTGACCCAGGTGTTCCACCACACGGCTCATGTCTGGGAGAGGAGTTTCGTGTCAGGAGCCTCCTGCGCTTCAGCTGTGAGGCAGGGTATATGCTGATGGGCTCCTCAGAGCGCACATGCCTGCCGAACGGTTCATGGAGTGGCACCCAGCCCGTTTGTGAGGGTAAGGAGACACAGATGTGTGACTGAGAAGGTGGGGGACAAACTGTCATAAATCAAGTTTCTACTGTATAGAACTTGTTTAATGCTAATTTTAATGTGATAAGAAAAACAGAGATGCTAAAAATGTAAACAGTAGTTTACAGTCACCTGCCCATGAAAAGCACCTACAATAGACAGTGAGCATTAGGACTGGACCATGGACCAATGGAAAAAGCTAGGGAAGAGATGGTCCCAGGATGCACTATAAGAGGAAGGCAAGCCAATGAAGGCAGTGAGATACTGTGGGAATTGTGACCTTGTGAATTGTGAATTGAAACCTTGTGACCTGCGTCCCATGTGGGTGTTACTTCTGGCACATACAGTACCACCTACCGTACCTAAATATTGCTGCAGACCAAGTACAGTAAAACTTTGCATCGCGAGTAACTTAGTGTCCAAGTGTTTTGCAAGACGAGCAAAAAAAAAAAAAAAAAAAAAATTATTTAACTTGATAAACGAGCAGGTTTTACACTATGAGCAGTATGTGCAAAAAAAAAAAAGTTTCCAGTAGGCCAAGACTGTGCGTGTGTGTGTGCATGCTTTGCGAATTATGCTTGCAATCCAAGGTTTAACTGTACACCACTTCATGACGACAGTATTTGCTAATAGCAGTGGCCTCGTTCATTAGCATAATGCACCCTGCCATGCTGCGAAAATTGAGCGTTTGAGGTTTTGCCTCCAGATTCTCCAGATCTCATCAACCATGTATGGGATGTGCTAGACAAACAAGTCTGATGCAGGGATATTCATGTGGCAGCAACACCATGCACAAAATCATGCAAACATGGGTCAAGAGCTTCACATCAAATATCAGAATGAAGAAAAGTACTGTATGATCTCTGGAACTTACATCATGGCAGGGATGTTGATACCAGATGGCCTGGTTTGAGTATTTCAGAAACTGCTGATCAAGGATTCTCTCACACAACAGTCTCTACACAGAATGATGGACACACACACACACACACACACACACACACACACACACACAAAAAAAAAACCTGAGTGAAAGACCATTTTGTGAGTGGAAACGCCTTGTTGCTAAAGAGATTAGAGAATAATAACTGGGCTGGTCTGAGCTGCCAAGAAGGATATAGTAACTCAATCACACTTGACAATTGTGACAAGAAGAAAAGCTTTTCAGAATGCACAAAACATTTATTCTTTCAGTATGTAACCTATCACACCCGAACTGGACAGCTGGAGGGGGAAAAAAATAATTTGGTCTTTTTCCAGTCAACTGTCCAGTTTTGGGGAGTCGGCCAAAAAAAAAAAAAAAAAAGACCATATTCATAAATCAGGCAAGGGCTATAAAAAAAATAAAATCATATATACCTAAAAGGCCCTTTCTCCACTGCTTGGGCAGTAATTTAAAATGAAATTTTAAAACAACCAAAGCTGTAATTAACCTGTTTCAGAGAACACAAATGTATTTTGTCAACTTACAGTACATTGAGGAGGAGGATTAAACATTTCTCAAGGGTTATGGCTGGAAATTTGATCTACCAGCAGGACGATAATCTCTGGACTTTAACCCATTTGAAAACCCATGGGGTAAGATAAAGAGGAGAGCCAGAAAAGAGAAATCTCCTAGGTTGAAGAAACTTCTAAAAAAAAATAATTAATATCCTAGACAAAAAAAAAAATCAGCTTAGCCCAGTTGCCCTGGCTAGTCATTTTGTCCACCCATGAGCATTTAATGCTGCCAGGCCTAAAATCAGTAATTGCTGGTTAACTCATCGACTCGTTAGTGCGGATACACAAGTCCCCCATAATTATAGCAGAGCTTGTTTAAGCACTACATTAATGAGAGGTTGTAAGAAAATGGCTTTAACTAGTAGCTGTTGGCGCATAGACATTTGTTTTCTATATAATTTCACGTAATTTAAAATATAAACAAACATCTTCCAGGTCATTTCTTATAAGTTGTAAGAAACTTAGTGCTCAAGAGCAATCTGAATATGTACCATAAGTACAAAACCGCAAATCCGTCTGGCATAACCAGCTCCTCAATCCCTTATTTTTTGCTGGCAGACTGAGTTCAATAAGCCCACGGATTATGTACACAAGATCAATCTGATGCATTATTTAGAGGACATCCATAATTGAGTAAGGGGCTTTTAACAGCTGCTTTAAGCTAGAAGAGATGGATGGCCCCTGTGGGTGATGCAGGTGGAGGCTGCAGCACTGTCTTGGGGATACAAATAACACCACACGGGTACTAAATGTAAATCTAAGACTACAGGAAAAGCACTAACCTGCTGCCACTTGGAAATAACAACTTCTAGTCTGGAATATATTTGCCCAGAGCAGAGCCATTCCACTGAGATCTCATTAACTCTCTATTGAACCATTTTTTTCTCTATTTAATAAACTGGCCATGTTTATAGTGAGGTAGCAATTTTGCAGTAACAATTTCACTGATTATGATGAACGGCCTTGAGAGGTGAAGACTTAAAACTTGTGCTCTTTGGATGATTGTTATGAATTGGGTTATGCATTACATTAATGGGTTTGGCCTCTTTCACAACCATACGATTTAGCTGGAAAAACGAGTAATTTATCATACGCACAAAACGTCTTGAATAATTTCTTGTTAGAAACCTCGGTTTGCCAAGAAAACAAACAAAAAAAAAAACTTTCTGTTTACTGAATGCTTGTATGAGAAGAAAGGATGAGTAATGTCAGAGTTTTATATATTTTATTGCATAGGAATTGTTTGAGAAGTCTTCTTTCTCTGCACAAACTCAGTCTAACTGGCTTAACTTCAAGGGCCATCTCAATTAGGCTTACCATCTAATGTAGTTACATTTACTGACCTTACCTAACAATACTACTTCTAATTACATTAAATTTGACAGTAACGGGCCACATTTATTAAATATTTCACCAGCTTTATTCTCTTTAGAAATGCTCCATGTCGATACGCTAAATGTGCTTTTGATGGGGTTGGATCTAAGGCAACATAGCGATTGTATACATGTATAAAATTTTATTAATCTATTATTTCAAGCACATTTTGACTATAAAATGCAATTTATCTGACATTAGAGGAAATATTATGTTAACATGGCTTTTAGTAATATGTTCTTAATCTAATAATCATAGTCCCGGTTTGTAGCAAAGATAAGCAAACTGCTTGTTCACGGCCACTAATTGAAAGTACTGTAAATGGGGAGGAAGTGATTTCCCTACTGGAGTCAACAAACTTCTTAACATAGCAGCACTTCATAACCAACATCAGTAAAAACAGCTCAGCAGTATTTATATATTGGTATATTATTATATGATCTTGGTTACACTCATGTCAAAAAGGTACTGTATTAGTGGTGCAAAAAAAAATAAACAGGAGATCATAAGTCCAAATCACAACAGTGGCACAGCAGCTTGCTGGAGTAAACTGTGTTTACATCAGTAGAGAATTTGGATTCTTGCATGTTTCCCTCCAACTCTAAAATAGTAACAATATTAGAATATCCTCACACTCATGTTGCAAACTGATCCTGCAGTTCACCAAAAATGAGCTCATTCAATAATCAGGACTCTTTCAGTGCATTCATGCACAAGACTGTCTTCTACATACCCTTTTCGCTCATTATCATACCCTTTTCTCTCATTATAAGGTGTATGAATTGTTTGAATCTTTAGAATATGTGGATCCATGTGTGCAAAGACTGAGGTGGAATCTTCCGGATTTTGTCAGTTTGAACATGGAGGGTTAAATACAAAATCAGTGATTTTAACAACTTTCTCCATCAACGGTACATTAAATTAGGTCAGCTAACATATTTTCAATTAAATTCAATGATATTTATATAGTGCTTTTAACAATGGTCATTGTCGGAAAAAAGCAGCTTTACAGAATCAAACAAAAATTATGGAAATGTTATGAAATGTGTGATCAAAATGATCAGATTGTCCCTAATGAGCAAGCTGAAGGTGACAGTGGCAAGGAAAAACTCCCTGAGATAGAAACCGAAAGAAAGCTTGAGAGGAATCAGACTCGACAGGTAACCCATCCTCATCTGGGTGATGACGGGTAGCAGGGATTGTTTTGCAGTCATACTGTGTGTTTAAGTTAATTTTGAAGTCGGAACACTCTTTAATGTTTGGCTTCTACAGTTCAGGTCTTCTGCGTAAATTTTTTCAGTTACTGGCAGGAAGGGTTTTTTATTTTGATGTTCTCCTTCTTCACTGTGACGGTAATGATGAACCGTGTTCTTGTCATGCTGTGTTTGTGCACTGGCTTTCCCAGCTGTGTCCTGTGGGAATCCTGGAACTCCAGCCTATGCTAGGATCGTGTTCAGTGATGGAATGCACTTCTCCAGCTCGGTGTCGTATGCCTGCTGGGAGGGCTACAAGACCACAGGCCTCACAACTCGCCACTGCACCACCAACGGCACATGGACCGGCTCCGCTCCGGACTGCACAGGTCAGAGCCAAGGCTTCCTCTTTAAAGCCAGTAGTCCACTTAAATGCGAAATTAAAATTATTGAATAGCAAGCCATAATCTAGGATATCATGCTAAATGACTACTGCAGGCATGCTTTCATTTTTTTGCAAGCAATTTCTTTAAGTGGTTGTGTGACGAATGATCAGTTCGCAACCAAGCAGTATGAGGATTATAGAAGAACTATAATCTGATCATGCTAATAAATGGTTACAAGTTTCCATGCAGCTTTATTGTATTGGATCTATGATCTATTAACAAGTGATCTATTAGTTAACCAAATGGTGATGCAAAACACATCATGCAATTGTGTCTAATATACTTTTTTTTTAAAGCTAGGATAGGTTACCTGCTCAATCATTTTTTTAAGCTTAGTTATAAATCCCCAAACTATTTAAGTTCCATAAAAACCCATAAAAAAAAAAAATTATTCCTCATATAATCATTTCTGTCTACCAACTTCTATCCGCTGGACTATGCACTAAACCATTGTGGTTAAATCGTAGCCAACTTTATACTACTTAATCCCAGTTTATATGTCCACACTAATCTGCTTGTGTCTTTGTTGAGTCTCCTTCAGGATAACCAAGTGATTTGTTATGTTTATTTTGTAGTTATCAGCTGTGGAGATCCTGGTCCTATTGCAAATGGAATTTACATGGGGAATGAGTTCACCTTCAATAAGACAGTCCGTTATCGCTGTAACCCTGGGTACATCATGGACCCTCCTGGAGGGGACTCACTCTACTGCTCCAAAGACGGCACGTGGAATCAGACCAAACCTACCTGTAGAGGTAAAACATAGCCGAAAGATGCGATCACACAACACACAGCAAATCTCTAGTCAATTGTTTAAAGATCTAACATGGTGGAAACCTGTAAAGGACTTTTCTGTTTGAATTGAAATAAATAAATACAACAATGCAAAATAGGCTCTATTCATGTTATTCTGTTGTGATGAACAAATGAACTTGTATGCACTGATTATTATCCTAGTGCTACAAAAATGTATTATATTTATTTTGTTCAGTTTGGAAAGAAACTACAGCAGCCAATGTAAAACTGGTTAGTAATGATAATAATATGGATGTTTAGCCAAATTGCAATCTCTGATTGGTTTATATATTTAGATCATTTTAAAAAGCTTAAATGAAAACAGTGGTTTGTTCTACTGTATGTTCATGTTTGCAAAGAAATTAAACCATCTGCATTAATACATGAACTAAAGAACAAACCCATGAACTATTACACTGTTTTGATAATGAATCCATTTATTAATAGACTTAAATTATGTGGAGCATCTGGCATACACGGCTCTGTGTAAGAGCTGTTACTATAGAAACAATGTACTGAAACAAGAGCATTAATATAAACCTGTGATTCGGGTTGGAACTACTGCAGAGTTGATGCTGTAGAAAACCCTTCAACAATGCTGCGGTATAAAACCTTTTAAAAAATATATAACCCACCTAAAAGTTTAAGGCATTTGTTAACATTGAAGAAAAGCACTATTACTGTAGTTTAATTTCCCACTTTTCCTGCTTCAAGACAGATGACACAATCAGCATACAAAAAATGTATACAGTTTGCTGCCAAGAGAATGGTTTAGATGTGAATATCAAAACGACAAACTGAAGTTGCTGGACTCTCTAGAAGAAAAGACTTTTTGATCTTGATTCAACTTCTGTCTTCAGTCCACCCCACACCCAACGCGCAAGCATTTTCACTTTTACATACTGAAAGAACAACAATAGTCGGGGGGTTGGGGAAGCAAAAGCTCCATGTTTTCAGATGTTTGGTTAGGTTTGAGTCACATACTGTACACAGCCAGCAAACTCATTTTGAGCCTTCCTAAGTAAGTGTGTGTGTGTGTCTGTCTGTGTGTGTTCGTTCTATATGAGAAATGCAGCATGTATTATGGGCAAGCAAGGTACTGAGAAAATAATTCTGGTCAAACTTGTTTTAGTCTCCTCTGATTCAGATGTGTACCTACAGTACATAGACTCCCATTCCTCCATCCACAAGTAACACAATCGAGGAAGAAGCATTCATTTCAAAAATACTGACAGTAGGAATGTCCGAGGTTACCTTAGGAGCACGATGGCTGAGACAATGCTAATGATCATTATGTTTTTTCTTGCCTGCAGTGATCATGTGTGGCCAGCCCCCGGCCATCCGCAATGGCAAAGTGGAGGGCTCTGATCTGCAGTGGGGCTCTAGCGTGGCCTACAGCTGTTTCAGTGGTTATCAATTATCCTCCCCTGGAATAGCCACGTGTGAAGGGAATGGAACATGGCGCGGTGAAATCCCACAGTGTTTGCGTAAGTACAATTGATTAGTTATGACTATGGAGTGATTCTAGTCATTGAGGAGAGCATAATTTGCTGGTTCTAAATTAACCCACCCCATTATGACCTAGATGAAGGGGGCGGGGGAGAGGGGTGTTTGAGATATGCAAAATCTACTGCATCAGTGGAATATTTTGAACAATTAGCACAGGTACAGTACTACCCCTTTCTGATTCAAAATCTTCCTCCCATTCCTTACAAAACATTTTAATGGATGATCACTATGTACTGTAGAGTACCATACATTTATGGTTCAATTTATTACCCACACAATAAGTGAACTTATCTAAACAAACATTTGGCAGTAAAACAATGCAAAGAAATTATCGAGATGCAAGTCAAGAACTCTGGGTAAAGTTCACAGAAAACATCAAAACGATAAAAGTTTAGTCTGTGTAACTTTAAACATGGGTGGTTGTTGGTGTCTGATGGACCAATCTGAGTATTTTGGGAAATTGATGATAACTTGGAAATTACACACACACACACACACACCCCAATAGTATCTAGAGTTTGTTGTTTATTTTCATTATTTTTGTTTTTGCACTATTCTGTACAAACATTTAGTGCGTGACACTTTTGTGGGTGTAAACTCCTTGTTAAGAGAGGGCAGAGGAAATTTAAATATGTACGTACTCCTTACAACTGTGGTGAACAGAAAAAAAACAACATCTCTGCGTGGATTGAATGAATGAACGATCAACCTTGATATGGATTGGCTATAGCAGCAGACCATGTACTGTAGATACACTTCTGTAAGCTCCAGAGTTCCACTCCTGTCAGCCATGAACAGGAATCTGAAGCCATTATGGACACGGACTGAGACTCAACCAAAATAAACCATTGAAAGTTCACCTCATCTTTTTCCAGTCTTTACCCGTTTAGTTTGGGTAAGCCTGTGTCCATGAGTGCCTCAGATTCTGTTCTTGGCTGAGAGAAGTGGATGTAGTCATTCTCTGCTGTAGCCTATCCATCTTAAGGTTTGATGTGCCATGTGGCCCGAAATAATTTTCTGCGAATGTCAGTTGTGAAGTTTCTCTAACCCTTCCTTGCAGCTCGAACCAATTATCACATGCGTAGCTTTTAATGCTCAGCAGCACAGGGTTACTGTATATACACAACAATCTCTTGATGGCTAAATGGATGGGTAGATGGATTGAGGAAGGAACAAAGTTGTTCACATGTATTGTAAAAGGCAAATTAATTCCCTAAACGATTTCTTTCATTTACAGACCTCTTGCAAAATGACTTTTAAATTCAAGGCCAAATGTAGAGGTTTTGTTCATCAGCTCTGGTGATTCATTAATGCTGATTCAGGGACTTGGGATTTATGGCAGGATGTCTCTCTCTCTCTTTTTTTTTTTCATGAATGTGCAAGATGCAGGTTTTGACAGGTCATTAAACTGCTGTGACACTACCAAAACAAGTGTCAACATGTCACAAATACGTCCTCCTGCTAGTTCTTACTGTGTGCAAGCTACACAAGGTGCCTGGCCCCAATCTGCTGCTAAAGCCTACAGGTTTTGAGTCTAATCCTTTGACACAGTGTCAGAGGAAATGTTAAAAGTGCTAGGAACTTCATGCCCCAAATGGCCTGTCATCTACAGCTTTCAGAAGAGAGGAGAAGCAACTCTTGCAGAGCAGTAACGATCCTGGAAGCAATTCTGGCTGCATGAAAACTTAAGAAGTGCAACAGCCTGACAGACAGCACAAGGACATGAACAACCTCAGAATGTGAATCATTTTTATTTGCCAGTACACCTGGTGCATGAAATGTTCCTTAGCCCATAGATAGCTGCCTGTACCAAATATAATATGCAAAAGGGTGACAACTACTGTATCTAGGGAGCAACTAGCAGTTTTTTAATATCCTTAAAGTTGCAGGCAGTGGATTATGGCATTATATTGTTATTGGCTCCAACTATACTGCATGAACCATATGTTGCTACGTTAAAGGGTTTGATACCCATCTCGGGTAGAGAACAGCCATCTCAGTGGCGTTACGGCTAATGCGTCATTAGATCCCTATGTGGTTTCTTTAATTAAAGGACTGCTGTTTACATGCGTCATGGTGGACCAACAGGTCGCATTGCCACCTCACAGCTCCAGGGTTTGATCCTGAGCTTATTTTACTGTTTTGTCTCACACTTGCTGTATATGCATGTCTACATTGCCTCCTCTCACCCTTCATGAACATGCCAGCAGCTACACTTAATCACGCCTTGATGTGAATGTATAAATGCATAGTGCCCTGTGATGGACACCATGCATATATACATTTACATCTAGGGGTGATTAAGTGTAAATTTATATATGCATAATTTCCTGTGATGGACTGTGCATACGTATAGGCATGATGGCTGCTTCACATATCCTGAGTTTTTTTGTTGTGCAGTTTGTGCACGTCCTCAGAAATTAATGCGATGTGGCCCGTCATGCCCACAAGACACAATGTGCATGTAAATGGTGGGGCAGTGTAGTAAGCAGACACATTAAACATGGTGTGAAGTTTTAAGGAGAAGTTGTGCAACCAACTCCATAATTACACCACTGTACATAATACATCTTTACCGCTTCACGGTGACAAATATGCATGTCTAAACATTTGCCAGCACATAAAGACCATCTTAAATGTCCTAAAGCTCCTAAAGGGTCTCGGTGTTTGTCATTTATACTTTATGATTTAATTGATTCATTGATATAAATAACAAAGTTGATTGATAAAGTAAACAATGAGAGCACCTTTTTTCAAGCTTTGTGAAAAATGATATAAGGGGAGTAGGGGTGCGAACCAAAAAAAGTGTGTCTATTGTGAGTGCTGCATCAATCCAAAGTTCGCAGTTATTGTAACAGTGTTGTGATGTGCTTTTAAGTTAAAGTTATGCAAAACTGTCTTACTGAATTAAGTGTGCTGTAACATAGAGGATACAGGCAAGTATGCTAGCAAATACTCTCATGATGTTGCCAATTAACTACGCGAGCACATGGTTTAAACATGGATGGTTGGACTAAAAACGAATGCACTCTATATTCCTGACTGTAACTGTTTCTGTGTAAGTCGACACAGAGCGACATTAGTGACGGTCTCACCGTTTGCACAGCACTTATATTCAGTGCTTATCTATTCCCTCCCATATGTGCTGTGGATTGGAGTTACTGCTAAATTGGCTGTCTATTTGGAGTTTATTTGCCTTAATGCCAGGTTACAAATTGTTACTTTTGGCTCCTTGTTGAGAGAAGATTAACATCCAATCATTACAGTTTATCACCCAATCAAGTTCATCAATGCAGAAAAATGGAAAGAAATGTGCCAATTTATCGTTTCCTGTAAGCTTCTTATGCCACACAATGTTGTATGCATTAAGCAGCTTGCTATTTAGTACACGTTTAACCCCTAGAACTCGAGCAGCATGGACTGGTGCCACAAACACAACATTGTTTAATGACCAATTTTCGGATGCGTCATGTAGAACCAGTTATCAATCATTATTCTAATTCTGGGAATGGTGTCTCCATATTTTGAATGGGAATTCTGTAAATAAGGTTTAACCTGTTTGTGTGTTTGACAATTCATGTATTTAGAAGTTGACCAAAATTAAATAAAACTTGTTTCACCATATTGCCTATGTTGTGCTGAAAAAGAAGGATATAAGATACGCTATATTGCACGATTTCTAAGTATTGATATACTGTAAAAAAGATTTAATTAACTACTATTTAACATTTTAAAACTTAAGTTTAAAATGTTTAAATACTAAAATCTTTAACTCCTGGATACTATTCTAACCTGGCAATATACATTCAACAACACACAGTAAATTATATGTACAGTACCTAAATGCACCTCAAATGGGAATGCCCCCCCATGTTCTGGTGACCATATTTAGATAAACAACTGCAGAGGGTTCCATCCATCCATATGACCAGCAACAGAGATTAAACAATGGATTCAGGTAAAAACGGGTTTGAAATGAAAATCAACTCCCAACAGTTTTTGATTAGGAATAAGTGACTTTTTACACGAAAGCATTTTTTAAAAAAAATTCTTATTTAAATTCTGCAGAGGAAAATGAAAATGTGAATATTAAAGCTGTCAGAGCCGCTTTTAGTGAGAAACAGGAAATAATGCAACAGTAAATCTTAAGTAAGCATGAAGTACCAAAGCCACGACTGTAAAACAAATTCCATACTAGGGGTGTGCAAGAAGTATAAAAGTGAAATCATTCCACCATTAAAGGGTTTAAAGCAAATCCTATGTGTATGTAATAATAATAATAAAACTAGTTAAAGAAATAGTTGCATTGCAAACGGTGATACAGTTTAAAAAAAAAAATTTAATCATTTGATCTACAGTCTCAGTGATAATGGATTTAATTCCACTTTCAGAAAGGACACCTAGTCACAGTGGTTTATCACAAAGAATATTTAATTGCCCTCCATTTAAAAACAGGTCTACTGAACTGAAATACACCCTAGAGCTGATTTGGTGAAAGAAATAAAGGACAGCGTAAGTGGTCAACCTGACCGGTCACCATAAGAAAATGGTTTGCTTGGAGGTGCTCAAAGTGATTAATGCCTCATAGCCAGCCATGTGTACATTCTTTTTCTTACAAAAAAACCGTTTGCTCCATCATGTGAAACAGTATTATTTTCTCACCTAAAGTGGCTACAGTTTAATAAAAAATAAAAAAGAAATATACAAGCTGTACATTTTATATCCATGATGATTTTGCCATGGGAGTTGGCTGCAATTGTTCATTCTGTAATTTGGTCGTTCCAGTAGTATCATTTCCTCTCACTGGACAGGCAACATGATGGATTTTTGCTGTAAGTAAAGGATAACTTTGAAAATAAATGAACAAGAAACACTCCCTTATTCCACAGCAAAACTGAGCACCTGGCAATAACGACCACAAATAACTTCACAATTTTCTGTTGTCCGACTTGTGTTCAGCTGTCTTATGTGGGGACCCTGGAACTCCTGCGGAGGGCTATAGAGAAGGGAAGCAGTTTACCTACAATTCCGAAGTGGTGTTTTATTGCCGTCCCCCCTACCTGTTACTGGGCTCCTCCAGAAGAGCGTGTCAGGAGGACGGCTCATGGAGTGGAATGCAGCCTTCTTGCATTGGTATGTAATCTCCAAACTAGGAACATCCTTATGATCATCTTGAAGGTAGGGTTTATGCTCCAAGATGGTGTTTTATTTGTAATATTTCTTATGACAGATCCAGCATATAATGCATGTAAGGATCCAGGAACACCTGCCTATGGAATTCCACTGCAAGCTCAGGGATTTACGGTAAGTGTATTAATCCAAACTTTTGCAAAGGAGGCTCCTGTCATGCAATCTTTGCATGTAATCTTTTTTCTTTTTAGGTGGGGAGTAAGGTTTTCTTCAGATGCAGAAAAAATTACCATATCTTGGGTTCCACCACCAGAACGTGCCTGGAAAATTTGACTTGGAGCGGAATGCAGCCGGAGTGTGTGGGTAAGTACTTTTCATTAGATGAGACAGGAACAGTGTGTTTACTAAAACAAGGGAAATAATTATAATAAAAAGGACGGTGAGAGAATCAGCATGTCCATGTTGAAACATTTTGGGTTCATCCTATTTCTTGCCCTGAGAAACTTATAAAACATTTATTCATAAAATAACAACAAAGTATGGATCTGGTACCTAGATAAACCCTACTGTGATTTACTCCAGTCTCATCATCGTCTTCATAAGGTTTTACAACTTAAGCTGGGATTATGTCCTAAAGACATTACATACAGTATGGGCTAAAAAAAAGTGGTTTGTTTGAGGTGAATATCTCTTGCAATATTATGTATTCATTTCAAAGAATGATCTTATTTAAGACTGCAGACCTTGAAAGAAAGGCTTATAGTTAGCTAAAGATTAAGTCACACAAGTTGAAAATCTGCAGGCTTGGTTCGAATTGCCGTGCAACTCCTTAAATCATATAGAGCAGGGGTTTTCAATCAATTTGCAGCCAAGGACTCGTTTAAATATAAAACACATTCTACAGACCCCATCTGAACATACTATTCAACTATTTTGTAATATCCTGTATAAGAGAAAGTCCATCAATCCATTGTGTATACTGTTCATCCTGTGTAAGGTAACAGAAGGCCTGGATCCACATTTAGTTATAACAGGAAATATAATACATCAATATTATGATGGACTAAGACTATATACTGGTGCCATGGAGGTTTTTATTCCTGAACATTTAACTGATAAACTACATTAGGTTCAACCTGACGTTATTTATAGTCCTACTTAAAGGTTTGGTCATTTAACTCAAGTGATGAGTCAACCAGGGTAATAGCTACAAGAACTCAATAAATGTCTTTGATAATGGTTTGAGGTGACTCAAGTTTACCAAAAAAAAAAAAAAAAAAAAAAGATGTCACAGACCCCTGGTTATATTTCAGTGACCCTAATTTGTGACCCTCTGATCAAAAGCACCTTTACTTCCTGAGCATGCTCGTGTGAAGACATGAGTCAACTAAAAGCAAGGTATGAAGACAGAGATCATATATTATGTAAGGTGCACTTAAGGCACATAGACTTTTCCCACCAATGCCACTGCACTGTCTTGACCTGCAAAATAAAATAATAAAAGGTATTCCTCCCAGCCTTACATTTTGCATCTGTTCTATGCAGCTCACGCGTGCCGCCAGCCTGAAACACCATCTCACGTGGATGTGAGGGCCATTGACCTGCCTACATTGGGCTACACCCTCATGTACACGTGCCAAGATGGATTCTTTTTAGCCGGGGGATCTGAGCACAGGACATGCAGGCCAGATGGCCGGTGGGCGGGCAAACCTCCCGTCTGCAAAGGTACTGACCCTTATCTGTGCTGTGAGTAGAAAGCGTTAAGTAAAAACATGAGCTGAAGCATGTCTGTGGTTAAGGCTGGGACATGTACAATATCTGTGATGATATATGCTGCAACAATACTCTTTAGCCAAATATCAGCGCAAACGCTAAACCAGTCAGAAACCTTCCCCGTTTTTAAACATTCTAAAAATGGTAAGGAATTTACTTACAGGAATTGATTTGTTGTAAAAACACATTTCTTTCAGTGGTTCATGCTTTTGTGTATTACTTAAGACTACAGAATGATGCAGTCATCTACAGGTTGTGGGATTCAACTACACAACTTAATCATTCGTTTCATAATGAACAACAATGTTTAAAAGTTGTGATCATTATCCCATTGCACACATGTAAGGACAGAATGCACCTGCAAATGTCAACTTGTCAATTATCTGCCTTCTAGTTGGCCCAAAAATAAACACCAAGTCAAAGGGAGACCCAGACATACAGAAAAACAAGATTCGGGGTATGTAACCATTTCACTGCTATCACCATACTCTCTGCAAATTTTAAATGGACAAAGAATCCATTTTTTGGGGACATAAATATATGCTAAAGTCTTTATTTTTGTATTTTTATATGCATTGCCTGGCCAAAAAAAAAAAAAATCACACTAATATTTTGTTGGACAGCCTTTTGCTTTGATTGATGCATTCATAGTGGCATCATTTTGATAAGCTTATGGAAAGTCAACATTTATTTCAGTCCAGGGTCGCATTCAATTTTTCTCCAAGATCTTGTATTGATGATGATGGGAGAGTCAGACAGCTGCATCTCCAACATCCCAAAGATTCTTGATGGGCTTAATGTCTAGAATATGTGGTGGCCAATCCATAAGTGAAAATTAAGTTTCACGCTCCCTGAACCAGTCTTCCACAATTTGAGCCTGATGAATCCCGACATAGTCATCTTGGAATATGGCCACGATATCAGGGAAGGAATAAAATAAAAAAAAAAAACATTAATGGGGAAACCTGATCATTCAGTATATTAAAATTGGTAGCTGATCAAATTTTTCGGGCAAATAATTTTGCTGAGCAAAAACCTGGCCAACAGAAGCAATCCCCGATTCATAACACTGACCATACAGGCTTGTACGGTAGGCACTAGGCCCCTCTCCTACCCTGATGCACACCCATACCTCTGGAACAAGGTAAATCTAGACTCATCAGACCACGTAAGCTTTTTCCAGTGATCCACAGTCTGTTCTCAATGCTCCATAGCAAATTAAAGCCTTTTTCTGATTAGCCTCACTAATAAGGGGTTTTCCTAAGACTACACATCTGTTTAGTCCCAATCCCTTGAGTTCTCTTCACATGAGCGTGGAAGTGCTCTTACTTTCACTATTAAACATAGCTGTAAAAACAGTACAAGTAACAGCTTGTTTTCATCAAATGTTTGTGACCTCTGATCACTTTAATTTAAAATTCCGACAACATTTCTTGCTCAAAGATGATGCATGATCCTTACAGGCTTTAATAATGCATTCAAAGTTCTTAACCTAATAGTTTTAGCAACCTCCTTTTTTGCTTAATGCCGGCCAATAAGCTGATCCTTCTGAAAGCGCAGCTATCTTAACTAGTTACCAGCTGAAACATTAAATCGCTGCAATAATTATCCAATGAAACATAACTATAACTATTTGCTTAGTTTTTCTTTTGGCCAGGCAGTGTATGTTTATAATGCATTATGACTACAGCATGCCACTCATTAAATCTTAGAGTTGTTAATGTTTAAAATGATATGAAAAGAGGTCTTTCAGATACATTTCAATTTCATAACTGACATTGAGGTTTCTTAAGTAAACTGAAGAAAGAATCATTCTTGTATGAGCAGCAGCGTGTATGGCCACTCGATCTAAGGTCTATACCTTACTTTAGTTTGCCGTAAGACCCATCAGTCAATGTGTTTCATTCATGAAGCTCTCGCCCTGACCTAGTCCATTTCACTATTGCCATAAGATGGTTAGCATGTGAAACTTTCCATTGATATGTGCATGCACAATAAAATCAACTCATTTTTCTGATGATTCCTTTGTGTTCAGTGCCTGCGGACGTGTTCTCTTTAAATTCGGGCTGGACGGGTTTTTACGAGTACCTTGGCAAGAGGCAGACTGCTACAATCACAGTCACTGCTTTCAACGCCACAACAAGCAGAGTCAATGTCACTCTTTTAGAACAAAGTGGGGTGCAGATCAAGCTTTCGGGTGAGCTGTTAAATCCTTGCTTAAAAATTTCAGGTGCAACTAATTATTATTTTTTTTTAAGTAGTTACCGTTTGCACAACATTCATTTCAACCCTGAAAAGCAAGCAACACCACCACTTAATTTTTACATTGTTAAAGGATAACATTTGTGCCGTATTAGAAGAGTATTGTATTAGGAAAAAAATCTGACGTGATGATCTTAATCATATCTTCAGTATATCTTCATTTTTTTCTTATACCACACAGTTACATTTATAGTTACGTTTAATCCTTTGAATGAAATTCGTGTCAAAATGATCAAAACCAAAACAAAGATGTTGTTTATCTGGCAAACCAAAAACCCCTGTATCCTACTGACTGTCACAACACTCTGAAACTGGCTGACTGGCCTTAGTGTTATTTGAATAACAAAATTCTGTAATGGAAAATTAATCAATAACTTCTGATCAATCAAAGGCAAGGACGCAACTATAACACAGTGTACCACAGTGTATTTAAAAATCAGCTGGTTCCTTACCCATTCAGTTTTTTTAATCGAAATTTTACAACTTTTAGTAATATATGTTTTATGTCATTTCAGGTACTTATAAAAAAGAGGAAAATCATTTGTTACTTAAAGTCTACCAGATACGAGGACCAACAGAGCAGTACTTCAGCAAATTCAAAAATGACAACTGGGCAATGGATGGTTATGTAAGTACCACATTCTTGAGAATGAGATTAGTACCCTAGATTTTTATTTCAAAAGTGAACTGTGTAACCAACATAATCAATGAAGCAGGTGAAAACACAGACTTTTTCACAGATACTATCCCCTATTAAAGTATTGGATTGGCAAGATTAATCATTTTTGTTGTACGCTCGAGACATTTGGATTTGAGATCAAAAGACGAATAGATCAGAATTTCAGCTTTCATGTGTTTGAACCATTCTTTCAGTTCATGTTTGTTTTTTTCTGAGTTTTCTGTCTCTACTTTGGGATATACAGTAAAATGCATTGTCAGTTGTGTTGGCGATAGACTTGGCCATTCTAAAAACTTCCAAAACCTTGTTTTTCTCCTTCCAAAGTCCTTCATCATGTTAGCAGGGTGTTTTGTATCATTTTCTCGCTGCATGGTGTGCTCCTCTTCCCAAATTATATTCGATGCCTCTCTGTAAATTGGCAGCCAGAACGTTTCTGTAGATTTATGAATCCAGTCTGCTGCTATAATCATGAGTTACATCATCAATAAAGATTAGTGAGCCCATTTAGAAACACCTGTCAGTCATATGTCCCAATTATTTAATCACAATGAGCAAGTTTAAAGAAAAGGTGGCATATTCTGCTCTATTGACTTTTTTGTTTTTAAACTCAAACTCAAATGTATTCAATACATCCAAAAACCAAAAGAACTGACCTCGTCATTCCAATGCTTTTGTTGGGGACTGCAATTATCAATTTATTGACAGAGCTATAATACAGTACAGTGCCACTGGATCGTGTAGGGTTAAAGGCCATGCTTGAGGGCTAAATCAGTGAGAACTTGGCAGTGCTGGGGCTTGAACCCCTTAAACCCCACCATTAACTATTCAGTCAACGTTGCAATGAATGTATTGTTTCTCTTTTAGACATTTATGCCTGGCTTTGTTGAGACAATGCTCATTCATCCATGAGCTTGCATAAATAAAAGGTGCTTTTATGTTATTTGTCTTGTTTTCCCTCTATTTCTCTTCTGATCAAGGTGACAGCCGAGTCTGAAAAGAAAATGTTTGTTTACCAAGGTCACATACACAGCAAAGATTTTGGCAAGTTTCAGCTGACAAGACAAGGTAAAAACGATCACTGGAGTGCAAATCAATAGGCTTTATTTATTTATTTATATAGTTACTTGTTTGTGTGCTATGAAAATTATCTTAGAGAAATTCCAACTTCTTTACCCAGTGTATGGGTCTGGTTTCACTGCTTACCCACAAAGACACACTTGCTGAAAATGGTGCCATTAGAATTAGTTCTTGTCTGGCTCTCTCACCGCTGCTGAAATAGATAAACACTCCCAAAGCTCCAACTTTGAAGCTAAAGCCTCCGTCCTTGTGTGTGCGAGGATGCAGACTGACGTGATTAGTTTCCACATAACACTGAGCACAGGTTCATGTCACAGTCATCATTTTAAGAAGAATGAAAAAGTCCCTTCATAAGCACAGTAAATAAGTTTATACTGAAATATTTATGATGGGCTAAGTTATGATGGTGTTCATTTTTTGGTTGGTTGTAGTTTGCTCAGATACAGCAAAGACCCAGCTTGGAAGCTGAACATAGAAAATTGTTACGGTGCTGCTACATCACTCTCTTTAGTTGAATGATATTATGGAAAACAATAACCTAAGTAAAACAGGCCAAAATATTGGTGGGTATTTTGGTTTACTACCCCATGCCCCTTAGACTCTCCTGTAAAATCGCCATTAAGCGGCAATTAAAATTGGCTGTAGCTCATGTGTTACAGAATATTTATTAGCGCTCACATTTCATTACACTTTCAGCTCTCGTCACTACAGATGTGGATCCTTCCAACTCGTACTATGGCACGAACAGCAGTTCAGTAGCGGCTGCCATATTGGTCCCCTTCTTCGCACTCATTCTGTCAGGGTTCGCCTTTTACCTCTACAAACACAGGTAGGAGCTGCTGAATACGTCTCACACAACTCTACCCATGCATTTCTATATGGACAACATTTCTGCCAAAATGAAAAAAAAAAAAATATATATATATATATATATATATATATATATATATATAAAGTGTCTATTCATTGTCAATTTGTATCTTTATGACGAATTTTGGCCTTGAGGCTTTATACAGTATACTTTTTGTATTTTTCATACTTCCTTGTCTTTATGCTATATTGAGGCTGTCTATCAAGAACATCCTGCTGTCTCCTTATTCCCATTAGCTGATCAATATTAGACTCCAGACATCGATTGTGCATGCCTGGCTCCAATAGTTTTGAAATGTGCAGCACACTAACCCTGCAGCCAGAGATCTGAGACACCTAGCTCGACTGCTGACAATCATAGTTTAGACTATTTCATGTAAAGGCCGTGGTAGTCGCTTTGTTCCAGTTTGTTGGTACAGAGCTTGAGCCTGTAGTATTTCACAAACTGAAAATCTATCATCGCTCTACAAAATTCCCCATCATAGCACTGTTATAAAATCTGTGTGCTTGTTTTAAAATACACAAACATGAAAAAGAAATTAGTTCAAGTTATAATTACACGCTGTACCAAATAAAGTGTATGACACAAATGTCATGTAGCTGTTCCGGTCACCATCTTTACCGGCGATCAGGGCGATCAAGCTTATTATAAACAGAAAACATCTGTCTTGCCAACAGTCTTACATTCTACCCTTCAAGATAAGATAAGATAAGAAATCCCTTTATTCGTCCCACAGCAGGGAAATTTCTTAAATGTAATGATGTATTTGTATATGGAAACAACGAATGTAAGCAACTCACCCCCCCCCCCCCGTCATTGCCACGTGAATGAAGATATACGAGGGGCTTTCAAGTCAAACTGGGACTTGTAATTAAATTTCTTGCAATTGAAGATGTAAAGCCAATTGACATTTACAAAATACTTCAAACTCAGTACAGCGATGAGACTCTTATTTGAATGGTGCAAACGTTTTAAAGGCTGCACATCCGTGAATGATGATCCCGGAGCCCACTAAAGTGGTTCACATGACACTTCAGCTAGTAGAACACATGATCCTTGAAAATCGATGGATAACTTGTCAACTTGTAGAAGAGACTCGTATGTCTATGTTAACTGTACACACAATTATTCACCATCACCACTTGGACATTGCAGAAACTTAGCTGGCAGTTATTGCCACATCCTTTGTACAGTCCTGACCTTGCTCCAAGCCATTTTCTACACGTTTGCACCATTAAAGGATTTCCTGGGACTCATGCAAAACAAATACCTAGATAAAGCAGATGATGCAAGCGTATGATGGAAGCCCTTGGCCACTATCACCAAAGGAAAAAAGGAGCAGCATTGGATAAACACCTTGCCAACTGTTAAGCATGGAGGTGGATCTATTATGCTTTGGGTTTTTGTGGCAGTCTCTGGAACAGGTGGAACAAGCAGATGGAAGAATGAAAATATTAGCAAATGCTGGAAGTAAATGAGACACAATCAAGATACTGAAGCTGAAAGGAAATTGGCTTCTACAACATAGCAGTGATCTGAAACATTCCTCAAAATCCACCATGAACTACTTCCAAAAAAGCATTTGAAATGTTTGGACCCCATAAATGGGTTTTGGAGCATGTTTGAGGAAGAACAAATGAACTGGAATGGTAACTGTGCGTTTACTGTGCGTTTTAATATAATAATATACAATAATAATTACATATTTAATATAATTTTTATTAAAATATATATTTGGACACTAAAACTGTGTCCAAAGTGTCAATATTTTTTAGAGCATCACTGTTATCTAACATGACCTTAATCCTCCTGGGCATGGATTTCACCAGAGCTTCACATGATGTTGCTGGGACCCTTCTCCACTCCTCCTAATGATATCACAGAGCTACTCGATGTTAGACACATGGCGCTTTGCCACCTTGAGGATGTCCCACAGGTGCTCAGTAGGGTTCAGGTCTGGAGACATACTTGGCCACTTCAACACCTTTATGTCAGCTTCCTCAGCAAGGCAGTTGTCATCTTGGTGTGTTTGGGGTCATCATCATGTTGGAAAAATGCAGTTTGGTTCAGTTTTTTAAGGGAGGGCATCACACTGCTTCAGAAAGTCACAGTACATGCTGGAAACCATGTTTCCCCTCAATGAACAGCAGCCCCCCAGTAACAGCAGCACTCATGCAGCCTCAGACCATGATGCTACCCCAACCATACTGTAGACAAAAGACAATTTTCATGGTACTCCTCACCAGGGCGTCGAAACACATGCTGAACACCATCTTACCCAAACAAGAGCATCTTCGTCTCATCAGACCACAGGACATGGTTCCAGTAATTCATGCTCTTGGACAGGTTGTCTTCAGCAAACTGTTTGCAGACTTTGTGAGCCAGCTTCAGAAGATGCTTCCTTCTTGGATGACGGCCATGCAAACCAACATGTTGCAGTGTGGTCTGAGCAATGACAACCTGCTTCTACAACCTCTAAAGCAATGCGGACAGCACTCATGGTCTGTTTTTTAAAGCCAGCCTCTGCACCTGTCGCACAGCATGAGGACTCAACTTCTTTGTTTCGACCCTTGTGAGGCCTGTTCTGAGTGGAAACTGTCTTGAAAAACCTCTGTATGACCCTGGCCACTGTACTCTAACTCTTGTAGCCTAAACCATCTTTGTGGAGATTAACAATTCTGTTTCTTAAATCCTCTGGGAGTTCTTTGCCATGTTGATCATCCAGTCAATACGAGTTTTATTTTATTTTATTATTATTACCCCCCCCCCCCCCACACACACACACACACACACACACACACACAATTTTCTCCCTAATTTAGTCGTGTCCAATTCCTCCCCATCACTAGGGGGCTCCCACATTAAGGCTTCTACTACGACTCAGTCGAGGCCGAAGACTATCACGTGATTCCTTCAAATGCACATGACGCCAGCCGACCGCATCTTTTTGAACCGCTCACTCGCTTACGCACCGTTGGGGCGGCGTAACACACTGAGGACAGCGCTATCCTCTCCTTCCGCTTGCGTGGGCTCATTGACGCCCCTGATTGCCTGGAGAGCCGTGTGGGAGCACTAAGTGCCTCTCATACCTCCCCTCTGCCAGAGCACGGCCAATCAGCTCTCTCTAGACCTCCAACTGAACTCACGATCTCCGGATGCTAGGGCGGAGCATTGTCCAGCACACCACTGCGCTACTTGGAGACCACCAAATTTTAAATGCTTTTATATAAAAGATACACACATTTTTTATGGTACAAAAACATTAACATGATGAATAGTGACTTTGCATGGTTAAACGATGTACAACTGTCATCACTTAGGGTGTACTCACTTTTTTTTGCCAGCTATTTTGACAATATTGGCTGTATGTTGATTTTCTTCAGAGGACAGTAAATCTATACTGTTATACAAGCTGCACAGTGACTAAAATATATCCAAGTTTCATTTCTATAGTATTGTCATTTGAAAAGATATCTTAAGATGTTTGCTGAAATTAGAGGCGTGTACTCACTTTTATAATCTATATATTTTTTAATTATACATTTATTAATTAATTAATTAATTCTTTATTTTGGCAGAATCAGTGCTCCATATTTATGACATTCTGTCCATGTTGGATGTTGCTGTGCATTGTTTCACTACACTTTATGGGAAACTCCTGTGCCTGCCCAGAGATTGTGGCTGATTATCAGCATGATTGATTCAGCAAATGGCTACACGTTACCAAAATCATGGTATTATTTGTATTAAGAAAAAAAAAATCTCAAATGGAAATAAAAGAGCATTGGAGTTTTCCTACATTTACCAAAGCGAGAGAGATGAATGTGACAGTTAAAATTGATGGGTTACATTTACCCCATATTAAAATAAATAAAAAAAATTGGCAGGGCACTATCACAAGAGACAGATGAGAATGAGAGACCCAAAGACAGGGCCAGCTCCAGGTAAGAACCGCAAAGCGAAATCACTAGGCCACAATCCCTCAGCCGCCACAACGTCTTCATCTTCTATTTCTTTTTTTCATTTCGTCAGAGAGAAAGACATGCATTTTGTGTGCGCGCACGTGTGCGAGTGTGTGTGTTTTTGAACGCATGTGTGTGCTCTGAGGTGAAGGGGACGAGAGAGCCATGTGATGTTTATGTCTCCCTAATTTGACTGCCTAAAAACCATTATTTTATTATTTTTTTTTATAACCAGGCGCTTTGCCTAAACATTTTGCGTTCTTAAAAAGTTCCTTGAAGTATGAAATAGCCCGTGTGCTCTGAGAAGGGCTACAGAGGGAAGGGGAAAAGGGACTATGTGAAACTTGGCTCAGAATGCAGGTCATTTATTTAGATTATCATACAAATTGTGCATAACCATAAATCATGAAAGTGATGGGCAGCCGGGAAACGGGCAATCAGTTACAGCTTTTCAACTTCTGTGAATCGGCAAGGCAGTGACCTTTTGCAGGAGCGGCTTTATTTCAAGTCTAATTATGAGTTTCCCAAACAAAGATTTCTGCACATGATTTCCTTATTGAGAGGCATATTATAAATTACATTATTCCCTATACTTTTTTAGTTTCCGGCCACAGCACCGGCCCTGATTTTGCAATGTATAATGCATAATAATTTTAGCCGGCAGCCCTAATAACCTCGATCTTACTTTCACGCTCCAAAAGAGACTGGCAGTAGTTTAAAAACAGTTGATTTTATGAGGAACACTCACCCATGCTAATGGCCTCCTGACCAAACACAGGGCTTTGCAGAGGGAATTCACGAGGCCCCGTGCTCCCAGGCATCTTTAACATTTAACCTTACCTCACCGTAGTGGAAAAGCACAGCTGAGAAATGGTGCACGTTAAATAGCTACTCTTAATTTATAATCGCTGAAATCTTGATCTGATTTAGTTTTTTTTTTTTTTTTTTAAAAAGGAAACTTCTGCCAATTTATATTTTTATGGGGTTTTTTTTTGTTTGTTTTTGACTAGCACACATCTGTCTCACCCCAGCCTTGGATTAGGGCATCTTTTTATTCATTTTCCCCCTTGTTCTAACATTTTTAATGTCTTGACTCTTTAACTCTGTAACAAACAGGGGTGGAAAAAGTCCTGAGAAATTATACACGGATTATGTCTGAAAATCTTATTCAATTAAAAGTGGCAGTAACTTCTCGAGTGAAATCTACAGAAGTCTATTAAAAAAATAAAATGATTTAACTAAGTTAATGTTTAATTTTCAAGCTTAGTTTAAATGCCTGCTTCCTCCATAGATTTCATGTTTTCATGTTTAAACAAATGATAATTGCATGAGACGTTGTGAGAGGAATGAAGCTGCCTTAAAATTGTCAAATGCTTTATGTAGTCTTTTTCTGGGTCTCAGGAAGAGGCAAAGCAAGGTCCGCAAGGTTTTTTTGTTTAATTTAAAATTTTCACTATGTTTATAAAGAAAAAGTGCTTTTTCTGTATAAAAAGCTATTTTTATGATGGAAGAATTTTTATTAGAAAAATGCTTGAATAAAAGATTAAACTAAAAAAAAATATGGTTATTATTTACTGGCAGGTTAATAAAAAGGATGAACAATTAAACCATAAAATTATTGCTAGATTAACCACGAAAAATAATAATTAGACTAATCCAAAAAATAAATAAAAAATACAGATTAGCTGAAATAAATTACACAAACAATCATTAGCTGCGGCACCATTTTTATTATTATTTTCCAAGAAGAGTAGAAACATAAGTACTAAATAAAATTTCTTGGAAATGTAATCAAGAGTACAAGTATTAAATTTCATAATTCATCGTAATTTTTTCTATTTAAGCACAATAACAAAGTACAATTACTCAAGTATTTTCCACCCCTTAACAGTGTACGTAATGTTTTTTCTCTTAGAATGTCCTGCTGCTTTTTTGTGACCGTTTTACTTATGAGAAAAACATTGAACTGAAAATACATGACGTAACTTGTCTATGGTAACAGGATTGATTTTTTTATTATGTTGCTGTTGGCAGGACGAGACCAAAAGTCCAATACAATGGCTACGCAGGGCATGAGAACACAAACGGACAGGCATCGTTTGAGAACCCCATGTACGACACGAACATGAAACCGACTGAGGCCAAAGCCGTGAGGTTTGACACGACGCTCAACACAGTGTGCACAGTCGTATAGCCCTCATTAGCAGCTCCAGACACTGGGAACCACATGCCAATTTCTTCATAACTGAATGCACTTTGGTAGGGATGTGAACACTTTGCTGTGAACAATTTCAAGCATTAACTGCTTTTCTTTTTTTTTTTTTTTTTTTTTAAGACCACAAAAGGAAAAACTACGGAAGTTCTCAAAGAAACAAACAAAAACTTTTTATTCTGGGAAACTATGATTGTGTGCTGTCTTTGACATGGATATGTTTCTCAGAGCATTGAATAGCACCACTAACAGCACATACAAGGCGGAAGGGTTTTTTTTTTTAAATCCTCCCTTTTTTCATGTCTTTCTTCCCCCAACCAATCAAACGAGCTTGTTAGGGAAGATGTTGAAGTGTCTTTTAAAAGCCACAGAACTTCTTGCAAAGTGTATTTTCTTCAGTGAAGACAAAAGACAAGTGTAACAGACACTGGACAAATGTGGCCGAGTGCAAGCCACTGGACATTTCCAAGAAAAACAAGATGAAGCTACTGCACGCAATGGAAAACTAATCTGAGGGTTGTGGATGGAACTGTCAACTGCCGTGTGGGTTTTAAAAAAAAAAAAAAAAAAAAAAAAAAAAACCTTCATCGCACAAATTTTGCACTAGTATGAGAAGGACATGAAATGGGTTTATGGAGGCAACATTGAAAAAAGAAACACAGGGTTACTGACAATATGTATATAAACATTGTATTTCCATATCCATAAAGAGCATGAGTCATGCTATGTCTATCAAGAGAGAGCTTGATTCTATTTTCTAAATTAGATCTGAAAATAAAGTTATGTTTATGTTTACATAAACCTATCAGAAAAGTTATAATGACACTTTAGGCTTTGGAATGATTTTCTAAAGGTTTCACACCTCATCCCATTTTTTTCCTTTCTTTTTTCATCCATTTCCTCCAGAAATAGGTTTAAGGTGTTTAATCATTTTTGTGTGAAATTGTACACAGAAAAAAAAAAAACACATTTCAATGAATATTTAGCCTAGTTTATCCCAGATTATATCCCATTGCTTTTTTTTTTTAAATGCAAATCCATGTCTATTTCTCATTAATGCAACCTTTTCCCCTGGTGCGACAGACCGTCGTATATGCCAGCTGTAGTCATCATCATCATCTGTGATCAATAGGGATGGAAATCATCAGGGAACAGCCGATACGATATCACGATCCCCAGGTGCCCATTTGATGTGTATCGCGATTCTGTTCAGATCACAATTTTACAAAATATCCTGAGACGATATCATGTATGGAGTTTTATAGATTTTGTTACAACTGCAAATGCAAACGTATATAAATTTAAATAGATTTTGGACTCGGGTGTAGAGATAAGTGAATTGCCACACAGAAGAATCGCGATCCCATCACTGAATCGATGTTTTTATCCCATCACTAATGTTCAGTACAGTTATGACATTTCTTCAGTCATAATTTCACTCGGTCATCTCTCCCCGTTAATGTATCCTGTACCTCTTCATCAACTTCTCTGAGATCCTGAATCAATGAAAGATCTAATGGGTTCTTAAAGAAACACTGCCTTATTAGAATCAAAAGCATGCTGGGCCATTTTTAGTGATCCATATCATCGTGTAGTTAGGAGACTGTGCGGCTTCACGGGTGCAGATTCACTGTGATTTTAATCTCTCCAGTTGTTGGGTTTTCTTGACCATGCACATAAAATGTTTTTATTTTTTTTATTTTTTTTTTTTTATCTGCAACCAACCTGAAGCCAAATTTGTTCCATGTTTCAAAAAGTGTGTTGTCATATGCAAAAAACAGTCTTGAGCAATCTAATTTATCTAATTAATGACCAGTAACCATTTGTTGGACTTTATTCAACATGGGTTAAAAATACTCTATAATTGACCACAGATTGCAATTGTGTGACCGTGCTGATATCAGCGGCTTAGGATTATATTAACACAATGATATTGCAGTAAATGTGCTTTTAGGGATCTTTTATTTTCATTGTATTATACACCCTTTTCTGTAGAGCTGGAGGAATTAGCTCTTTTTTTCCTTTTATAACTCCATGATTGAGGAACAGTGTGTTGAGTAAAGCAGGTTGGACCAGTCATAAGTTATTGAGAATTCTAAATACTTCACATCTCTCACACACACACACACACTCTCTCTCTCTCCTTACAGTCTGCCCGATATCCGACATCACGCCTATCTTCAGGCTTGCTGCAATAACGTGACGTAGATTCCCTCCACCACCATTACTACTGTAAAATAATCATTTCGCAAGCTGTAAAATTGCGTTCCAATCAACAATCGCACCATTCACACGTCATTCTCTCCATGTGCTGCTGACTTGAAGTAGGTGCAAAAGAAAATGGTTTTGTACAGAAATCTATTTTTTATGAGGAATTTGTAAAATGATTAAATATGCTGTACTTTTTTGATTAAATGTAGTTAAAATTGTTAAAAATAAATGTTTTTACTGTATAAAATGTAAATTAATGGTTTATCTACCTGTAATTATATCCATGGTTGAAACATTTTCCAGCAAATGTCAGTATGTACGAGCTTTTATGACGCATCTTGCTCGTATGTGTTCTTTGATGTGAGAAAACCCTAGAGAACTGTACTAAAGGTTGTTAAAAATACACATATTTTCAAAAATATTACTTCAGATAAATATTAAAGTATTTTAAAATATTCCGTTTTGTTGCGATTTGACGACGTGACCCAATGATGAGCAACGCAAATGTGGTAAGTAAGGAGCGCATGCTGTTTTTACGATGCGGCAGACCTCAGAACACAGACTGCAGGAAACTCTGACCAAATAATTCAGTCAGTAGATGATTTTTCACAGTGCAGTAAACTGTGGCTTTTTTTTTCCAGGGCCTGAAATTGAAAACAAGTTGAATTTCACCCACTAAAAACAACAAGCAATAACTCCTGTGCTATAGACCTGGCAGACTATCACCAAGGAAACTGCTATAGAAATGCCACAGCAGAGTAAGTCCTTCTTCTTAAGGGTGTCAGAAGCTTGAATGCAAGTGAAATGGAGAAATTCCAATATATATAATTTTGTTTTTAAATAAATATTCTCCATTTTCAAAACACGCAGAGCATAAAGATTTCATTATAACTACTAACCAAAAGTCATACACGTCACTCGTATTCAGTTGATTGCATTAATCAGATACACTGCTAAACTATCTACTGAACAACAAACAGAAAAATCACCTTGACTTTAAAAGGATTTTATCACAGTTAAACTGGTGAGTTACAGCATCTCTGCATATCTGCTAAATTCTATCAGCTTAACTGACAAATAACCCCAGATCTGTTTAACCTACGGCAAATCCACCCGACAGTCACTTCACGCCTCTAGTCAGACACCTTTGGAGAGAAGCCTTGATGACAGATCCAAGCACACCAGGAGCAGAGGACCGTTCTACTGATGCAGCCAAGTGCCATAACGACCACAGAGAATGATGCAAACAAGTTTAAATATTCATGAGTGCATGCAACCATCTGAAATTCACCTGATGTTGCAGTGTGGTTTATTCAAAAAAGGCTAGAACTAATAAAATGGGTTTCATTTGTTTTGTCTCAGCTATGTTGTGTCTTATGTTAAGTAAAGCTTTTTAACAATTTCTTTGATGAGTTATACATGAAACAATTTAGCTAAACAAAAACTAAAGGCCCAAGTTCCCTCTCTGGATACTCAATGTAAAATCATGTTGGTGGGAATAAATGAAATAAATAGAATGTTTTTTAACTCATCAAAGAATGATCATTTGGTGAATATTCCAACAGCATAAAGTACTCTGTTCTTAGACAAGCTGCCTTAAGACTGGTGAAATCTACAATCCAAGACAATTTCTTCTGGTAATCCATAAAATCTAACTTTCTGCTGACTCAAGGGCAAAGCGTGTTTGGAGAAAGGCACCAAGTCTGCACGTCTTAGAAAAACAATACTGTGAAAAGAAATGATGTTACCTTTGAATGGCAGTAAGTCAGATATTTTTTGGCAATGTTACATCAAGGGCACTGTGGAACAGTTAAGAGTTTAAGCTGGAAGTCACCGATCTGATTCGGACTGTGAATGAGTTACATTAGAGTTGACGTTGTTGGCGCAAAAAGAGGAAGAATAGACTTCCCATAGATGTCTGTTCCCATAAACTTTCATAGACTTTGATAACTATAATTAAAGCCATGGCTGAGTGGCCACGGCCCAAAACCATTAACGAATGGTAATCTTGGATTCACCCTCATCTGATATGCAGAGGGACAATATTACAACATGATTATTTAAACAGTTAATAGCAACGTTGCTAAAGTTAACAGGTAATAATCAGTCCTCCAGGATTTAGCAAGTCCCGATCAGAACTATTAACGCAAATTCAACCGATCCACGTGTGTTCTGCATGTCCAGATGTGACCAGTGTGTCACCAAACATACTTCCTTATTTATTATTTTAAAGATGCAGGCGTGCAACACATATTGCATTTACCAACAAAAAAATATTGCAAAAGACAGTGTAAAGAAATTTCCCCCATTCTCCTCTTCACGAACACTGAGGTAAACTGTTTTGCACAGCATGCAATATTGTGGTGGAATACAAATGAAAGTCGTCGATTGATACACTTTTGAAATGCAAAACACATCCAGGGTGTGGCAAAAAAAAAAAAAAAACATTCAAGAAGCAAGACAAATCACCATGACAAAAGCCGTTAACTCCCGATCTATTACAAGTGCTGAAAGAATCGAGGATTTTTTCACATAAATGGTGGTCAGTGTAACCCGTGAGGTTCTGTGCACTTTATCTTTTAAAATCCTTGAATTTTACTCGCTTGATGTTTTGAAGAAAACAGGGTGCATTTGGTGGATGTCGAAATTATTTGACTTGAAATGTCTGAAAATGTAGCCCTCAGTTTTCTAAACACATTCAGAAGAATATGCTGAGGCGATTTGTTTTACACTTCATTTACTTTGCTATTTTGTGCTATTTAGTTTTTTAACTGAGTCGGTTTTATTTATTTTTCAATTATTTTATTTTTATTTAGTCAGACACTGAAAAGAACTGCCATTAGCAGCTACAGTATTCATCAATGTTGAATGCATTTTGGAATTTTATGCTTTACAAATAAACCATATTTTGATGGAATTTTTTGTAATCTTAAACATTTAGAGGTGTAGTTCTAACTGGATCGATTTTTCTTTTTTTATATACAGTATAAAGGAACTATTTTTGCAATTTTTACTTTACTATATATATAGCATATATTCAAAATATGGTCAAAAGTTTACATACACTTGTAAAGAACATAATATCATGGCTCTCTTGAGTTCCCCGTTATTTCTACAACTCT
>JAQMYJ010000039.1:28502019-28516124 GCA_030014305.1 Clarias laeviceps
GGGAAGACCTTGCATTTTCCAACATGACAATGCCAGACCACATACTGCATCAATTACAACATCATGGCTGCATAGGATCCGGGTACTGAAATAGTTAGCCTGCAGTCCAGATCTTTCACCCATAGAAAACATTTGGCACATCATAAAGAGGAAGATGCGACAAAGAAGACCTTAGACAGTTGAACAACTAGAAGCCTGTATTAGACAAGAATGGGACAACATTCCTATAAGATTCCCCCAGTTATTTTTTCTAAAACCCAAGGATCACCTGTATGATTGCATCATTTCCTTCTTCATTGAGATGGAAAGAATGAAGGATGTTACTTTTTAAGCAAGGTTATCAAAACAAGCTGTTAGAAAATATTTTGGGATACTAGATTTTTTCATGAGCTGCAAGCCATAAATCATTGAAATTAAAACAAGAGACACTTGAAATATTCCACAACGCACAAGTTTAACTTTTTGAATTAAATTACAAAAAGAAATTATAATAAAAACTTTCCTTACTCTTCCATAACACTTGCCATATGTTTTTTTTTTTTTTTTAGATGCATCATACATTTCAGAACCTACACATGTTGAAAAACCTTTAATAATGGCCAGACATTCTACAGTCAAAGTACAATAGCAGTTCAGCTGCATGGTATCAAGCGAATTATTTGTATAGAGCATTGTTCAACTGATGGGGTTTAGTTACATTTATTATATTACTAGTATACCATTTCACCATCTAGTGCCCTGTGGTTAAACGCATCCTGTAAACGAACACTCTGAAGACAATTATACATTCGATTTATTATATATTAAGGTGATGTTTTGATTTGGAGTGAATCTTTACGTAAGCCAGCAAAATACTACAGCTATGCTTTTATAACTTCATACAGTATGTACCATGTTTATTTAAGTTCTTATGACGCCTAAAGAATGTGAATCTGCGTTTCCTCTGATCCATGTCCTGATTAACCCTTCAACTTCCAAGGCAACTGTAATTCAATGAAAGGAACAATGCAAAAATCAGCAGTAGAGAAATTTCTTAATGAAACAGTAGAAAGAAACCCAAAGAGCCTTAAGCGAAGAAACCACCGTATTGTCTGTCTAAACTCTATTCGGTTATAAAAGACTTACAAGTTGGGATGCTATTACCTAGTACTGAAGTTACCATTTATAAATGGAACCTGAAAATGACATTTTGTCAAGCAATGTGAATCATAGCAGATCCAAAAATGAAAAAGGAAAGGCTTTATCAACTGTAGTCCCTCATATGATTACACCGAAGACAAGAGGATTTTTTATTTATTTATTATTTTTTTTACCAGCAACGGTTATAACTTCCAAAATGGTTTTCGTGTCCATAATCATGAAGTAGGAACATTGTATATTCTTACATTCACACTTATTCCATTAACATTCAGTCATTACAGCGATATCCTAACATCTAATCTCACTTCACCTGATATGATGAAATTCAGCTCTTTTCCCAGTATTTAATAGTGAAATCCACAGACCATAAACACCATAACCTAAAGACCTACTGATATCTGTTCAGAGAGTGTGTCAGGGCCCCTCAAAAAAACAACAACACTTTTTTAGTATGGCCAAATTACTGGATTGCATCAAGGACTGAAAACAATTAAAGAGCTTTGTAATTACTGGAATTGGGTGGAGAAACATGATTAAAACCTGTAAGGACTAAGCTGAAACGTCAATGGAAGAAATGTGGTCATGGGGGGGAAAAAAAAAAAAAAAAAAAAAGTCATGAATGGAGATCACTCAATGCCTTAGTAAAGATGCATGGTAGAATTAGAAACATTAGAAATCATAGCTATGTTTAATAGTGAAAGATTACTATGCGGCACAGTGGCTTAGTGGTTAGCACTGTCACCATGCACCTCCAGGGTCCAGATTCGATTCCTGCCTCTGTGTGTGCATGGAGTTTGCATGTTCTGTCCGCGCTTGGTGGGTTTCCTCTGGGTACTCTGGTTTCCTCCCAGGTCTTTGAACTCCCATAGTTCAAAGACCTGCAGATTAGGCTAATTAGTGTTCCAACATTGCTCAGTGTGTGTGTGTGTGTGTGTGTGTGTGTGTGTGTGTGTGTGTGTGTGTGTGTGTGTGTGTGTGTGTAAAGGAAAAAGCGGTATAGACAATATGAAATAATCCAGAGAGTCCCATCCTAGAGCGATGGGGGTGTCCGGGTAAAATGGAAAACGCATGGTTGGATGCACCAATCATGCATAGTGCCCACTGTACAAAACTCTGGAGGCAGCGTTATGATCTGGCGTTTCTTAGGTTGCTCCTCTCTAGGCTCAGCAAGATTATGTGGCAATAAAATGAAGTCAGCCGATGACCTGAATGGCCAGGTTATCAAATGTGTGGAGTTTTTCTTCCCTGATAGAACAGGCATATTCCATGATTCAAATTATGATTGAGTGGTTCTGGGATCATGAAGAATCAATTTCACACATGAACTGGCCACCAAACTATGCACCGTAATCCAAGACTAAGGTGGTCAATGAAAAGTTTTTTTTTTCTTCTTTTTTTTTGGGCCAGACAGTGCAGTTTTATTTAATACTTAAACTTTTTTTTCCCCTAAGGTATTGTAAAATTTGTGTGAGATCAGACTTGCACAAGTACACTGGTGACACGACTTCAAAATTTTCCTTTGTATGAATTAGGGTAAATTATTCACAAGTAGAGCTTAACTTTGTTTATTTACTGTTCTGCCAACTGCCCTCGGATTTCCCCAAATTAAATTTGTCAACAAGGTTCCCATTTATTTCTAAGCACAATTTAACATGTAAAATAAGGCTATTCAACAATATTCACAAAACTCAATATAAGCAACTAATATGGCTGAAAAACAACGACAATTACCTTAATGAGCACCCCATTAATGATTACAGCATTGGGCAAAAGTTTTGAAAATGACTTTTTTTTTTTTTTTTACAAAGTCATGTAAGTGATACGGTCATTAACACAGGTGAGAGTTGTTGAGGACAAGGCTGGAGATCACTCCGTCATGCTGTTTGAGTTAGAATAACAGACTGTTTAACAGCTTTAAAAGGAGGATGGTGCTTGAAATAATTGTTTTTCCTCTGCTAATCATGCAAGGAAACATATGCGGTCATCATTGCTTTGCACAAAAAGGGATTAAAAGGCAAAAATGTTGCAACTAGTTAGATTGCACCCAATTATTTACTGGATCAACAAATACTTCAAGGAGAGATGTTTACTTGTTGTAAAGAAGGATCCAAGGTATCTAAGAAAGTCTAGCAAACACCAGGACCATCTCCTAAAGTTGATTCACCGTTGGGATCGGGCACCACCAGTGCAATGCTTGCTCAGGAATAGCAGCAGGCATGAGGGGCATGCACACACAGTGAGGCGAAGACTTTTGGAGGATGCACTGGTGTCAAGAAGGGCATCAAAGAGGTCACTTCTCTCAAGGAAAAGCATCAGGGACAGACTGATATTCTGCAAAGGGTACAGCGATTGGACTGCTGAAGTCATGATTCCGCTTTCCAAATGTTTGGGGCATCCAGAAAAAAGCTAGTCTGGAGAAGAAAAGGTGAATGCTACCATCAGTCCTGTGTCATGCAAACAGTGAAGCATCCTGAGACCAAAATGGTTGTCCTGTTAAGCTGTCCTGATGGAGAATAATCCTTATGGGGAAATTTGCCAGGGCCCAGGATTCCTCTTGTGATTTAAAAGCGCAGAGACGTTTCACTGTGTGATTAATTTCCTTAGGCTCGTTTAGGATTTTTGGCCACATGATGGCAATGTTGGGAAAGGGGATAGATTTAGCCGAGTGGATAGGTATTATATATTTCTTTCAAAAGGTATAAAAGACTAACTTTATTTGACTTAAGAACAAATCCAACTTAAGGACAAGTTTCTGAAACGGAACTCGTCCATAAGCAGGGGACAACCTGTACCATAGTAACATCTGACAAAAAGATCTAAAACGCTGAAGCAGCAGACTTTTTGAAAATTTACATTTGTTATTCTCAAAACATTTGCCCAAGGCTGTAGTTTATGGCTATTAAAAATTATGGTTTGTTTATGTTTTCCTCTCATCACTTTGAAACAGAACAGGCCCTTAAAATTTTGTCCAACTTTTTTTTGCAACTTAGTATATCTTGGGATTGTCTTTTTAACCACCATAAATATGTCACAGCACTGCACAAGAGAAGGGTACATGCCCAAGTTAATAAAACATGACTTTTTTTTGTCCTGCAAATTTTCTATTTGACTGCCTGTATTAAAAAGTTATAAAACAAAAACTTCTCTCCCATGGGTTTTTCATCTCAACTCTGAACCGATGAGACATCTGTTTTGAAATTGAAGCAGAGAGAATAAATGCATAATGTCACTGCACATTTGTCTGTGTTCATTGCTGACTTTTTATATATTACACAAACAATGTTATTTATAAAAATGTGAAAAGCTTTCCTTTACCATCTAATGAGACTAGTCTCTGGTACAATTAACTGCCTTTAGCCAAATACATTTTGGTCCAGAGGAATCTGTTCTTGAGTCTGCACTTGGTCCGTGGTCAGTCAATGACCCTGGTGGAAAAATTGTTTTCAGTGGTAATTTACATTTGTAGAAAATCAGATTGGATAATGCTATATCATTATGTTTAGGCATTTTGGTGCAGGGAGTAGTAGTGATATAAAAAAATATATTATTGTAAATCAGATTAGGTAAGTGCAACTGAAAACTGAGCTGACCCATGCCTCATTACACACAGTAAGAAGCTGACATCTGCTGCTTTCTGATCATGGTGAATGCTTGTGGGAACGAAAAAGTAGTCCTGCACACAAACAAAAACACACCAGAAAAGCTCCTGACATGCTCCCTCAACCAAGGTCCGGTGTCTCTAATGTACAGGCCAATTTCTTGAGGCAGGAGGCAGACATGCTCTGCTGACTACGGACCTGGAAGACATCAGCATTTTGCCAAAGGCAAAAATCTTGCTTAAACAAGAACTTGTGCATGTGAAGCCAGTGGCATGGAATACAATAATTTGTTTATATATTGAAGTAATCACAGAAACACGAAGAGCCAGTTGGACTGGGACAAAAACATCCAGGTGTAGAAGACACGCTTTTTTAATGCAAGGTTTTTACTGTGTAGATAATTTATCATGATTACAAGCTTGTGATAAATGTTTCTCGTGGCACCTTTCATTTCTGCCAGATGCTCTATGTAATGAACACTTCAGTATGATCATTATATCCCTGCCTCATAAAATTGCATGTGTTCAAGTTGTTTATGCAATCGTTGTTTTGTTTTATTCTTAGAGTTCTTCCACTATTTCACCACCACCACATTCTTGTGGGCTGCCACTCATACATCATAGGGCTAAATGTAAGAAGACTGCTACGTACTGTCCTCCATTTTTAATCTAAAGCATTTTTCGCTGCCAACAGAAGCGCGAGTCTCCCCCTTTCAGATGCTTATATACCCATTTGGATCCATAGTTTATGATATGATGCACAAAAACAATACTGATGATCCAGTACCAATTGAACACGTTCAATTCAGCCCTAATTCATAATAAAGGGAGAGTCTTCAGGATAAAAAAAAAAAAAAACTTTCATCCACTTTTCAGGCGGATATGATGTGTTTTGGTCCTGACAAATCAGACTACCACGATCCCATTTTAATATTGATTTAGTTTACTCCATGTACACAATCATACTATCTCCATTGTGACACACAATGTAACACAATACAGCAGTACCTCGGCATACGAATACGAATCAAGTCCGGAGGCGAAATTTTGTATAGCAAAACATTTTCCCATAGGAAATAATGTAAATGCAGATAATCCGTTCCACGCAAAAATATTACCAATATTACAAATTTAACACTACAATCATATTTTCATATATTTCCATATATAAAAACAATCAAAACATTTAGAAAATGCATGTACATGAAGTAAAATATGAAATAAATTGACATTAAACCATACTTAATTTTTATTCACGATTTCTCTTGGCATCTGCTGCTTTAAAAATTAAACTTAAAGTGGCTGCCCTTTTTCCTTGCTAGCGTTCTTGGGACCCATGGTGCTAAATCTTGCAAAATAAATAAATAATAAAAGAAAAATAAAACTTGCTGGCTGGCTGTTCATAGAGTGCCGTGTCCAAGCACATTAATAGAAGGTTGAATGAAAGAAAAAATATATGCGTTTAAACAAGGTGCACAAGCAACAAGGATAACCACAGCTTTGGGAGGATTGTGAAATGAGGCCCATTCAGGAATTTGGGGGAGATTCACAAGGAGAAGACAGCAGCTGGAGTCAGTGCTTTAAGAGCCACCCCGCACAGATGTATCCAAGACATGGGCTACAACTGTCGCATTCCCTGTGTTAAGCCAGTCTTGATCCCATACTAGGTGAGGACAAAAAGGACTGGACTGGTGCTCAGTGGGCCAAAGTCCTCTTTTCAGATGGAATTCAGTTTGGCATTTCATTTGGAAATCAATGTACCAGAGTCTGGAGGAAGAGAGGAGAGGCACAGAATCCAAGTTGCTTGAAGTCCAGTGTAAAGTTTGAACAGTAAGTGGGTGCTTGGGGAGCCATGTCGTCTGCTGGTGTTGGTCCACTGTGTTTTTATCAGTTCCAAGGTCAGTGCAGCCATGTACCAGGATATTTTTATAGCACTTCAGGCTTCCCTTTGCTGTCCAGCTTTATGGAAACGCTGATTTCATTTTCCAGTAGGACTTGGCACCTGCCCACACTGCTAAAAGAGTACAAATACCTGGTTTAAGGACCATGTTATCCCTATGCTTGTCTGGTAAGCAAACTCATCATACCTAAACTGCAGAGACAATCTATGAGGTATTGTGATGAAGATGCGAGACACCAGACCCAACAATGCAGAAGAGCTGAAGGCCGATATGGAAGCCCAGGTTGCTCTGATAACACGTCAGCAGGTGCCACACTGCATTCGCAATAGTCCAATATTTCTGTGTTAATCTTATTCATTCTTATTAATTGGTCTTAAAACCCAAAATTCAGTATCTCAGAAAATTTGAATATTATTTAATTAGCTGTAAGCCATAACCATCAAAATAAAAAATAAAAATAAACACTTGAAATATATCAGTCTGTGTGTAATGAATCTATTTATTTATTTATTTATTTAGAAATTTTATTTAAAATGTGAAACTCGTACATCACCTTTTTGATGATTTTCTAATTTTATTGAGATGTACCTACAGTACATGTACAACTTAGTCGGCATTTGATTTGGCTCAGTTTATTTGCTTGTATGCTGAAAATGCTTTCCATGCAGAGGCAGATTTTTTGCTAAATTTAATTTCTTAAGGTCAATAATTAGTGAGGCAGGGGGTATGCCGAGCTACCACTGTCTGGCCTTTGGTTGAAAAAATTTAATAATATTAAGAGGGAGGACGAAGCAAACTATACAAACAAAAAGCTTTCAGAACAAGAGACCTTGTGATGCTACATTAGTGCTGTTAGCTACAGTAGCACCAGCTCAGGTAACCACAGCCAATCCCCTGGTCCTTTCCACGGTGTATAAAAAAAAAAAAAAAAAAAGAAATTACATTATAGCCACTTCACTACTGGTGAGGGAATGAGCATTTATAATGCACTTTAATGAAAGTGATAAACTAATTTATTTTACAAATGTTCCACAGCATTAAATGCAACTAAAACGTATTCTTTACAGCCTTACCCGCTACATTTTATAAAGCGGATTGACTGGTTCTGTATTTTCCAGAATTTAATTCAATAAGCAAGCCTTTATTTAATACGAATCCAAACTTAAAGCTATCTGTGAAATCATTTTCTTTCATGGAGATATATAAAAGAACGCATTGAGGTAAACTTATGTTTTTACTCAGTTGCTTTCCTACAAAATTACATAAAGATGTGCTTCAAACCTGCTTTGTATATAGAGCTTCTTCTAGTTCTCTGGATATTTTGAAGACATAAAAATCCACAGTTTGTGTCCTTACTTAAAAGGTCCCATAGTTTACCATTTCTTTAACAAGTTAACATGGGTCTCAAAGCTCTCCAAAGGGTGTCCGTTAATGCTGCAGCTTAATTACCCCTCACATAATGCATTTTTAGACCTCAAACTGCGTTTCATTCCTCCTTCAAACATGCCGTTTCAATGATATGTAAATGAGCGACTGCTGAGCACCACCCCACCTGATAACATCAGAGCTGACCAACATGCCAGGGGAGGAGCTCTTCTTATATAAGGTCACAATCATGGACAATTTTGATTTTACAATACTATGAAGAATATGACTATAGCAGGAGGGACAGAACTTTTTCTAACAAAGCCCCAAAGTTATGGAGTAGCCTTCCAATTAACGTTTAGGATTCAAACACAGTGTCAGTGTTTAGGTCTAGGCTGAATCATCCTGGTGCCCCGCTTCTAGTTAGAGATCTCGTCACGTGGAGGCCCCATGTGGTCTGCTTGGGATGGGTGTGCCGACGGTTCCACTTTACCATGAAGACGGTCCTGACCTTGGGTGATACAGACAGCTGTTCTCTAAGGACTTGTGAGAACAGTTGCTCAGTAGTTCAGGACTGGAATTTCCTACAGTCTTGTGCCTACAATAATGAAATAGACTCCTAATAAACGTACACACTTCTGTTATACTGAACTTTTTGCCACCCAACCAACAGTATGACTGTAGATCAATTCCTGCTATTCGGTATCGGCCAAAATGAGGATGGGTTTCCTGTTGAGTCTGGTTCCTCTCAAGGTGTCTTACTATTGTCATCCGTGAGTTTTTCCTTTCCACCATCACCCTCGGCTTGGTCATCAGGGACGATCTGATCATTTTCATTTATACATATTTTCTCACATTTCAAATTCATTTCCATGTTGTTGTTTTTTTATTCTGTAAAGCTGCTTAGTGACAATCACTGCTAAAAACCCAGGCCTAAAAAAAGATGCTGAGAAATGTTGATTCTCATGGTTTTAGTTTTTAGTACACACAGTGGAGACCCATCTCAATGTCTTGAAATGAGTAAAGGTGAATTTTACATATGACCCATTTAATACATCAAAGACTGCATTCCTGTCTGGTCAGACCGCAGTATAGTGATCATGAATATTTGTTAAGTAGCAGTTGTTAGCATGGCTGACAGGTCTTGCATAGAGGTCACCAGTGACCTGCGCTTCATTATGTCTGGTTCTCTTTGCTGGGCCATCGGCGGGTTCGGTGATGGAGCTGAACTCAAACTGTTCCTGACAGTAAATGTGAGTTTTAAAAGTATCAAGGGCAAGAGTGACCTGAATACCAAAGTAAAATCAGCATTGATTAGAGAGCAGAAACAGGCAATGAAAACCTCTGGACATGTAATGACATAGAATCTCTTTACTTGTGAAGAAAAAAAAAAATAAATCGTGACCTATTTTGAGGGTCATAAAATGACCTGCTTGTGCTAGAGCCTGGCTAAGTGCATGGCCAAGATTTTGTATTATTTCACCATTTGTTGCTAGTCTGCATCAATTGGCGCAACTACTAATGTAAATGTGCAAACACTGAGGCCAATTTTTCTAACCAACAGGTTTATTTCATGGGTGGCACCAGATACACACAGACTCGAGGCAAGTTCTTACAGAAAAGGGTCATTTCATTTGGAAAATGGGAGATGAGAAAGAAAAAAGGAAGGAAAGTTGTGAGGGCATTCACGTGCGGGTCTGGAGGCAGTGCTCAGCTGGCATGCAAGCGAGTGATGGCGGCGGATAGAGAGGCAGAGTGGGCACGCGTGGGCAGCAGCTCCTGCATGCTCCCTCGAACACTTTCCTCTCATTGACTGGCCAACCGACCCCGCCCAGCACTGCTTGGGTGCAGCCACAGACGAAAGAGAAACGCACTCCCAGCCAACGTCAGCCGGCGCTCCTCCGGTCCTGCAGTGGCGATCACGGTTGGGGGAAAGAGGCCTTAATGTGGATCACAGCGGCCTTTTCCAATTTAGCAGCAGGATCCCAAGAGCTGGTTCTTAGTGAAAGGCGAAAGTGCCGCAGGAGCTCACATAGTCTTTTCGGTGGGTTCCTCAACATGGAGATCAAACGTCTGCACTCAGTTCTTTGGCCTTTGAAGTCCCTGGGGCGCATTACATTACCCCACTCACATGCCACTCTTCCATGTTTAGTGTCCGCCGCGCTCTGTAAAGACGCATTAACGATGATATAACGATTAACCAATCGTGCCTATTTAGTGAGCCTACAGAGTGTGCAAGGAGCGACAACAGATTGAGGCGCACTCCCATCACTGGTGCATGCCGTGACAGAATGCATTGTGTGCATTATTTCAATTAAAAACAAAATAAAAAATGATACACTTGTGGAATACAGAAATATGGGGAAAAACATACAGCATGGTGTGTTAATGGTGTGATGCATGAACATTTTATCACCCCCCTCAGGTCATGGACCAACTTCTCCTGTTCTATGGTAGCTCTATCTATGTGCAAACCTAATATCATGCACCATTGAACCTTCTTTGAATTTGCCGCAGTGGCGAAAATGTTTATAATGTGAAAGTGACAAAGTCATTGTGCACGCCATCTTAGAAGTACATGAATAGTGATCTTTTCACTGTCTGTTAAAAGCAACCCATTATACAGAGCCATCATATTTCAATGGCAAAGCACTTTATTTCAGCCTTTATTACATTTCTAAGTGTTTTCATGTCTTTCTAAGCCCTCAAGTTCAGGGTGAACCCAGTGAAGTTTGACCTTGATTCGTCATTGCAGCATTGGCTTTGCTCTCAAATGCTGCTTCACTGTCCTTTCAGTGATACTGCAGTTTGGTTCAGTTACTCAAGACTCGTCTTTTTTCTGCCTCTCTCTTAATGGTGTCCTTGTTGGTCTTCAGCGACACATAATTCCGGATGGCTGTCATGTTCACACAAAAGTGAAACATCTGCGAGACTTTCAAATTGGCTGTGATGTGGGTGAATTCTAATGAGGTATTATGCAGCACTCTTGTGGGAGAGACGAAATGAGAGCCAACATGCGTTACTCGGGGTGGGTAGCAGAGCTGGGCTGCTTTTTTTCTTTTTCCCCTTCCAAGTCAGTGTCAGAGACATGTGGACAGACTGACATGGCCTTATTATGCGAGTGCCAGCATCACAACCTAACCAATCCAGCATTATACAAAACAACAGTAACACGAGCATCTCTTATATGGATTCCTATGATGAATTGACATCGGTCATTCTCTCTATGAAATATTTAGTGAAGTTCAGATTTTGCAACATTTCAATGAATATCAAACAGGGCTGCAAAAAAATAAATGGCTCAATAGGTGATAATTATCCCAATCAACAAATCAGTTTGCTTAGTCATATCTTAGAAATGAGAACCGTTTAATAGCTGTTTATTATTCACGCCATCATTCAAACTTCATTTTGTTAAATGAAAAAATAGTTTTTAAATAGCACGAGAAACTTGAAATTTGTGATTTTGCCTCCATCTCGTTGTCTAAGCTGTACTATTATGAATCAGACATTCATTAGCAGGAACCCAAACAAGCCAACATGATAAAGAGCTTCATTAAACTATAAAATTGATAAAACTTTTTTCTACTACATCAGAATAAACCAAGCTTCTTGAATGACACGTAACAAGGCTGTAACGTCAACCTTTAAGTTTCAGACATGAACACGAGCTTTTGGCTGCTTTCATTTTTAACGTTTGCATCGTCATAAAAGGCATCTCTGCTTTGCGAAGACTGCAGTCTGCTTTTACCTTTTTGACTAGCTCTTTTTTTTTTTTTTTTTTCTCCACTCTTTGCTGACATCATTCAAAGTTCTGTCTGCGATAGAAACACAGCGTGGATCTCGTCCTTGTATTTCTATCGGTCACACTGACATGAAAACCATTTTCCACATTTGAAGTTTTTCCCCATTCACCTTTATCTACGCTGATGCCTGTATGATAGACAAGAAGTTTTTGCCCCTTTATTTTACGTTAAACAGGCTTGGTTTTCCAAAAAAAAACAAAGAAAAAAAAATATGTACAGCTGTGTGGTGCAGTGTGGACACCTAACCTGACCATCTCTCTCTCTCACACACAGGAGACAAAATACTTGCCACAAGGTTGAAGGCACACAATTGCCCACAATGTGTTTGTATGCTGTAACATCAAAATTTCCTTGCAGTAGAAGTAAAAAGCCCAAAACCTTTTGCATCTTCACAATGTGAGGTCCATAAACAAATGGAACAAATGGACAAGTGGCCCAAACCCTGAACTCAACTCCACTGAACACTTTCAGGATAAATTGGAACGCGGCCTACACTCTAGACCTCCTCATTTGACACTTGACAGTGCCCCACTTCACTCACTCTCTTGTTGCTGCATGGCCAAAAATCTTCAAAACTGCATTCCAAATCTAGTGGAAAGCCCTTGCAGATGGGTGGAGGGTGTTATAACAGCAAAGCATGGACTAACTCAATGTTAGGTCCTTTGGTTTTGTAATGGACACATATGAAAGTGATAGTCAGATGTCTACATACAGGATACCTGGTCATATAGTGTATTAGCGTTAATGCTCATCATTCATGGGTAAAGAGTTTTTAGAAAAGGTTAAAAAGTTAAAGCTAAAAATAGGCTGATCAGCTGTAATCAGTGATATTATTGTTTCAGGTTGAAGCCCACACACGTCTGCCTGTCTTTCTGTACGGAACTCCCAGCCTAACCTATTAATACAAAGAAATAAAATGTGAGTTCGAGTATCTTATGCCTTGTTTACGTTAAGTTGTACCTACATTTAAATTAAGGCAGACAACCTTATCCAGAGCGACTACATTTGTTTTTCATGTTTTTCATTGTGAGCAGTTGAGAGTTAAGGGCCTTGCTCAAGGGCCCAACAGGGACAACTTGGCAGTCACAGGATTTGAGCCTGGGACCTTCCGAACTGTAGTCCAATGCCTTAACCACTGAGCTATTCCAGACCCTAGTCCAGACGTCTTTCACTGTCAGACAAATACACTCCCTGTTTAAAGTAAATGATTAAATCCAGCACATGACCTCTCATATCACTTTTACTTAACATTTTGATTTTAGCGCATAACACTGCGCTCTCAGTTTGGGTATTTTACCTGCCCTCACCTGGGACTGCTGCAGATATGTTTGCTCTAACAATCAGTGTTTTCTCTCATAGTGGTGCTTCACATTACTGCATCAAGTAGCATTACAGTTCTAGAACATATGAGAAACTGGTTTTAAACTTCCCACAGGAACAAAAAGCACACAATGATCGGTCCTCACCTCTTTGTAGTGAAAAGTTACTGGAGGCATGCTGTGTTGGGCATTTGTGTTTCATGATGATTTTCGCACTTTGTAAGTGCATTAAGGTCGTTTCTGTGTCTTCTGCATATTCTGTGTACTTACGGTAAACCATCACATTGATTGGCTCTGTTGAGTGAAATTCAGGAAGGACTGGCAAAGTTTCATTAAAAGTTCTGTCCAGGGGGACTTCCGGTGGCAAGATGAGGTGGTAGTCGTGTTTTGCTTGCGCTCTCATTGACTTTTATTTTATTAGCGTTAATTACCCATAAATTTACCCTGAAGTGAGATAATTCTGTTTATACCAAGAGCCTGCATCTACGGTCGACGTATCTGTAGGAAAATGGCAAGCAAAAATGTAAAAAAATCGACGACAAGACAAACGCGGCTCGATAGCCCTGTCTTAAAGCAAAACATCATGGAGGCCGCTGTGATCCCTACAAGGGGTGTCAGCCATTGCGGTGAGCCTTCCTCGCTTGAAGACAATTCACTCCTTCAAATGATCAAAACTGAACTGACATCCTCCCACGAACAGATGACAGAGACCCTTAAAACAGAAATGGCGAATTTCCGATCTGAGATCGGATTGATTATCGAAACCCTCCGCTCGGATGTCAAATCTAAAATGGACGCCTTGCAACTGGAAATAGCGGGCCAAATTCATTCCGTTCAAACCAAACAAACTGATATGTCTGACACCATGGAGAAAATGGAAACAACACTCAATTCTCATCATGACTCGCTCGAAACAATTGAATCTACAGTGTCAACTCTAAAAAAACAAATATCGAAGCTGCAGGAACAACAACAA
>JAQMYJ010000039.1:28516224-28529185 GCA_030014305.1 Clarias laeviceps
ACTAAATTTAAGTGGTTCAAGATCCAAGTTCAAGACCAGGTGGCGTCCTTTCATAGATTATATCAAAAACCAAATATGACTACAAGAGGACAAAACTATGTGGCTGTTACCAAGTTTTGTTTATGATGATTCTGATGATATCTCCTGTACACAATAGAAAAGCACTTTGTATATATGTTATAGTGTTGGTTATATTATATAAGGTATGTGGGTAATTTTTTTTTTTCTCTCTGTTTTTTGTTTTGTTTTTCTCTTTTTCTTTTCGTCTATCTGTTGTAAAAAATTTGAAAACAATAAAAAGAAATAAAAAAAAACAAAACAAACAAAAAAAAAAGTTCTGTCCAGCCAGTTTGGCGTGATGCTGTGACAAAATCGCCTGGACAGACAGATATTTGACCGGTTTCTGGTATGAAACTTAAAGATATCATTGAAAAAGTTTTGAGTTCTGCCTAATGTACAGACAAAACCTCTCATTTATATAGATGACATTTGTAACTATGCTGACTACTACTAATACTCCATCATCATCTTCATCTTCATAATATCTTACTGAAGTGGCTGAGCTTCACGCCTGGATCACATAGAAACCTGAAAGGAGACAAAAACTGCCAGACATGCTGCAAATAAAATACTTTCACACTTCTGTTCCGCTGTCCTTAATGTATATAATTGCTAAAGTACCAGTGTCAACCGCATCCAACTTCAAGAGAAGCCTGATGAGAACAAAGACTGGTGGCAGATATTAATAACTCCCCATCGCTTACATTAGTGCCGCTATTTCTCCATGGTAACCTTCAATTACTGTACGCCCATGCACTCCACGCAACATTTAGAATGCCATGTACTATTATGCTCTTGTCCATCCTTATGCTTGACAATAGCAAAAGCCTTATTGTAGCTCTGAATAGCATGAGCACTCATCCGAAAAATATACAAATTCCCTTTCAATCCAAATGACGAGTAATTTTGCTATATTAACATTCATCAGGGCATTCTTCATACCTGCGTCCTTTTTATCTGAGGTCTCTGGGACAATAAAAAAAGAAAGCCTATAGATAGCAATTCTTAATAACCTCACATAAGCAATAATCTTGCAATTGTGTTACTGCACAGACCTCCTAGCAACAGATACAAAGAGGTATATTCAAACAATGTTCTAATATACCTCCTCTACCCTAGGTGGTAGCGACCAGTATGCATCATTATATTATTTTATTATACATTATTATAGCTTGCTCCATCAAATGAAATGCATATATATTGGTACTTGTTCTAGAAAGGAACACTATGACAGACTATGCATTGGTGGCTGAAGTGAAGTTTGTTAACCTGTTTAGCAGGAGGGAAGACAAAAAACGCAAAGTAGACCGTCACACACATATATTTGATTTGTTTATACTCTCCCCCACTATCCCATGATTGCCTACAGCTCCTGTCAATCAGTGTGCACCTTTAAATATTTCATGACTGAAGTTGACATGATGACGTTTGCATGCATGACAGTCATATTGTGCCAGGTGTGACCAAACACATCACTGATGTGTAGGGCAAAAGCAACGTAGGAACCTCTTAATGTAAAGTTTTGTTTTTCCTCCTCTGACTTAGTAATCATGTTTTTGATGCGCTGTCAGTTATATGGGGTTATATGGGGCCTACATACACCTCCTAGTGAGACAGAGAGAGAAAAGAAGTTGCCATTCCAGAAGGGTCAAATTACTGGTCTGCAGCAATCAAAGAAAATAACCAAGAAGATTTAGTTATTGGACTGGAACTAGGTTAAGAAACCTTCAAAACATGATCAAAACCTGGATAGCATCCCCCCTGTTGAAGAAAAAAAAAAAAAAAAACATTTAGATTAATAATGCAGTGTATTATGAAAATGGAATATTAAAACAAACTATAAATAACTGCGATTAGCCAATCAGAATTCAATATTGTAACACGCTGCTCACAAGCTCATACAAGTTTGCATCCTTTTTCGCGCTGTTCGCATTTTCGCAATGGCCAAGAGAACAGTTCAATGACAGCTTTTGACTTATTTCAAAAAGAAGAGAACTGAAGGTATGATACATACGCACAAAGCGGAGATGACTCAGTTTAACAGAAGTTGTTTTGTTTTTTTCATTAGACTTTGTGGCTTCACCTACATGCTTGTGTACAAAAGGGTCAAAATAGACATTTAAATGCCATAATAGTAACTTGATTTGTGTGCATGCGCGTGTGTGTTATGTGAGAGAGAGCCAAAGAGAGAGAGAGAGAGCCAAAGAGAGAGAGACACTGGTGCATAATCATACAAAACTACAGTACTATTCAATTATTTAATTGCTAATGTTTTATGTAGATTTTTATTGTACTCTTATAATCTTCCCCAGATGAAAGCCATGGAAATGATCTAATGAGTTTTGACAATTGCATGTTTAAATGCATGTTTTGTTTTGCTGGCTCCAAGTTGATTTAAATTAACTTTACCGTATATCAAGTAGGCTTTTATTGTCATTCCAACCATATACAGTTCAGTACACAGTGAAACGAAACAACGTTCCTCCAGGACCAAGGTGCTACATGTATGCAACAACATAAATTTACAACACAACTCTACCGGAACCAGCTAGCTAACTAAGAGACCTAATTAGCTGACTAGCTCAGATCTGACAGATTTTTTGTTAATAAAACCGTTCTTAAGAATGTGACATATTTTATGATTGACATTCAGTGTTGTGATCTGAGGTTGCTTCAGTTGGTCAGGTCTAGACTCAGTAACGTTATGTGGCAATAAAATAAAGTCAGCTGATGACCTGAATCTACTGAATGACCAGGTGTACAGTATCACATCTATGGACACTTTTCTTCCCTGATGGCACAGGGCATATTACAGAACTCGATACATCAGTGCTACATCAATGCTATTGTAAGCAAAGCTAAAGGTGATTGGATACATTTTTTGAAAGTTTTTTGGCCAGGCAGAGTATGTGCATGTACATCGGTAAATCAGCATATTCAGTTATTATTTAATACTAATATGGCGATCATATCTGTTATGATTAGACACCTACCAGTTCGAAATGAACTAGTGAAATAATGTCCCTGAAAATATAAGAAGATTAATGGGAGATGTTGAAATCAGGACCAAAGCCTGTGTGTAATCCAAGACTAGAGTGGCCTGCTTGTGTTGCATTGATTTGTTTTATCAGTATGCTGAAATATACTGATTAAACACGACAATTCTTACAATATCACACCAGAAGAAATGACCTGAACTGAAGTGTTTAGTATCGAGAATTATTAGAACAAGAAAAGAAAACTAACTGAAGTAATAATTACTTGTTAAATCAGTTTTGCTTAGTTCAGATTACAATAATCAATATCAACTTGATGCAGGATATGGCATGTTCTGCATTTAATTGTTGCCAGATCCTAGAGACACTTAGACTGTACATATTCATACATGGGCAAAATTAAAGCATAACCAAAACTGTTGAAACAATTAGGCAGGCATGGAGCATTCTGCTACTGTAGCTAGCACATGTTATTTCTACTGATATACTACTGCATACATTAATTTCTGGGTTTGGGGAGATCACTGTCGATTTTAATTTTGTACATCTACGGAAATAATCTCCTTTATCTAGAAGTGCGCTACATTTTGCAGGCCGATTCCGTAGTAGCATATTTTAACAATGAGAATGAGGTGAGAATAACACAGCAAGAGAAGTTTAGGTTTTCATAAGTCATGAAAAAGTTATTTATTTTAATATCTCCATGGAATTCACATTGCTTCCTGAAACAGGCAGTTTAATATCTTATCCAACTTCACAGACCTTGTAAACACTCTTTCAAAAAGCTGAAAGGCATGCAAAATGCGTACACCAGGTTAACCTACTAATTCAGCTTGTTCCCCTTCTTCGTTTTGCCTCCTCCTTCCTCAATTAGCGTCGTTTCAGTAATAATAACTGCAGATAAGAGGAAGCAGTAGCTATTATTTGCTTTGGCACACAGGTCAACCCATTAAAGTCACTTTTGGCTGGGTTGCGTGGCCACTTGTATTTCCGGCCGAATCTTAATGAGAATGACATTTAGTCATTAGATATGCCATGTTTCAGGTGAACAAGATTAATGTGCTCATATTCTGTAAATCATTTAATTACTATTCAAGGGAAATTTTAGCCTGGATAATTATCTGCTTAAACGTTTGTCATCAACTACAACATTAAAGCCATAAACAAACAACTCGAAAGACCTAGATGGGGACGATCCCTATTGATAGATAATGACAGACTGCAATCAAATGTTGCATAGATCTTCTCGTGCTTCTACCAGTTGACTCAGTACACCAGCATGTTGCTGTTTTGACACAGTACAGCAGAAACCATATCATCCACAGTACCATACAACTGGAGAAAGAAAAAAAAAAAAAAAAAAAATTTATTTTCAAACGTACATTTTGTTCATTAGATTAAATAACAGTATCCTAATAACAATATGGCAAAACCTGACACCAATAAAAAAAAAAAATTCTATTATAACGGTCATCCTAGACCAATAAATAATTATCTTTAAAAAGGCAGCAAGCACGTCAAATCTTTTATCTATACTACTGAAGAAAAAAAAATAAGTTTTGAACAGACTGTCAGGTCAAGCAATGAATCTCAAATATATCCGCAGTTAAAAATACCATTAAAGATAACTGTACACGAGATTTAAAATAATAATAATAATAATAATAATAGGTTGCCAGGAATTTAAATGAGCTACACAATGAAAAATTAAAAAATCTTGATTGTTGAATTTTCCAAGTTTTACAATGGACTATTAGATGCTTCCTAAATAACAGCACGCTGACAAAAAGACTCCTATGGGCAAGCCACAAAAATCAGGATGTAATGTCTGCCCATGCATGTCATTTGTAATAAAAACAGAAGAAAGAGTACCCCCAGCAAAATTCAATTACACATTCTACACTTTATTTGCAGAATCTTGCCTTTAAAATAGATACAAAGAGAGTAATTTGTGATATTACTGAGTATGAATTCATGTGATTTGTATTATAGGTAAAGTTATATGCAAGGGCCATTTTAATATGAACACTTGCAATTACCTACAGTAAATAGAGACCCATGTGGCCGTAAACCGTTACCTTTGCTCTGAAAAATTAACCCAACGAGGAAGTGTCAAAATTCTCTCAACTTTCCCCAAAATTGAGTCAATCCCCATAGACCCCCCCACAGGTGTTCACTTGCATAGTGTATACTAATGTTAATGCCATTTATCATGTTATTTATTGTGTTTGTCTTCCTGAGGTAATGATTGTAATGCCTTAATCCAGGGCCGGTCAACCCTGCTCCTCAAGAGCCGCAATCCTGCATGTTTTTCAACTATCCCTGCAGTACTCACTGTTGATTAACTGGATCAGGTGTATTCAGTCGATAAAATTCCACCATTCAAAACACCATGTAACATCACTACCTTCGTGCATCACACTGGTAACGCAAGTACCTTCGGATACCTGGTGCTGCTCATGTGGAAAATCACACTATGAAAATGAAATATTGAATATTAATGAAACGACTGATAGCATTATAAAAAACATTGAATTGTGTAGAACTCAAATTTTGATCAATTTAAAAGATGTACTAAGAAATTGTTGTTGTGCAGGTTTTTTGTTGTTTTTACAGATTGGCCTACATACTGTAATAGTACAGATTTTGTTATTATTTTATATATATTATTCTATTATTTGTGTCATAATCTCATCCTCAATAATAATGATAACGTGTACATATCTTTTTTTCGAGCTCTGTTTTTTCCATGCTCCAGCAATGCACAAAGACTGATGGGATTTTTTTTTTTTTTTACTTCCGTCAAAGTCACCCATTGTTTACTTGTTCCCTACACCATTTCCAGTTCCCTTTAGCCCCCTGTAGTTTGGAATCACATTTAATATGGGTGAATACCCTCTGCAGGGAACTTTAAGCAGATCATAACACAGTCTGAGTCTTCCCCTACTCCACCCTCATCTTAGATGGTATCTTCTAGCTTCTGATTGACTGAACACACCTGATCCAGGTAATCAGCAGTGAGTAGTACAAGGATATCTGGAAAACAGGGTTTTCCAAATATCTGAAGGAGCAGGGATGGTCACCTACTGCCTTAATCAATCCTTACACTTAACTATGAATTACTAATCAGAATAAGCATTTGGACCTAGTTACTACTGTAGTGAAAGCTTTTAAGCAGAAAATGTATTGAACGGTACCAGACACTAGTTCTCCAGGAAGGATCACGTTACCCGGGTTGCCAAACTTTTTAGGAAGCAAACAAGCTGAATGAGTTTCCTGGAACCTCAAGCCTTGAGCAGAGCCCATTTGTATTCCATGATTATTATATTATAGCCATGTTTATTTTTTTCATATGTGAGACATCAGTAACCTACACTGACTTACCTGTTTCACTGGAAGGGGTGTCCATGGATTTTTTGCTTTTTAGATTCAGAATGTTTGTTTAAAAGGGTGTATTTCAATTCACATATAATGTACAACAGTTTCACACAGTAAGAAGCCTGAAAATTAACACCAGCACTCTGAATGCATGTACAACATCTATAAATAGTGAGTTTTTGCAATATAAAATGTATATTTGAAAATAAAAAAGGTATTTTGCTGCTGCTGCTTCTTTTTCTTTGTTACTTACCATCAAGCTTCAGTAAAAGTCTTGGCTTGTTTAATTCTTGTTTAATTGACGTCTGTTGTTCCATTGAGTTCAAGTCACTGAACTCAGAACCAGGTGCAGCCTGTTAACATCAGGAAAAAGAAGTACATACTCTCTTAACTGAAATGTGGCTTGTTAGACAATTCCTTATTCGGAATTAAAGCAGGACATTAGGCTTTATTTAGCAATAGTTTAGTAAATTCGGGTGTAACAGTTTATTAGTCCACGCTAACCTAAGTTTACACCAGATTCCCAAATGTTTTGGTAACGCCGACTTGTTCCGTCCTTACACACGGATGTTAATGACAGCGCAAAGCGCGTGCACCCCACAGCTCATTTGCATGAGGTGACGCCCACAAAACTCCATATAAGGCAATCAACATGACTAACATAGCCTATGTTAAAGAACATTAATTGATTCATTAATCTTTTGTACTGCTTATCCTGTACATGGTCTGGAGCCAATCCTAGGTGACTTTGACAGACACACCTTACAGGCAATGTTTATTAATTTAATAAATTTTCTATACCACTTATCCTGCACAGGGTCACAGGGACTGGATCCTATCCCAGGAGACTTTGGGCACAAGGGGCTTTGGGGTGGACTTGAGCTTATCCCATTAGATTTTGGTCCAAGGGGGTGGAGACAACAATTGCATGAGACCTGAGGTGAGAATCGAACCCTCAACCATGGAGGTGCTCCTGTATACATAAAAGTGACACAAAGTTGAGGAAAGCTCCATATAAAGTACGTAAAGCTCACACTAGGGCGAAAAAAAGGTGAAACTATGATAAAACAGCAAAAGTAGTTAATCTTGCTATCGTATAAACTGTAACTCTAGCTCTGTTAATTGTCACAATTAGTTTAAAAGCAATGTTTTGGATGAAACATTTAATGCCATATGTATGCCTACAATTATCCCATTACTTCATTATTTTTGATAGTTATGTAATTTCAATATGAGTATTTTCAATGAATCATTTACTTAAAGTGTTTTTATTATTATTATTTTTACTTATGACTGCTGAGTGCATTAGACAATGCTGGTTCCCAGCTGGAGTCCTCTAAAGCCACTCTTTTTTTTTTTTTTTTTTTTAGCCATGCATTTTGTTTTAGTTCTTTGCAATTGAGAAACTGATTGGATGCTTGTAACTGGCACACAATCATAAGTGGAGTGAATAAGAATTAATTTAATTATCAGAAACAATGCTGTTTATTTAAAATTGTTTATCGTTTTTGCTGCTATCTGGCATTTATAAAATAAATAGTGCTTGCTGCATCTTATTTTGAGGCGACAATATTCAGGAATGGACTTGATTTATTACTTGCTTCTTTAAATGGCAAAAGAAACGTCACTTTTCTCACAAAAATATCCTGAAATAAATCTCGCTTTGCGCGATAATTTATTTTTTATTTATTTATGAATAGAAGGCCTAAAATGTTTCTGGGACATTGTCTATGAAAAGGTCATTTTTTTTCTTTCATTTTCCTTAAGCTTCTATAACAGCAGGCTTAGTTCATCTTGATACCAGAGCTTTGCAATGCACATAGTTTTTAAATTGAAATATTCTTATGATAATATTACATTATTTTTTTGAAATCTCTTTTAATTCACACTAGGGTAAACAAATGCAAATCAAAATTAAACATACTGCTAAAATCTGGTTTATTTTATGTGAAATCATCATCTTTAATATGAGTGGTTTTTTTCTTTATTTTGGAGCTCCTAGTTCCCATGACAACCAACCACTTCTGTGTTATGTCCAGTATACAGCGTGTGTGCTTTATCCGATATTAATTAGGCCTGAAGAGGAAGAAAAGAGCTGGACATTTGAAGGCGAAAGCCATAGACATGCTGTCTGTATGTTTGAACACACTGATAGAACAAGGTGTAAACCTTCTGTTGGCTCTCTGAATGGGAACATGAAGATGCAATTAGAAGATATCTGTATGCCTTATTTTTCTATTGTGCCAGACATTTACTGTAGATGTTGTGAGTTTTCTTTGGACAGGGGAGGGATTTCAGAGGAACAGTTGGGATACTTTGGGTACACCAGTCTAGGTGCCAGAAGTATAGATAAGTCAATGGGGTAAAAATTGGGCTTGTAGGTGAAGAACTGGAGATTTCAAAACATTTTTAGGACACTGCTGTACAACTGTGGCTTTAGTGTGTATAGACTGTCCTGGTATACAAAAATGAGCTCCTGTTATCACTTATGTTCAAGCAGCTACAGTATAAACAGTCATTCCATCAATAGCCTGTCTTTTATCTCTCTCTTGAAATTAATAAGACAAAATACATACAGCTTGAGATGATCCTGAGAAACCAGACAATGCAAACTCATCTCTCTCCTGAAGACTCTTCGGTGGTGGAAAACTGACAGTTGCCACTGATACTGGAGTCTCCTTCCAAGTCTTCTAACATAAAGGTTCACTATATGAACAGGTATTCTTTTTCATTTTCAAATTTTCTTTCCATGCAATTAAAATTTTTTTTTTATAATTTGCCTTATGTTATGTCAAGAATCTCTTAATCTCTGATCCAGTAGTCTAGCCATTATAATTTGGCCTGTGTCACAGTAGCTACAGTTGCAATATGTTGCAATGTGTAAAATACTGTATGTTGAAGCTGATGTTTTGGAAGCAGACAAAAAATGGGCGAGCGTAAGGATTAGATTGAGGGACGAATCGTGATGGCTCGACGACTGGATCAGAGCAACTCCAAAACTGCAGCGCTTGTAAGATTTTCCCAGTCTGTAGTGGTCAGACCATACCAAAAGTAGTAGTAGTCCAAGAAATGAAAACCAGTGAAACGTGACAGGGTTATGAGCGGCCAAGGCTCACTGATGCGAGTGGGTTGCAAAGGCTGTCCCCTGTAGTCCAATCTAATAGGAGAGCTATAGTAGCTCAAAATGCTAAAAAAGTTAATGCTGGTTACCATAGAAATGTTTTAGAACACACAGTGCATCACTGTCTTGGTTGCAGAAGGGGCAGAAGGGGGACCTACTCAATAAAAGGCGGGTGATCATAATGTTGTGTCTGATCAATGAATGTGTATGAATGATGTATTGAAATTTGGATATTTATATAAAACGATCAGTCACATTACAGTCAGAACTACTGCCAGCTGCTGGCTGTTGTAAAAGATTAATCCACATGTTCTGATTTAGAAATTGGACCCGCATGGGTATCAAAATTATTTACTAAAGATAATCCAAGCTACCTTAATTAGGTAGACGTTTTCAGAAAGCAAATATTATTTCTTGAAATCAATCATTAAAAAAAATTGCAATCAAGACCTTAATTGGTCTTCAGTAAACACATCTGTAGTGACTGCTTGGTTTTGTGGATGGTATTCGAGAAACTGGATTGCTTATTTTATGGGGGAAAAAAAAGGAAAATTAAATTATCCTGAAGATGTTGATGGTGTAAAACGTTGTAAAGAATGTAATAAAATACTGTATCTCTCAGATTAGCTGTGAGCTGGAACTGAAATTGAAATTGATTAAGTACGACAGTTGTGAATCCAAGACAACGAATAGTGTATTCAGTTCTTCCTGCTGTATTTTTTAATATATATATATATATATATATATATATATATTTTTTTTTTAAGTACATTTCATATTCAGTTTGGGCTGAATAAGAAAAGAAATGGAATGATAGAATCAACCTCATAAGACTTTTTGTTTAATATGTTAGCTGTAATTCGCATAAAATGATTATCCGTTCAAATAGAGTTAATAAAAGTAATTTTATTTTTATTTACTTATTTAGTTCAAAATAAGCTGACATTTAGGCACAGATTTGCTACTTCAAAATTTCAAAATGTCCTACCATTCCATACTGATTGAGTAATTTGAGAGAAATCTTACAATACAAGACATTTGGAGATAAATTAGAAAAGAGTGAGTGACAATGAAAAATGGAAAGAAATCCAGAGAAATATGCAATTAATTTTTTTAAATACAAAAAATTCAGATTAGTTCCGACCGAGTAATCTGATTGGCCGTGAGCGACTTTTCCATATGTAAAGAATGACAACACTGGGAAGTTAACAATCATTAATCACACTAACTGTTGGTCTCCAGCATTTGTGAAAGTAAGTTGGTATGATCGTCAGTACTGGGATTCCTGCCAAAACCCACATTTAAAACCAGTCACAGAAGCACTTTCAGCAAGAAAACATGTCTGATTATGTCATCTTACACAACACTTTATCTCCTTATTAATTGCTCTTAAGTTGTTCCAAGTTGTCAGTGTCAACTAGGTAACATAAATTAACAGAAACTAACTAACTTACTAGGACACCTAATTAGCTGACTATCTAAGACAAACCAAATTTACACCATAAATTATCAAAAACTATTCTAAAGTATTATACAAAAGACATTACTATACCAAAGATAAGTGCAAAAGTGCAAACAGAAGCAGCAACATGACAACATGACAATGCAAAAAAACTGCGATATATTGAGATATAGTGGGTTGAGGTAGTGCAATTTAATGGCATGATGGATAAAAAAAAAAACAGCAAACATTTCTTGTGAGTAGCAGCAGAGACGAGAAAGAGTCCTTGTGCAAATAGCAGCTGATAATATAAATATTTGTGAAAAAAATAATAAAAAATCAAGTTTGGTGGATTGTTGTAGATCAGTGTGTATGTGTGTGTATGTGTGCATGTGAGGGCCCGAATGCCTCGGTACCTTTTTCCAGATGGCCTTTGTCCTGTTCTGGGCTAATGCAAGCTCCAAAGCAAACTAACACAAGGCTGAAGCACAAATCTCTCTCCAACCCTGATCTATTTGGCGTGTGGAACAAGGGATTGTACACGCTAGCACACTAGCTTTCCATTTTATGCTATTTGGGATTCAGTCCCTGAACCTTAGAGGTTATTCTTACGTGGAATAAAGGAAAATATAAAGTGAATCTTATAAGTTCCTCAGGAGTGCCCGCCACCTCCTCACGACAGCACTCCCTCTCAAGATATTTATTAATTAATGTTAAGCTCTAGATATGCTTCTGTGATAACAAAACATATGGCACATGACTTTTGCTTTATGCTTTTGCAGTTTACTCATCGGCAGTTTATATTTAGGTTCAATAAATCAGATGAAACATGTCGGTTAGTGGAGTTTTTTCCTATATATTTTTTTAACTGTGGCACGCGCACATCAGGAGAATTATTATTTATGCCCTTTATTTTTCATTCCGCAAAGAGCTTTGGTGGATTGTGGCATTTGACAGCATTATTAGTGCGTGGTTATTTTAGCATTCAATGTAAAATCAATTTTGGATGCCATTTTGTCCTGTGCTCCTCGCCAACAAGATATGTATAGTATAGTACCATACGTAATAATCCTCCCACATCTCTCCTGGGTCACAGAAACAGTAAAAGGGAACCGTGTCTTCTGTTCTTCTCTCATTCTTATTTTATTGAGACCTTTGGTTCTTTGTCCCTAAGACATTGCCCATCCAGCCAAGGAGAGATTGACTGTTGTTCCATTTAAGCTAAGTATAAGACTCCTCCATATATAAAAGGGATGGGTGTAATTTCAGGCGAATGGTTCACAAGCTCTCAAGACATCCATTATTATCCCCTGTAAAGCCACGAGCCATGCTGCCTCCAAAGAATTGTAAACAAAAGGGTGATAATTTGTTCTTTTTGTTCACTGTTGTATTTTAGTAACCTTCAATACTAAGCAACTTTGCCATTTGGGGGCCAAGGGCTAGATGAAATGCTACACACAAATAATCGAGATTTATGGCCGTCTTTTTTCCCCCCTACTCTCTCTGACAAGTGCTACTCTGCTCACTGCTCTGATGTCATTCGGTCATGCCACAGGATTAAATGTAGATCCTTTGTGCTGTGAAAGACAGGAAGGAAGGAACAAACGAAGGAAGCAGTATTAGTGTGTACATAACCTCCTGAAGCCTAGAAATCTAAATATGAAAAACACTTACTGTGGTACATTTTCGTTTTTTGTTAGACTTATGAAAACCAAATCCCATGCAAGTCTCCCTTCTAATCCCTGGTAAGAGGTGTTTGCTGTTTTGTAGAATACAATAGATTTAGTCAGTACAGGAAAATAATAATAATAATAATAATAATAATAATAATAATATACTGTATATATACAGTGACCAAAAAGTTAAGACCAAAAACCAAAAATTTTTTGACTCAAGTGATCAAGTACTTATTTGACACAGTAATTCACAAATAAATTGTTAAAAAATCATACAATGTGATTTCCG
>JAQMYJ010000039.1:28529285-28542735 GCA_030014305.1 Clarias laeviceps
GACCCCTCCATGATTTCTAAGTAAGAGAACTTGCAAAATCACAGGGTGATCAAATACTTATTGACCTCACTGTATTTTATATATATATATTCTGATATTGCATCACCTCGATTATCCTGCTGATTATTTTCAGGGATCTTTGTTTCATATATTTTGTTCTTACACCATCTCGTCTGCATCCACAATTATATTAATCATGAAATGAATGATTAAACATTTACTTTATAGTTTAATGAGCAATGTTAATCCGTTCATTTACCTCACTAATTACCTAAAGCATTCTGATTAACATGGACTCGTACAGCATTTACACATACAGTACATTCCATTCAGCCATGCATGTTCCCATGTACTATCTACTGTAGATGTTAGGTTCTGCTACAGTATATACTGCTCACTAAAGGCAAGCGGTGTGTATTATTATTTTTATTATTATCTGTACTCTATTATATTAGATTTCACTCTGTTTGAAAACATTGTACATATTGATTTTTTCCCCCCACTGAAGCCAAGATTTGTTCCATGGACTACTGAGACAGATAAATATTGCTTTTATCTGGGGTACATCTTAATGGCAGTGTTTACAATAAAGGCTCACATCTAATCTCATTGTGAGCAGAAAAGATTGCTTTCCTTTGCAACACCTGAAAAGTATCAATTTTCCTCACTTCTCATTTCGCACATAGGTTTACTGACATTATACCACTTATGAGGTGCATTTGACTGAATTATTAAAACAACAGATTTTGATGGCTAGAAACAAAGAGAATGTGAAAGACATTTGAGCGCCATGAAAAAGCAAAGCAACTGCCGTCAGGCAAGCGATTGAGTTTATTTAGTTATTTATTTATTCTAGATTTGAGACCAAACCCTATAATTATGATCACAGAATGAGAGGCAGACATATCTTTATTTGGCTATTGCAACTAGCATGGCTGATCAAACCAATCCAATGAGCTCCAAACCTATTTGGATTTCCGAAAAGATTTTAAAGGCACTTTGATTCCATTATGTATTCCGGTGTATTAGAAAAGGGACATTAGTCCAAAAGTGCGGCTTGAATGGCTAAGTGGAGCCCTGAAGTCTCTACATCTGAAACAATTCCGTTGTACGTAACTGGAAGTGAGAAACTGATCATTTGAAAATGAACGAATTTCTGGTGCAAAGTCTAGTTTCCATAGGGACCATTATGCCAGTTGTGCTGTCACTTTACATCTGAGGGGGATTGACTCTGTCATGTTGCACAGAGAGAGAGCCCAAGAGAGGTCCGCTCTCATCATCTGAGGTTCCGTATCACCACGAATTTAGCCTAATGGAATCATCTTATGGAAATGGCTTTCGGCCGAACCAAGGTTATGGAGGAAATATTGATAATCACTTTTGTTTTCCTCACTGTGGATCATGACACGGAGTGAATCACATTTCCTATTACTGGTCTCCACCTGGCTCTATTATAGCTGGACAACAGGTGATGGGATGCTGCTGAAGCCAGGAAACTACTGCTTTCTCTCTCTCTCTCTCTCTCTCTCTCTCTCTCTCTCCCAGTCACTCAGTCATGGTGCCTGTCACAGGGGCCTCCTGAGACCCAAATGGGTTTTGAATGTACCTCTCACAGGTGAGAACAGATGGAAATATGGTCCCTTTTACTGCCTGACCCCTGAAAAAAGGCTTTAGCTGAAAGTGTAATATGTTGGGTCATTTAATTTCCCTCTGCTTTCAGGGATGTTTTTTCGTTTTGTTGTGCTTGACAAGTAGGAGATAGCCATTTTTCCTGCTCTATTTCTTCCCTTACTCAAATTAGATCATATCGATATGGTGAACAACTACATCAGTTATTAGAATAAATATTATGAAGCTAAGAACTGATGATTTAAATAAAATAAAATAAAATATTTAAATGAAAAGCTTCACAAATACCCCACATTCGTTTAACATAACACATGGAAATAAATACATTAATCAATTTATTTATATTCAGTAAACACATTTTCTAAGTAATTGACCTCACTGTATATAACACAGAAACACTGCTTAGTTTCAAATACAAATTAATCGCATGGCATCATGCACGCACACACACCTTCACAAACTCTTTCACACCTTGGGCATTTTACAGTAGCCAATTTAGCTACTGGCATGTTTTTTTGTAGAAGTGTGAAGAAAATCTAGGGAACCTAATGTAACGCATGAAGAGAACGTGTTAAAATAGTCCAGGATTCAAATTAGTGATCTCCGGATGGTATGGCAAACGATTTTTGAAATATCTGGAATATATAAGATTTTATTTTTTTTATTACAATTCTAAACTAACTTGGCATATAATTCATTCCTACCACACAGGAGGCTGTGCTGCCTGCCAATGTGTAAATAGTTTAAAGTGCCTCACATGTTGGATTATGAAGGAATGGCAACATTTTACATCAAATGGCAACATACTTTATATAAATAAAATAAAATATAAAATTATTTTTTTTTAAATAGATTTTTAGTCAGTGTGTAGATAAGCAACGTTTGCTCTCTTGTAATGTTTACAAACATAAAGCTTCAATACAAGGTTTGTATAATTAGTATATAAATAAACGACATAATTAATTTGATGAAAAGGTTGTAAAACTTATTTTAGGTTAAATTATTTTACACTATTACAGGCATTAGGCCAAAATAAAAGCAATCACAATTTTAGGAAGTGACGTTCAATATGGTCAAAGTGTTCAAGTTTCAGCATACTTCAAAAAGCATGTAAAAATAAAGTGAGTAAAAATGTGTTATTAAAGAATGTTGAAGTGAAATTGCAATAATACTGTACAGGCATTGGTCCATGTAGAAAAGACTTAATTTGATCACACCCAGGAAAACATTCATAAATTGTTTACTTAAATTGTATCCTTTAACCAAGTTCAAATTAAATGATGATGTAGTATATGTTTTAAATGTCTTAAAGTAGTTTTTTTTTCAGAAGTTGAAGTAGAAAGTTAAATGCAATATTGACATTATCACACTTAGAAATACTACACTTTTATTTAGTTCTCACTTGAGTTAAGCTGGTTTGTTGATTTCCTTTCCGTTTTCTAAGTTCCTGTGCTTTGAAACACCTGACTTGTCCCTTGTATTCATTATCAAGCTCTAAATGAACTAAACTGGAAGGGCTTCATTGAACCCTGATATTCTCTTCCTGTTTTACTTGGATCAATCTTGGCCCTGGCCTCCTGGGGGTCACTTTTAACTGTGTTAGTCTTGTAAACTCTTTTATAATATATTTGAGCTATAAAATAAGCATAGTTTACACGTCTTGTTATTTGCTGCTATGTGTAAATTCCTGACATGTTGTCCTATGCTGTCCTTATTCCATTAACAGCAATTTGATTGGAAATTGGGGAAATTTAAACAAACATTACCTAAAAAAAATCTGTTGCTTTCAACCATGGTCCCGGAGGACTGAAAAAAAAAAACTGTCTATCTGGGACCATAAACCATGAGAGCAATGGGGAGTTCAACCAAACAACCTGTAAAAGGAACTGGGTTTCTAAGATGGCATATAAAAAGTAAACATGGGTCAATCAAACATCTTTTCATAATGGAACCTTTCATCAATGCAATGTTCATTAAGAAGTTCATTAAGTTCATTAAGAGATTAGATGCACCTCAGAGTTTTTTTAAGGCGTTACAGAGGATAAGTACAGTAGCAAACAAATCTCAATATCAACTGTTCAAACAAGATTATTATATATTTTTGGATCTCTTCAGCATTGTTTTACAGTGAAGAAAGAAATAAAAATCAGAAAAGACTATGTGTCCAAACTTTTGACTGGTAGTGTAGATGTTTATATTGTTATTATTTTTATTTATACACATGCAAATGATCACATATCCTTAAAATATCCTTTAAGGCCTCGTCCTGTTTGCATCATCATGCAAGCAGCCTATCAACATAGCCAATCGTGCACAAGATCCAGTTTCACACTTTGGCACATTAGATCTCATAGGAGTTGGTTACCATGCATCAAGAACCCCAGGGAACAAACAACTCACTTCAATCCTTCTGCAAAAGCATTGAGTCAGTGTTCTGTAAACCAGCGCCAGCGCTCTGTCCCTGTCTTTGTCTGCCAGCTTGCTATTGTCTTCCACTTGGTCTGCTAAGAGATAGCAAATATATAATTAAATCTTGCTGCATACTCCTGTGAATTTCAACCTAATTCCCTTCGCTATCAATGCAGCTGCATTTCCACATGACTTGTCAGCTTGATTAGTAGTCGATGAAAAGAGATGAACTCGGGGAGTTTCGATCCCTGCTTCGCTCTATAAGCAGCCTAACAATTTTGCATTCTTATATTATGTCCATATATAGTTAACTTATCCAGGATCCACAAATATCCCGCATTCTGCTTTCAATTTTAGGTTTTAGCTAGTTGGTTTTTTTTTTTTTTCAACTCAAAAAGGGAACAAAAGAAGACAGATTTGTAATAGGCATGGTACTGTATACACATTATAACAATTAAAATATGTAACCGTTGGGTAACCTTAACTAACATTAATACATTATTAATAATTTTAGAAACGATGGAGTTTAGCATAAATCCTAAAAAATATTGATGTTTGTCTAAATGTAAAAAAATATATAATAAATTCAATTAAAGCATATTCCTGACTTATATACCGCTAATCCTGTACAGTGTCATGGGCAGCTTGAAGCCTATCCCAGGAGACGTTGGGTACGAGGTAGTGTACACCTGGACAGGGTGCCAGTCCATCACAGACACACATACTATGGGCAGTTTGGGAATTCCAGTTAACTTAATCTCTAAGTCGTTGGACTATGGGAGGGAACCAGAGTTCCTGGAGAAAACCCACCAAGCACAGCAAACTCCACGCACACAGACCCAAGATGGGAATCGAACCCTAGACCCTGGAGGTGCGAGGCCACAGTGCTAACCACCAGGCCGCCTAACTCAGAATCTCCCTGGGTAAACCCTGTTAAACTAAATCTGATTACAGTGTTTCCCAGTCTAGATATACAATCAGGTACACGGGTACGTTTTTGTTCTTCATTTGGCTTCTGTACACCACCACATTAAATTTAAAATGAAACACTCAAGAAATTAAATTAAGACTTTCAGCTTTAATTCAAGGGTTTTGACAAAATCAGATGATACTCCAAATTGCTGGTTTATCTTATCAATTAATTTGTTCATAATCACCCATACTCCAATTAATAACCAGGACTCACATGCCAAGTCTTCCTCTGGCATCGTGCCTGTGACATGGCTAAGCATTGTGTCATTGCCTGTTCTGCCTCATTGTTTCAATTTCAAGCTTTTTCCGATGAGTTCTTTAATGCCTATAGTACGTACTGTAGGCTATATAGTGGCTTCTCACTGTCCAAAGCTGATAAACGATAACTATCCACTGGGGTGTCATAGTGCTTCCAGTGCATCTTATCACAAAATGAATTAAGCCAAGGTTCGGTTCTCACTGGAAGGACTCTAGTGGGAGACTGCTGCTTATCTGAACATGGGTGACATTATAAAATATAATGATGGGTTTCACAAAATGTTCAATCAACTGCAAAGGAGCTGGCGATCATCTCCTGACCCTCAAACAGGTGAATGTCAAGGCTCCAGGAAGGGATGAACGGTAAATTATAATTATTGGTGAGACTCCACAAATTCCATTCAATATTCAGTTTTCACATAAAGATAAAGCCTCACATACAAACTCCCAAGCTAAACTCATCTACCATCCATCTCCCATCCTCCCAATGTCCATGGTCTCACCTTGCAATACTGTAGGTTCGTACATGAAAGAACGAGTTGCTTGGTCTGAGTCGCTTTACTTCGATAAGCTTGCTGACACGCAAACACATCGTCTCTCAGAAAGGTGTCTATTTATTAACAGCAAACGACAAAGTTTTTATATGTTTGGCCAAACGCCTTGTGTCATGTAAGTTGAATAGATGTTAGTTGTGTAGATGCAAGTTGAACCAGGAAGTGTTGGCTCAAGGTGGTGGGAATGAGAGACTGAGAAAGAGAACGTGAAAGAGTTAGCATGTTAATATCAGATCCAAGAGGGGACAGGAAGGTAGTAGCATGGACGATTTAACACGTTAATATCACATTTAAGTGGATGAGAGGAAGAAAGTTGAGTTAACACATTTTATTAAAGAAACTCTAACACCTGACAACCATCTAAGTGGTCATAGTCTGCTTCTCTACATCCTTCAGGCTCGTCCCTCCCACACCATTGCCCACTGCCTTAAGAATGTAAAAATTAAAACTATTGCCAATATACCACAAAAATTTGGATAACACATTCCAATGTCAGTACTGTTTATCTCCAAGTGTTCATATCCAAATGCTTGTTACTCCTGGTCCCTCAACACCTCAAGGCATATCCTAAAGAAAGGTCACCATTTGTTGACTTCAAGAAACCATGACCATACTCTATAAAGGCCATTCTGAACATTCTTTGCCACACTTTGGCATAAATCAATATGAGTTTTTTTGAGACGACCCAAACAATGCTGCACTTGTCAGAGACTTGTGTACATGGCACTCTTATTGCCCATGGCCCAGAGACTCTTCTAGAAAGGAGTCTGATTGTCATCCTCCATACCCCCATGATAATAAATAAACACTTAATTAAACATCTATCACTGCATTACTGATTTGACTTGCAATAATTTACACTCCTATAGATACAGTATGCCAGACTCGCTAATACTTTTGTCTCAGGATTGCATCTGTTCTCCCATTTGGTTTTAGAAGTTCATGCCTGTTTGCTTATCACCTAACCTGTTGCTTGTTTATCCCTTTGAGTATTGCCTATCCTTCTGGTTTGTTTGCTTTAGCGGTTTAATGCGGTTTAAAAAATTTTTAATGCCTGAGCTTGTCTGCTTTTATGGCACTATCCCAAGTTTATCCCAAGTTTTAAATTTAAAATTCAGAATTAATGCATGCAAAAGAATGTGATCGGTCATACTGGTCATTGTGGCCTTAATTTTAATGCAGATGTTAATTGTTTAGCTTATATACTGTATGTTATAATAAAGAATGAATTAATTCATGTGTTAGGTATTTACTTGATGCTATTTGAGGATAAAACAGTGGAAGAAATGCCTTGCTAAGATTACCCTGATCCTGTATTTGAGTTTATCGTGTCTGGACAGAGAGGACCAAGGTCAGGCTTTATGTTAGTGACTACTCTTATCTGTCTCCAGGGCACCTGGGCTTTTTTGGAACACGAGCTGGCCCACCTGCAGTGGAGTGCGTAACCTTTAGCCACTGGTGTCCTGAATGCCATAGCTCTCTCTGCCCCGCTGCTTTTCCCTGCTGTTGATCAAATCATGTGAACAAAAGGTAGCTCATCTTGGAAAAGGAAAGAAATCTCCACATGAGTTTAGCAATATATTTCAGAGTGGCAACAAGGTTCTGGAAGGCACATAGATGGAGTTTGCCAAGTTCTTGCCCTTGGGTGGCACTGGAGCCAACAGAGCCACATTAGCTCAGGTTCTCTTCAAACAGGAATTCAGTGGAAGATTTATCAACGCTGAGGGTAGGTTCATTAAATCTAAAGTTCTATCCATTGCGGTCATATATATTATGTAAGACTTTTAAGTCTCATTTAGTGTCCACTTTAATATACGATGCTGTCTAATAAGCTGCAGTTCTTAAAAGGTTTTTCCTAAATTGTTTCCTGTCTCTTACAAATTTGGATGAAATGCTTAGAAATACATGAACAGGAAGTAGAAATCGAACATAAACCCAGCATTAACGTTTTTGTGAGCATTCCTGAACTGTACAGTACGTCCTGTGCAGAAAATTGAATGATGAATACAAATGAATGAAGTCATTTCAATCCTTTGCATGACATTCATTCAGGTCAGTATGTTAAGTACGTTGGTTATCAGTCTTTACATTAATGAAGGCGATAGGGCAGGAACAAAGAACTGACATTGTTCCTATCCTTTTAAATAATCAGAAAGGGTTTCACTTTTAGCCACAAAGTGAAAGGCTTCATGCAGCTGTTCATTAGTGTGACCTTGACTTCTGTGCAGATGGAGATCAAATGACCAGGTCCTAGAAAATGTAAGGACTCTCGGCAGGATGTCGTGGAGGAATAAACCTATGCTCTGTAATTACCATGACAAATTGTTAGGATGTAAAAAATTTTTAGTTATAAAGGATTTTTTATTTTTTTTGGTTTGCTTTTTCTTTTTCCCTCTCATTGTCTCTTCTATAGTAGTTTCTTGCTAAAGCAGAGATCTGCACTGCAGCATCAGGTATGTTCCAGAAAGCTTTAAATAGTGTAATCTCAGATTTTATTTTTTTAGGACAGCAGCCCTAATTACATTTAAAGTGATTACACCATATAAAAGATTATGGGAGCTGTAGTTAAACTGTGTGATTGTCATGGCATTGGAACAATGGAGACTTTCCAGTGGACATTACAATTCTTAAAGCAATCAACATATCGGCTAAGCTTTTGCTTTTTAATGGTTTGGTGTGTGTGTGTGTGTGTGTGTGTGTAAGGCATAGTGATGAAATATGTAGCAATGGAATACACACCCAGACTACACACTAGGGGATGTATTATTAAAATTTTTTTGCTAGTTGGTCAATAATTAAAAAGTTGTGGTTGATTAGTCATTTTTCTACAGCAGAAAATGAAAACATTTAAATTTGAAATCAAGAAACATGTCAAACTGTTTGTTAGGCTAAACAGCCACCAGCTTAAATTAAAGCAATCAATGCAAAATAATAAATATACCATATTACCCTATTTAAAGATGTTCCACTTATTAAGGTGCACTCATGTGGTTAAGCCGGCAGCTCAGCTGAAATCACTGATTCTGACAGCGTGCCGCACGGAAACCTCACATGGAATCGTTATAATGTAATGATTAATGGAGGACGTCAACTTTGTTAAGCCTGGTACTGTACGTAAGTACATTTCTAAGTATCTATACTTTACTTGAATGGATAGTTTCTGTTTTTCTCCTCCACGTCGGTCTTAAATCAAAATTGAGGTGCATATAGTAAGTATGTTACAATAAAGTTTGCTCATTATACAGTACATTTTCCTGCTCTGTTGAGTACAATGTCAGTAATTTGGGCCTGTAAGTAACCCTTGTTCCGTGCAAAATGCATTCCAAAGTTCAGCTAAGAATCATGTGAAGCTTCTGCAGTCCCACTGAACTAAATCAAGTTGGTATCTGGTGTGGAGAATATAGTACAAATTTTAACTTAGTTATTTAGTTCCAGGAAAAGAAAATGTTACTAATTCTGATACTGCATGCACATTATTTTGGCTAATTAGCTGTGACCTGTTGGTTGCACAAATTAGAGGTGTCTAACTGTCGAACACAGAACATTTCTATTTCAAGAACGTGCACCAGCCTGTAATACTGAGCCTCTGTCAGGTTGTGGAAGAGAAGAAAGTGTCATTATTTTTTTTTTTAATACTTGATCTGCCTGCTCTGTAATTGAGCAAATACACAGAATGTAAGGAACTTTTATATAAAATAAGTTTATTCTACTCTCTTCCTTTCTTCCTTATGGATCTGATATTAATATGCTAAATATTCCTTGTTATGGCAACACCTTCCTGTCTCCTCTTGCATCTGTTCTTAAGGTGTTAATGCTGTCTCTCTCTCAGTCTCTCTCTCTCTCTCTCTTCCACTTTTCTGTTCTTTAGGATCTCACCAGGATAAACATTTTCCAATAGTTTATGTTGTTTAAAGTAACAGATGTCGGTGGCACGGGCGTTTGATCAAACATATAAAACTCCATATTTTGACCTTTCTGATAGACAATGTGTTTGTGTGTTTGATTGAGTCTCTTCTGGCACCAGAAAAGCTTATCGAAGCGACTCTCTTATTCAACTCTGCAAATTTAAAACTTTACATAGAGGTAGGCCATTTGTTTATTGTGCTAGTCGTCATTTTCTTTTATGGGCAATCTATACTAGCTTGCAGCAATGACAGCTTTTGTTGTGTATTTGGTTTAAATGAGTCCATTATTACCGTCATTATGTCATGTGCCTTGCCAGATAGTTGGCTAACTACCTCTCGAGCAGCAAATCGTTACTAGATCACAACCCAAGAAAACAACTAGCGAGTAATCACTTACAGTTTTATCCAGAGTACATTTAATTAGCGAGCTAGCTGTTTAACATTAGTTTATAGTGTTTAAAAGTTATCCGCTGAACATTCTCATACTGTCAAAAGAGATGATTTGTAAAACATTAGATGATTACATCATACTGTACAGAAAGCCACAGATTGCTTTTTCCACAAATTCATCTTCCACTGGCTGTGATCAGAACCTAACCCAGCATGGCAGTAAATTTACACTTTACATACTAATCACATGAAACATTGATTTATATTAATCAAACCTAAGAAGGTTATTATCATGCAAAAGATTTAAAAATGTTTTTTTTTTTTTTCCTTTTTCTAGAAAAAGCATGATAGCCATATGCAGAGATGTTAAGGTTATTAAAAATACATTTTGCCTGATCGCAAATCCGGTTATTTCACAGTCACTCAGATCTCCCTGATAGAAATGACTCACCTGTATGTTAATGCAGGAGATGTTAATTGACGACGAACAGATTTGTGCCCAGAGTGACTTTATAGGCTTTTCAGTCATTAGATATAGCAAGAGTCATCATAAAGATAATAAAAACATTAGAGCCATAATAAAAAAGGAGTCAGGGGTAGATCAGTGGTTAAGGCATTGGACTACAGTTCGGGAGGTCTCAGGTTCAAATCCCATGACCACCAAGACGTCTCTTTTGCACCCTTGAGCAACCGTCAACTGCTCAGATGTATAGTGAGATAGAAATGTAAATTGCTCTGGATAAGGGCGTCTGCCAAATGCCTAAATGTAAACCACAGTACTTTGATACTTGAGTACATCTGAAGGTATGTACGGTACTTTTGTACTTTTGCTCAAGTGAAAATGTAAATGCAGGACTTCTATTTATAGTAGGTGTCTTTGCTTTTACTTGATTTCAGGATTTGTGTACTTTGTCCACCACTATAAGTAGAATTGGATAAGGATAATATGCATAGGTGCAATTTTGGCTAGATTATGATAACACCCCCAATAATCAAAACCAGACAGTACAACAACCTCGTCCCCACCTTCACCAACTCTCATACTGTAGCATGGTAGTGGAAAGTAAAAAGTGGAAGAGTGAAAGACCAACCAACAATTTTAAGCTATGGAAAGGGGGGACCTCAGCCACCCCTACATGGGCGAGATCTCAACCCCCCCCAGTGTTGAACCCAAAGTTAGACCCTTGGTGATGAGTCTCCAAAATATGGCTCCTGGTTGGGAGCACTTTTTAGAGTCGACTAGTTGACTAATCAGCGGAAACATCCCCATTACACATTCACACAAACTTATATCTGCACTCTCAACTTATTAGTGAGACTATAAAGAGGCTTCTTTTCCTTCTTTCTTGCCGCTTGTGGCTATTTTTTTCTCTTAGCTCATTCTTTTGTCCTGTGTTTCAGACACTGATCAGAAAATGCACATTCAAACATATTTAAAATTCCATTTCTCCTTCAAGTGCACATAATTTGAAACATAACTCCAATTCAATGGCAAAACAAGTATTTACATTAGCATTTTTGCTCAACAAAAAGAACAAAAGCTCCCAAAGCCCAGACGCAAATGCAAAGTTGATTTGATATTTCATTTTCAATGTCGTGACTGGTATTAGTCTGCCATTTTGAAAAAATAATTGCAGTCGCTCGATTTGCTATAGTTTGCACTTTCTCTTTCACCTCAGGGCAAATTTAAACAACTATGCAATCCCATTTGCATTTTCACTGCAAACAATATAGCCCTGTCTATCAAACACTGTAGGAAGTCTGACTTAAAGGCTAAGAGAGTAGAGATGACAGTACAATGATTTTACAGCATTGCCAGGTCTGCACTTTTTCCCCCCATAAGAAATGTGATACTTTTACAGAGGTGCAGCAATTACTGTACATTTTTTTGATGCGTGTGTGTGTGTATGTGTGTATGTACACACAAAATATGGACTAAATTACTTGAATTATTGAATTCAGGCCTTTCAATCAGGCCCCTTATCCCCAGTAAAGGGCAATCTTGATGTTTCAGTATACCAGGACATCTTGGACAAGAGTTTGGGGAAGATCCTTTTCTATTCCAACATGACCGTGTCCCAGTGCACAAAGTAAGGACTATAAAGACATGGTTTGATGAGTTTGGTGTGGAAGAACTTGACTGGCCCGCATCGAGCACCTTTGGGATGAACTGGAATGGAGATTGCGAGCCAGGCCTTTTCAACACTGCCTGACCTCATAAATGCTGTACAGTATGAATGGACATGTATTCCCACAGAAGCACTCTATATTAAAGTATATGTATTTGGATACAATGTCACTGCAGGTGTGACCAAATAATTTTGTCCATATAGTGTACAGTACATAAGATGAAGTGTTTTCTATTAATAGTATCCTGTTATCTATATCCTTCCACGCTATGGTTATGATTATATTGAATATAGTATTGTCACAATTCTCTAGTTCCCTTAGTTTTCTGTTATTCATGAATTTCATTCTCTCAACATCTCATACTGTTCTGAACACTTAGGCCTTGCCAGATTGTACTGTGAATACTCAGAGCAAGGGCCCAGACAACAAGCTGTTAAAAAAGTTAAAAAAAAATTTTCCAGGCTTTACTTAAGTCCAAGAACACAGCCTCAAGGGTAAATACCTCTCGATAAATCTACATTAGTCTTTCCACTTGATGCAGTATTTTCTTCATAAAACTTGATTTAGACATGAACTTGAGGATAAAACAATAATAAAATCACCAGATCTCACAGACATACGGTAGGCTAGGGCAGCGTTCCAGAAGCATGGGACAAAATACAATCTGGCAAGGGCTAATACTACTACTTAGAGAGGACAATACCAGAGCAAACAGTGTAAGTGTGAGTGGTCAGTAAAAAGAGCGGGAAAAATCAAACAGAAATAGGGTGGGGCTGATTGCAGGAAGGGGGTGATCTAAAAATAAACAAAGAAAGCATGGCGAGAGCATGAAACTCATGAAAGACAGAAGACTAAGGTAGACAAAATAGACATGACAAGTCTGGTAACTCGTAGCAGTTAGCATTTAATAGCTGCATTATACAAAATGAAAAGTACTGTAGGTATTATAGGTGTGTCATTACTAGAGGTGGGTAGCCAAAAAATTTACTCAAGTAAGAGTAGCTGTACTTCAAAATAATATTACTCAAGTAGAAGTAAGAAGTAGTCATCCCAAATATTACTCAAGTAAAAGTTAAAAAGTATTCGGTAAAAAGACTCCTGAAGTACTGAGGAACTGTTTCAATCAAATAATGGCCGATTTAATTTTCTTTAGAAATTATAATAATAATAATAATATAATTTTACACACACAGTGTATATATA
>JAQMYJ010000039.1:28546806-28565679 GCA_030014305.1 Clarias laeviceps
TACTAATTATTTTAAGTGTCACTTTGTTGCCACAATTTTTTTGAGTAACCAATGGTCACATTTTTTAGAGTGTAATTGGAGTCCACCTGTGGTAAATTCAGTTGATTGGACATGATTTGGAAAAGCACACACCTGTCTATATATGTATAAAGTCATTCGCCTTGCACCTCCAGGGTCTGGGTTTGATTCCCAGACAGGTTCGATTATTCGATTACTGTCTCTGTGTGTGTGGAGTTTGCATGTTCTGCATGTTCTCTGGTGGGTTTCCTCCTGGTGCTCCGGTTTCTTCCAACAGTCCAAAGACATGCAAATTGGTGTTCCCAAATTCCCCGTAATGTGTGTGTGCCCTGCAATGGATTGGCACCCTATCCAGGGTGTAACCCCGCCCCAGCCTCCTGGGATAGGCTCCAGGCCTCCCGTGACCCTAAATACAGGATAAAGCGGTACAGATCATGCGTGAGTGAGTCAGTGCGTGAGATAAAGCCATGATTGTGCAGCTTGCGCAGCTGCAACGTGATTGTATGATAATGACACAGATGAACATCAAATTCAAATATGCAGTTTATACACTGTTTCATCGTTTTCTGTAATGTGACCTATCCTGTAAATGCAGCTGGTCAAATACTGACTGTGCATCATGTTTCACAGACAGCATTCTACTTTAAAAAATGAAGCACGCTGTGATATTGGGTGGCATTGGCAGACTTTCATATGTGTCCGGTTCGAAAAAAAGGATAGAAGTAGAGGACTGGGAAAAAATGAACACCAGACCATATTTGGCCCTTGTGCTTTGTGTTTCACATCTGTGATCTAGCACATTCACAAGGAGAGAATTAGGCTGGTGGGCCAGGCTATATTGAATGAAGTCCAGGATAACTGAATGAGCCAAATGGGCTAGTACTAACATTATAACCTGGGGTGCTTTACCTTGTTTGCTCATGCATCAAAGTCAATGGTGCTGAACTGGAGAAGCTATCAAAATAGAGGAATTAACAGCTCTTTCCTCAATAGTACAATCTGAGGTCATCCCCCAACATTGTTTTTCAGCTCTTCCATGGGAAAGGAAGCGCTATATAATTGCAGAAAGGCTGTACCATAGGGAAGTGCTCAGGTTATCCAGATGTGCAGCCATACTAATCAGGGCATATAAGAACAAACTATTCTCCCTACACACCAATTCTGTTTGCTCCCTCTACCCCTACCAGAAAGCATTACTGATGCGAGTAAGAACATCAGCGCTGCTATGCAGGAGCCATGGGAGAGTTACACAGCCATACAGCCCTGTTTTCCAACTGCCGAGTGATCAAACAGCCTTGAAATTGGTGATGATAGTTGTGTCTGAATCTTGGACTATTCTTTCAAATTGCAGTGGCTCAGTTCAATGCTTTTTATTTATTTATTTATTTATTTATTTGCTTCCTCTTTATAATGATCTAACAATCTGAAATACCATAAAAAAAAAATTCCAACCATCTGTCAACTGGTCTGTTTTATCAAATAGCCACCGTTCATGTTCACAACACATCTGTTGTTACTTAACAGAATATTAACCAACCAAAAATAAAGCATCAATAGCAAAAACATGACAGACAAATTTGAAAGATCACAGTCAAACCGGAACCAATACAGTCAACCGGCATGAATACATTAACAATATGGAAACTCATTGTCTACAGTCTGTGTATAAGTTCAACAAGCACCACTTTTATTCATTGGAGGTCATGTTTCTGTTTTTGCTGTTGTTTTTTAAAATTTGATGTCATGTCTGTATATTTTCTGTTGAGTTCTTTTGTTTGAGGGGACACAGTGTCATAAGTGGTTAGCATTTGCCTCACACCACCAGGGTTGAGGGATCGATACCCGCCTCGGGTCTGTGTGCGTGGAGTTTGTATGTCCTCCCTGTGCTTGGTGGGTTTCCTTCAGGTACTCCGGTTTCCTCCCACAGTCCAAAGTCATGTAGATTATGTTCATTGGTGTTTCCAAATTGCCCAGTGTGTGTGTGTGCTTGTGTGCCCTTCGATGGATTGTCACCCCGTCCAGGGTGTACCCTGGTGACAGTGTTTTGGAATACAAGCCTGAATTATGCTCGTAATCCAAGGTTCCACTGTACCTGCAATGAGATTCAATTCAATGGAGCGTTGGTCTCTCTGCATATTCACGGCTTCTCTTTAAACATGGTCAGCTGACCTCTTTGAGTCACTGGGATTCCCCTTGTGATTTGGTGGAAAAAGTCGTGCAAGAGTAAAACCGCAGAACTGTTTTTACATCAGCCTTCATTTGCATGTCTTTTCTAAATGTTATACGTATTTGCAAAAATATAATTACAGTGTTGGAAATGGGTAAGATTGGTAATATTTTTGGGTGCTTGGAACGGATTATCTGCATTTACATTATTTCCTATGGAAAAAAGGCATTTCACAATATGAAAGTTTGCAATATGAGGAACTCGCCTCCTGAACGGATTAAATTCGTTTGCCGAGGTACCACTGCATTCCGCACCAGATTTGGATGTTTAACAACGCCTCATTCTGTGAGACCTGGTGGCATTGGTATATCTGAAATGGGTCTGACATTAGAGGTAAAGTGAAATGGCACCCCCTTCTAGTTGGCACTCTTGGCTGCCTCGTATGTCATCTAATTTTTGAGGCATCAATCGGGTCCGCTCCCTCATGCTGGAAAATTAGATAGCACAGTGTAGTAAAAGGTCTTGCGCTAATCTAATTTTCTTTTATATTTGTTCTGTGATTCAGTTTTCATGGGACCAAGATGACAGAAAGACTGTAAGAAGTTGCCATAACAACTGGCTTTGAGGGGCAAGGTGGGAGAGAGGACGTTGGCGCAGTCATCCTTAGGACATTTAAACCCCTGTTCGAGTACCAGGCTAAGCCCTAAAGCTGTTTTCTCCTGCTTGATGATGAACACTCACAAAATCGCTGACCAATACACACCGACTGAGAGGTGTGTAATTACTACCCTTATTATAACGCACAATATGTTTATGGTAATTATACAGATTAGGTCACAGTGTGTAATTATAATATATATTACTTTGCTGTTGGGTCTCACAAATATGCTCTTTGTTCAATGCACCATTCTGTTGTTTCAATTGGTTTTAGGTGAACTGTCATTACATCAGGCCAAACTTTGATTGACGCGTGTGTGGTGTGAATTCTAGAGTAGACTGGTTCATGCATATGAGTTTTATGAGGACATTTTCCACGTTTAATTAAAATCCAAATTCGATTTAGAAAATGCCAATCCAGATGTGTGTGTGTGTGTGTGTAAGTGTGTATATGTGCAGTTGCGTTTACCTCAGTGAGTGTGGATGATACTACGGTATGATCTATTCCCATCTAATTGCAACATGCATGTTTGCTTTTGCAATTATGTGTTACATGTTCTGAAAATGCAACACTAATTTTACATTTCGCTATTAATAACTAGAAGGTTCTACCATCCTGGAAAAGTAATGGCAACCCACCTATTTGTTACTTAAACATTCTTTTCCTTATGCTCTAATCGGGTCAGAATAAAACAGGGTTTGTAATACAGCAGGGTTTGAATTTAACCATGGACATAATCATGTACCCCAAACCATGTAAACCTACAGTACATTAAACCAATGCATACATCCAGTGGCTGCTTTACAAGACTAGTAAAATAAAACAAGGCTGAGTCAAAAATTATCCGCACTCTAGGTGTAGAATTGGTTTTAATGAAATTTTCGAAAAGACAAATACATATGTTTTTTTTTTTTTTACATAATCTCCTTGCTTTTCAATACACAATAAGCTTTCATATTCCCTCATAAAAAAAAAGAAAAAATGTTTTCGGCTGAGCTGCGAGCCACAAATGCACCGCTGTCTTCACTTCTTCATCAGAAGTAAATCTTCGTCCTGGTAGAACTGCTTTCAGGGGACAAAACAGGTGAAAGTACGAAGTTTTTGTTGACAATGTGGGCAGAAGCGTGCAGACGTGCATCATCATACAAGATCACACCACGCAGTCCTCTGTGGACTGAGCAATCTGAAGTAATCTGAAGGCTTCAGCTCTTCAATAAGCATCTCACTGTAACGAGCACTGTTGATTGTTGAACCTTTTTCCTGATAATGTTCCAACACTGGGCCTTCGAGAATCCCAGCAAAACTGTAAGCATCACTTCTCCAGCTGATGGTTCACTTTTTCCTGGTTGGCAATTGAGGATGTTTCTGTTCCGTACTCTGCCGTTTACTCTCAGACTCGTGGTGAGGAATCCATGTGTCGTCACCAGTAATGATTCTCTTTAAGAAATGTTCACCTTCTTTAGAGTATAGGTCTGAATTCTTTTTGCAGATCTCCAAACGCTTCTAAACACAAAACAACAAATCACTTCACGCTGCTTTTCTTTTGTGCAAATCAAAGAAGGGGCATCCATTTTTGCTCGCACTGCAGTTACAAGTGAACTAATGTAACACATTCAGACCTTCACAGCAGTGACTAGGGAGACGGCAACCTTAAACGGAAAGCGCTGATAAGACAACAGGAGTGTTAATATAACCGGAGAGCGGATGGTTTTTGACTCTCCCTTGTAATAGCAACCAGCATCTAATGAAATTTACCTTGAATCTTTTATTCTTCTCTTTGTGGAGACCTTTTTGCCTGCATCTTTTGGTGAAAAAAATGATAGCCTTTGACATGGGTTGGTGAGGATGAGAATGAAGTGGATGATGATATCAATCTTGAGCATAGCTCAGTTTTGTGACATATTCAGTCCTTCAATACATTGTCAGAAATACCTAAATAGATACCTAGAAATTAAGTTATATGCCGATTTTTATAAGTTCTGCATCCAGGAATAGGTTAGCATGGTTAATTTGATTCATTAATGGGGACGTCTACGTTCCCCATGGAGAGGACCCCATGGTCCTGCGTTAAGGACGGCATTTTTGCCAATCTAGAACCCTGGCAGTTTGTCTACCACTCATCCGATGGACCCTGTTGATGGCTTCAAATTCCGTGTAGTCACCCTCACTGACAACTTCAGGTAGTCAGAACACACACTTAATGCCTCTAATTCCCCAGACGTCTGAGCGAGGCCTGCATCTCAACTGCAGTCCTGAAGAGCTTTTATAAGTGCGTCAGAGGACCAACAATGACGGGGCATATGGCATCCTGGTACTGAGACTTCACAAAACACAGGAGCATAAAGCACAGCAGAGGATGGTGAAAACACCTCTGAGGATCATAGGCACTCAGCTCCCAGCTGTGCGGGACATTTATACCACATGCTGCCTTACAAAGGCAGGCCACATCATGCAGGACTTCAGTCAACCCAACCACCCACATACACACACAAACACACACACTCACACACACTTTGTTCCCTCCTTCCATTTCTTTCCATTCCAACCATACACACACATTTATTTATACACACACACACACACACACACACACACACATATACACAAACATCTCTTATTTAAAGAACTACTCACTGCACTGTAACTGTCACCCCCGGCAATGCTGCAAACACTGTCACTTTACGATTTTAACCTCTTCATTTACAGACTCTTACTGTACATACTGCATAATTATATAAACATTTGACATATTGATATAAAGCACACTATTATACAATGTACTGTACACACTAAACAGAAGGTATTTACAGTACTACGTATATCACTTCTATTTGTAGCATTTTTGCCAGTAGGCACTTTATAACTTTCCACGCTGCTGCACTTCTGTACACACTCTACACAATAATCCACTTAAACAAATGATACCTTCCAACAGCCAAATATAACCTGTAACTGTGCAATTTGTCTCCCTACTGTAGCATTCACCTCTCATGTGTATGACGTATCTTAAAACCGGGGCAATTTTTCTAATACGTTGACATTCTTCACTAATGCAGGTAATGTACGACGACGATGATGATGATGATGATGATGATGATGATGAAACCTGTTAGCAAAATAACATCTTTGATAACTGTGTATGAATTCCTGCATTGCTTATTATTATTAAGAGAATGACCCTTGCTCTTTGTTATTCCTACTGTAAAACTGTCATTGTTCTTCATATTTGGTTAACGACATCCTACCACATGTCTCGCTAACTGGTTAAGTAAAAGAAAGACTTCATATAATTCATCTGTATGCCAAATAGGATAAAAATATAATACACTGCCATTATTACATTACTGTTGAGTTTAAAATTGAGTGGTTAAAAAAGAAAAAATGAATCAATGTGTCCACCGCACCTCCATACGCTTTCCAGCCAGGTGTGTGTGAGATGAGAGAGAGAGAAAGAGAGGGAGTGGCACACACACGAGCATACACACAAATATACACGCAATATGCATCATGTCTGAATGTTCTCTCTATTTTATTCCTTTATTCAAAAGGAGGCAGGTAAGCAATAAGCCATTTCCGGAGTCTACTTCATCCAAACCATTCACATGTTATACAGAAATCCAGGGAATCAAAATGGTTCTGGTGAACCATAGGAGCCATAGGATGTATTACCATATAAGGAATGAGGAGAAAGTTGGAAAAAAAAGAACCCTGGGAAATTTAACACTGTCTAGTGGAAATATAAGAAGGCAAAATTGAAATACCTAACAAAAACCCAACAATGGGTGGATGTACAGTAATATACTACACGCAATATAGCACTATTTTTGGAAAAGGAAAAAAACCCTCATAAAGCCACTATATGTTTGGCAATACAGTGGTACCTCGGCATACGAACGCCTCCTTGCAGATTTTCACCCTAATAACTAAAATTTTGCAAGACATTTGTTTCAGCAAGTGAAGGATTTTTGGCATACGAGCGACCGATCCAGTTGCACGTACCTCCGTTTGCATGTACGTCCAGCTGACGTTCAAAACATGTTTGCATCAGTAGAAAGCCAAGCAAAGAGTTTGCATATTTCTTTGTTTGCTTTTTTGTTGTTGTTGTTTTGCATTTTCTGCAAGATTTTAGTAATGATTTAGCACCATAGGTGCCAAGAATGTTAGCAATGCCACTAGCAAGAAGAAAGAATCATAAATTAAGGGTAAGTGAGGTTTAATGTCTATTTATTTCACATTTTACTTCAATTTCTAAATTTGTGATTGTTTTTAAATGCAAAAGTATAATTACACTATTAAAAATGTATAATATCGGCAATATTTTTTGAGAGGCTGTAACAGATTATCCTATGGGAAAATATCGCGATTAGCTCCGGAACAGATTAAATTTGTATGCTGAGGTAAAACCTGCATAGCATGGAGGAATAAATATGCCGACTAATTAAGGTGAAACACATAACATGTAGGTGATCACATAAAGGTCTTACAACAAATGTACATGTACCCGAAGGGATTTTGGTACTTAGGTCCGTCCATGTGCCATATTACGCATAAGGGCAATGAATACTCTGCACACTGGAGATATATCATGTCATATCATAAACGGTATGTCATTTCTATGGCAAGGTCTTGACACCCGATTGTCATTCACACACTATGGGCAATTTGGGAACAGCAGTTACTGTAGGCTAATGTGCATGTCTTTGTGGGAGCAATCCAGAGTACCCGGAGGAAACCCACCAGGCACAGGGAGAACCTGCGAACTCCATGCACACAGACATGGAACTGCAGAAGCTGTTAAATACATTTTTATTTACTGTATGCATTTCCATTTTTTCATGCTGTGTCAATTCCCCTTGTACAGGGTTTCAGCTCAAATGTATTCTCAAGTCTAGGACCTTTCACTGAACTCACATACGGATATTTTTATATATCACCTGATTGTCATCTTGCATCCGTGATGGTGTCTGTTGTCATCACACTTTACAGTACTACTATCTGCAAACCTGCACAGAACCTTTATTAGGAAGCCTCGCTATTTTATTTCCTAATATCACTTTTTCCCTGAATAGCATTAAAAGATTCATCACGTTCCGTCTGTAATCTTTTTTTCTTTTTTTATAAAGACTCCTAGAAAGTACTTTTGAATATCACTCTTGATAAATGCAGCTGATGAATTCTGTAAATGTAAATGAGTCTTGAAGCATCAGTGCGCTGGCCGGGGCATTGAATGGCACCTGAAATTTTAAAAACAAACCAGTCAACCATAAAACAAGGGGTAATGAAGACGCTGGGCCTGTCAGCCATAAGTCTCCAGGATTGCACGAGTGGATAATGCCGTTATTAACCTGCCGACACTGATGAATATTAACGATACCAACGACGGAAAATTGTAAAACTGTCTCCATACAGTAAGTGAGCTGCCTGCTTTTCATGCTTACACTCTGATCCATCCCTCTCAGGCAGAACAACAAAACACATGTTGGACGCCAGGGTGGGGACAGTCAACGTCCCAAGAAACCGCAGCTTAAACCGACAGCGGCGCTCTGTGTCAAAATCATCTGCCGGATGCTCGGTACTGTGAAACTAAGCGCTCCAGAGGTTAATGCAGTTTCTAAGCTGGTGTTGTTTTTATTTTCACCTCAGTGTCATAATACAGCTGGGACATATCAATGAAGAGGGAGATAATGATGTTCAGTCATAACAGCTCAACGTGAATTGCAGTGCAGACCTCACACTCTCACAAGGCATGTTTCACTGATCTAAAACATCACAAGTGTTCGCTTCCTGGTTGTTTTCTATTAAATATGGACTATGCTTGTAATATATGATGATAATGAAAACATGTTCGACTGGGAAGCATTGGATATGTTAAAGAAAGTATTCAGTAACTGCCAACAGTTCACACCTTGGCCGCAAATGTTCATAACGTTCATTAAAAAGCTCAGTATCATTCTTGATTGATTGATTTGTCTTTGAAGCATTAAGAAATGTTTTTGCACTGGAATACAAATAACAGGAAACCCATGTCAGGAAAGGCCAGAAGAGATGGACAGATGTGTGTTTTTATTTATTTATTTTATCCGTCCATCTAGGGACCTCTGTAGTGCAACTTGGGACTGTGGAGACAAGAATCGAACCTGTGACCCTGGAGGTGCAATGCGACAGTGCTAACCACTAAGCCACCATTCCTCCAATTTATTTATTAATAGTGTGTTTTTTTTTTGCCTGTTTATATGCGTACAGTATATGTTAATTATGTATATACTGTATGTGCGTGTATTTTAATTACAGGCTGCATTTGGCTTTAACAAAATGCAGTTTTAGTATGATTTTGGCAACATGCACTTCTTACATTGCCTGTTTATATACAGAATTACATAGGCTATGCTTTTCATTAAATAACTGCCATAAATATACATGTGCTTTTGGCAACTTCTCCTGCTCATACATACATACATACATGCATACATGAGCAAAAGTCATTATATTTAAAATAAACATGTTGAGCATGACTAAAGACTCTGCATGCATTGTGTTCATTATATTGTTCAATAGTGTTGCTTAGGTGTATGGTTTGTCCATCAGTATTGGCCTATATTTAAAGTTAATTTTTCCTTTATTCATATGCATACAGTAGATATTTTCATTTAACACTATACATTACTGTGTTAGCCACAATGCTGTTTACTTACCCACTGTTATATAAAGTTTCTAGCTTGATTTAGATGGCTATACTTTATTTAAAACCAATATGAAATCAAAAACACATTCAGTCACCTTTAGCTTTGATTGCAGAACACAGTGTGATGCTCAGTTCATGTGTGAAAATAATCCAATTGAGTCCTGGAACATGTCTGTGCCATCAGGGAAAAAAAACTCCATAGATGTGATAATCTGGTCATTCAGTACATTCAGGTCGTCAGCTGACTTCATTTTATTGCCACATAATGTTGCTGAGCCTAAACCGGACCAACTGAACCAACACTGCCTCCAGAGACTTGTACAGAGGTTATTATGCATGATGGGTGCAGTACTGCATGCATGTCTCTTCTTACCAAGTCCAATCTTTATGCTCCCCAGCCAATTTATGTCATTTTTCTGTTCAGTCTTCTTCTGTTCAGTGGTTTCCTATGGCCACACAGCTGTTTACTCCCAATCCTGTGAGTTCTCATCACACTATGTGTGTGAAAATGCTCTTACTTTCACTATTAAACATATGTATTTTACTGCAGATTCTTTTTTTTATAATGTAACTTCACAAAATGTTTATGTATTTTTTTTTTTCTGACCACATTTCTTCCCTTAAAGTTGGTGGTTCAGGACTATCTTTCCAGGTTTTGATAATGTGTTGAACAGGTCTAACCAGTAATTGCAAATCTTCTTAGTTGTTCTCTTTGCTTGATACCACCCAATAATTTGACCTTTCTGAAATTGCCGCTTTTTAGCCAGGCAGTGTTTTAGCAAATTCATGACCGGACTTGCATTTCTTCTTTAGTCCTAAGTAACTTTAAAGTTCTGTGATTGACCATTTGCACCATTATGCTTTTATAAGCTGTCCAGAAAGTTTTAGTTAGTGATTAAAATCCATTTCTGCAGATAAACCTGTTACAGTTTCATAAGTGAGGCTTTGTCATTTAAATGCTTTCCCTTTTACAAGCTATTTGTGCACCAGAAATTAAATATGTCAAGTAATCCAATCCAATTTTCTTCAAAAAAAAAAAAAAAAACATTTACAGAAAATAAATGCTGAACCTGTTTATAAGGGTCACTGGCTGTAATGCAATGTGCATGAAATGACAAGGACAAATTTATGCACAAATCTGTAAATACATTCTTAACTAAACAAATTCAACCAAATGCAAACCCCCTCAAGCGTTTAAAACCTCCTAAGTACAGGTCAGTGTTTTTTCAGAAATGCTGTCATGCTCATGGGAATGAAATGTAAGATATGCTGTATTACTCACCTGATGTTGAATGCATGACAAGCTAATTAGTTTCACTAGTGATAACTTTAAAAACCACAACGATAATAGTACCAATATCAACATTAATGTGATTCATCTAGAAATATAACACATTACCTTGTTTTATGTATATTAATAATTTGATCATCAAGTTTGACAATAATAACTTCCCCTAATCGCAGCCTTATCGTTACCCAGTTGTGTGTAATGATGGCACGTTTCACACGGAAAATAAGATGACTGTGGAAACATCAACCATTGTGCTGGTTTTTGAATCTGAGGATCCGGGTTCGAGCACCGTCGTACAGTGGGTTGGTTGCCACACCCCATACTACCCCATGTACAGTATCCCATACAGTACACATATATATTGTAAAGCACATAGCAGGGCAGGACAGAACACCAGTTTAGGGAAATAAGTGAAGTGCTCTTTTATTTATAAAACGCACAGAAACAATAGTAAAATTGCACAATGATTGGGGATGAGTTGAGAAGGTAGCTTGGAGGCCTCGGGGAATAGCAGCAGCTGATCTTGGGCAGTTGCCGGGCTGGGCAGGAGGAGGCAGGAAGGCTGAGGCGCAGTCTCACAGTCCTATGATATGATAATATCCTGCTAGCCCTAGAAAAGCATGTAACAGTTTTTTGTTATCGTGGTGGGAAAGTGCGGACCGCTTCAACTTTTTTCTCTTGTGGCTTTAGCAGTTCCGCAGTGGCTTATCCCAGTACTGTGCTTCAGTCACCGCCAAAATGGAGTTTTTTTGGTTTGCTGTCTGCCCAAGAGCTGAAACAAGTAGCAACGGTTTAATCCATTTTTTAAACGATTTATATGATAGAGCTCAGCACTTTTTCTCCGACCCAGGTGTTGCGTTCTATAGATCACTGGCACCACTCACTCTGCTTGTACTTGCTCCATGTTTTCCTGCACTATCGTTAGTCCATGGGTGAGTATGCTGATCTTGTACATACTTGTGAGTGCTGCTCTTTCCAGGCCTCTTTTGTCACATCCAGCAGCCCACGAGGCTTCATCCCAAACAGTAGCTACGTACAGTATATACTGCCATGTTGTTTTGCTTTTCATGCAACTTGCTTACACAACTGCAAGACTTTTGACTCAATTTCTCTGTATTTCGGCTGCAAAGTTAAAATAGAGCAATTAACGAGGTCTACCGTGAATGGCATTTTAAATAAACGTGGCTTGTTACCTGAAAACCTGCTGCTCATGATCCTCAGCAAAAATCAATAACTCGCAGCGTTGTCTTCCGATAATGTGCTTTCAAGGAAACTATTTAACCTCTGCTTACGCCTGGGATCCAGCTGTAGGACAAACACTGAGTCCTAATCTTTATCTCTGTCAATACGTAGGAGGTGAGAAACGGAATTCCCATTAGAAATTTAAGCTTAAAGAATTAGCCTAAACGTAGGAGTACAGAATGACATTGTTCACCCTACTAATCCCAGTATTTACAATTTTTTTTAAAGTTAATTATGTAGTATTAGATAGTAGAAGAGAAAGGCAGAACAGGAGGAAAATAATTGTTCATGTCAATCCACCACAGTTATGAGAAAATAAACTACCTCTATATAATCCTTTGCTGCACTAATGCACTTAACCCTGCGTTCCACTAGTGCTTGGATACCATTAAGGTAGAAAGAACTCCTTTAATGGCGCAAACGTGTGGAAATCACATGGAGCAAAGTCAGGATTGTACATGGCATGTGGCAATAACTCCCAGCTGAATCTGTAATTTACAAGTGGTGTTGATGAACGGCTACAAGTGCAGTGGGCTCTGCGCCACCTCAGACAGGATTGTTATTAACGGATGTACAGCCTTCTTTAAAACATTTGCACCATTCAAATGTTTTATTACTAAGACTAAGAGTCTCATCATTGTTCTGAGCTTGAAGTCTTTTTTAAATGTCAATCATTTTAGGGCCTCATTCACGAAAAATTTCATCACGAGTCCTGGTTTGACTTGAACAGTTTGACTTGTATCTTTGGATGTTGTTTTTAGAGCATAATAAGTACTTGTGCTATTACTACAGATTTACAGTATATTCATGCATGTGAATCATTTGATTTCTCTAGCTGGTTAAAAAAAAAATTAAAATCTGCAAGTTCAGTTTTCCGAGCAAAATGGTGCAAAGCTACTGTACATGGTGCAAACCATTCAACACCATACGTGACACAATGACACAGTTTGTCTGCTGAACTAAATCTTACTCCTGTTCACCACCAGTCCTTTGAGTTGCTGTTACTGAATTGGGCCCTATGTCAGCTGCAAGCATGTCAGTCAGTCTGACAGGCCAAAATCAGTGTTCGACTTTAGACAAAATGGTTTTCTCACCTGCAGCTCAGTCAGATGCCAGACTATACATTCAGATTCACATGACACTCGGAGAAATTCTACACAAAATGCTGCACATTGCTGCAGTATGACTGGCACTGCAAACTTGTGCAAGTTAGCAAAATTGTACTGAGAACTGAGTACTGAGGATTAATAAAAATTCACAAATGGTCAATAATACGATTTTACATTTCATGAGTTAAAAGTTGAAGATGTTATGATGTGGGTGTTCGAGTCAAACCGGGACTTGGTTGTGCAGTATAACAGCACGGTACAGTACATCCAGAGCACAGTCTGCTTCACTAATGCGCTTATCAAATCCCAAACATTAGGAAATAGCTTGGAGCGAGGTCAGGACTGTAAACAGAATAACTCCCAGCTGAGTTCCTGTAATGTCCAAGGTGTGTTCGTGAATGATTGTGTGGACAGTTAATACACATTCATTCACGACAAGTCCAGGGTTGACCTGAACGTCCCTGTATTTTAGCTCCAGAAGTCAAGAGAATAATAGTTTACTCCATTAACAGGATCCCTTTTGTCCTCCTGAAGATTTCTTTTGCACATCCTGTGCAATAACATAAATATACACTCCTAGTCAAAAGTTTGGACACACCATATAATTCCATGGTTTTTCCTGATTTTTATCTCTTTTACATTGTAAAACAATCCTGAAGGCATTAATATGCAATAACCTCTTTTAAACAGAGGTGCTGTTTATTAATTGGTGATGTCTGAGGCTGGTGACTCTAAATGAACCTGCAGCAGAGGTAGGTTTTTGTCTCGCTTTCCTGGGAAGGTGTTCATGAGAAACAGTTTCATCATGGTGCTTGATGGGTTTTGCAAATGTACTTGACAATACTGTTCTTGCATGAACTGTTCCAGAACAGCTGACCTTCGAGTCTTAAAATAACAACTGTATTATACTGTACGTATAATTTCTATGTATAATTTCATTTGCCAAGATGTTCTAGAATGTTTAGAATGTATAAAAATAAACCCAAACATGTTTCCAAACTTTTGACCTGTACTGTATGTTATGTAGATGCTAAAAGATCGATATGATTTGCCAATGTAAAAATTATACTTCATTTGCAAAAGGATATACAGTATGTGCTCTTTCGCACTCCTCGTCAAGGTAATAACATTCACTCATTCTTCCCTCACCAAGATTTTTATGCTCCCACTATCAGATTTCTTTCTCCTCGCAGCAACACTACTTAAAGTCATTAACCGATGCTAATTGCTAGTGTAAACCAGAGATTAAGCAAGCAGGTCCTTGAGTGGAAGGACTGTTTGAGGTCAATTGCTGTTAGATTAAATAATGTAACATAACACTCTGGCATTAGTTCTGCAAGCTACAGTCACATTGTTTATACCAGAGCTTTTATGTGATGTGAAAGTTGCACCTGGAACTTTACTACCATAAGGTTCTTCTGGGTATTTTAATTCAGCTGCACTTAAAGCAGAGCAGCACAGTGCAGCTGGTAGCACTAGCACCTCGAGTAAAAGAAAGTGTAGTCATGCATTTCATACTCTGGACCAGAATTAGACATAAGATAAACGAATGAAAAAAACATGATTAAATGGTTTATTCAGTGTATTGGAAGTTTTTTATTTTTTTATTTTATTTTTTTATGAACATTGCATATCCTCGCGTAAATCCAACGGATTTGTGTTAGAGTAGAAGTAATCGTGCTCACAGACTAAACTGCATTCTTGACTTTTGGCAGGAAACTAAGAGCAGATTACAGTGCTAAAAAGTAAATAAAAAATTAAAGCTCCTGGAAGGCATTGCTGCTTTGTTTGTTCCTAGTTGTGGACGATTCTATTTACCCAGCACCCAGAAGCCAGAGCAACAAAGGCACAGTGATAAACATGGATTAAAAACTCATTCGCTTTTCTCCTGCTGCAATCCAGTGTGGTTCTGCAGACTGTGCATTTTTGCAGTCAAGGAATAAACTTGTGGTGGGTCATGCAGCTTGTTTGGGTAGGTCTAGGACTAGTGAAGATGCATAGTTTAAGATATGGTCAGTATACACGCAGGGTTTTAATGCTGCGTTTCTGACAAGCTTGCAGTTTACATAATTCCCTGCCTACGACTGGGTAGAAACACATGAAAACGCCCCATTAGCTGGAACTGGGTTGGTCTCCTAATTTACCAGTGCCTTCGGTGTTCGGTGTGGATTGACATCAAATCTACATGGGCATCCACACTGTAAACCTGTATTGTACTGTATGTAGATGATACAGACAGCTAAATCTGTAACACCATTTTGAAAAGGTAATCATCGGCATTAGAGCCTTCACTCATATAGGCTAACTAAGATAAGCTAGCTAGCTTGTTGCTACACTATTAGCTTCAGTCCGAAATGTAACATGAATATTTGCGTTAACTATACGTGACCTGTCATACTGTATATAGTCAGGTATTAAGATGCACATGTTAGGCAATAGCCAATAGAGTGCAGTAGATGAAATCTATCAAATTTGTCAATTTCAGCATAAATCAGATGATAAATACCTTATGTTCCTGATCTTTCATAAGAATTCATCCTTTACATTGTTTTAAATCATTCTAATGAACACAATCCAAGCTGGTTACTACGGTTGTCATAGGAAACCTGCATTTTTTTTTTTTTTTACTATAAAACCAAGCTTCTAGTAAAGTCAGTTTTAGGACTAGCAGGGAAATCCTGTTTTCGAAATGAGCCCAATGATTCCCTCTTTCTTTCTTCATCCCAATCCTCATTGAAATATTCAACAAATACGTTTATTTCTTTCTTTTCTGAAGCACTCATAAAGAAACTTCCACTGGCCATATCTCAGCAACCGAACATGAAAATATGAAATATAACTCAAATCACCCAAAATGTGACGTAATACCTGATTTGATGTGACGGGACACGCATTAGGACAATTCCAATAGACTCTTGGGCATGTAACTGTAAGTGTGTGTAAACCAGCTTTTTTATAAGGTTCACGTGGTGTAAGGTTTGATAATATGGTGTGACCTTTTCCATGCCCATAAAGCAACACCCTCATTGTGCTTCCTGATTCCTTATACTTGTGTATGCAGGAGCCCTTTTGTTTAAAATGAAAATGCAAATGCGTCTCCTATCGTCTGTCTGTCTCCCGGTCTCTCTATGACTTACATGTTAATGACTGCTTCTTTTGATGTACAGGATGTACGTGACAGAGGGCACCTGGCCAAAAGCCGAAATATGCTCTCTTCGCTGCTAATAAACAGAGATCTTCAGACACATCATGCAAGTTCACAGGATTCAACATGCAATAATTCTTTTAATTCATCTTAAAACTTAACAATTCTGGCACTCTTCTTAAACCGAACAGAAGGTCTGGCAGTGCAAACAATAGACATACGTTTGCAGAGACTTTTTTTTCCACCCACTTTGCATATTGAACACTGCGACATGGGAAATCACCTTACTACAACTTACAAGTTCCCACTTGCAGTGCAATATGAATTCGGCATTCGGCAGCGCACACTGTGGATACAGTGCATAGCTGATTTCTGATATTCTACCTGAAAGACATCACCACTTAGATAGATAAAAGAACCCTTTGCTGAAGCTTATAAACTGATTCAGCATGGTACATCCAGAATATATTGGATACATATTAGATGCAGCTGTTAAAAATATAAAGAAATATATACAGTATTACAAAATGTGCCTACAAGGCCAGAAAATGTTCATGTTATATGAGGAAAGCATATGGCCAATTAACTACAAATGCAAATCTGTTTTACAATCTGAATCCCGCTTTCATTTATGAGCATTCCGATTGTTCCAAAGAGGAAAATGCCGCTGGATTTCACAGATCACTAGATATATACATAAAGTATATTACGGTCTCAGTGGGCCCTGCTTGGAAAATAAACAGATTTTAATCTCTGTTGTAAATGTGAAAAGATAGGTCTGCTAGATAACCTCAAACAGATGGGTAGCTCTAAGTGAAGCACAACCATCAACCAACTGACTACTGACATTAGGAGTTATCTACAAGCAACAAGATGCACAGTTTATACTAAATCAGTGAAACGAGCAATTTAAGTTTAAGTGATTTCTCCAAATTCAACACAAATGGCCCCTTTTAAGGATTACTGCAGTCTCAAGTTATTCAACCCCCCTGAACAAAATCCCACATTAAAGCACAAATTTGTAAATCAGTTGTTGTCTCGTAAACTTCCGATTGACTGTAAAGGACGACAAAAAGCAAGAAAGATTTGGTGGCAGCAGGCACTGAAGTTTTACTCTGTACTCTAAGGCCGAACACTGAAGGTCACCTCCAGACGTACCCCACTACTGGTCCTTAAACACAAGAAAGGTCGACTCCAATATGCTAAAAAAACATATAAAAAGACACAAACGTTTGGGGATTTTGTTTCTATGACCTAGAAACAAAACTTACTGTATGAGCCTATGAATCAGCGGTATGTTTGGAGGAGAGAGAATGAAGCACAGTATATGCAGAAAAGTGCATCCTGCCTACACTGAAGCATGGTGGTGGCTCGGTGATGCTCTGGGGCTGCTTGATTTACTCAGGCAATGGAAACCTGAGTAAGAGGGGAAGATGGATTCAATCAAGTATCAGAAAATTCTTGAAGAAAACATCATCTGTGAGGAAGCTGAAACTTCCAACACAACAATGATCCCAAGCATACTTCAATGTCCACCAAGGCTTGGTTTTAGATGAAATCATGGCGGGTTCTTGGGTGGCCATCACAGTCAGCTGACTTGTATCAAATAAAAATTCTTTGATGGTATTTGAAAAAAGCTGTTGCAGCTCGCAAACCCAAGAATCTTACTGATCTGATCTTACTGACTACAGGCCTATGCCTATGAGGAATGTGACCTGATCCAGTCTGGCTATAGGTCATGATAGCTAAAGTGGGCTCTAATAAGTATTGTAAAGGTTTCTCATCAGAGGGTTGAATAATTTTTATACTGTAGTAGTCATTAAAAATAGCATGGAGAAATTTGGAGAAATTACTTGTTATATTAGATGCGTTGGGCTGTTTAAATTGCTCTTGTTGAAGTTTTTTAAGTTAGTAATCTTGGCTAAGGAACTAATTTTCCATGTGGATTGAATAATTTTGCGTGCAACTGTACTGTATATGCGCGCTTACTTATTACACTGCATACAGTATAGGAAGAAAAAACATGCAACCTGAGTGGGCGATTAACAATAACTATTATTGTCTTGTAGATCTATTAACAATTAAAAAGCATGAGGTGTCAGTCATTAACACATTAAAATGGAAAACATTTTAAAATCTTTGTGGACTAAAGGGAATAAAATACTTTGAGTTGTTCTGCTATTGGGGAAAATTTGTGAGATACGAAGCCAAATAAGCAACTTAACGTGGATTAGTTTTCTTTCATCACACAGCCTTGCTAAAAACTACATTGTTTCTTTTTTTAATAAATGATAGTTTATGGTTTTTACCCCATTATATTTACATTTAATGTTGTGGAATATCTACAAGGCAAGGTAATTCCTGTTATCACTTATGTTATAGTGGCGATTAAGAACGTTCCCGGCTCCCTCGTATAAAGTTATAAAAGCAAAAAACAATCTTTATCTCTCCCCTGTATATGGTCATAAATGATGTAATATATATATATATATACTCAGCAAAAAAAAGAAACGTCCTCTGACTTTCAACTGTTTTTACTTTCAGTAAACTTAATGTGTAAA
>JAQMYJ010000039.1:28590103-28633403 GCA_030014305.1 Clarias laeviceps
TGATTGTGTTAAGCTGCTTTGGGACAATGTCAATTGTTAAAAGCGCTATACAAATAAAATTGAATTGAATTGAATTACCAGTGAGGCTAGTCGGAAAGTAAAAGCCTGAATATCTTGAATTACCAGGTTTTTCCGTCAATGGATTTTTTTTCTTCCCTGATGGCACTGGCATATTTCCAAGATGACGATGTAAGGATTCATCAAGTTCAAATTGTGAAAGAGTGGTTCAGGGACGCAAGATATCATTTTCACACATGGATTGGCCACCATAGAGTCCAGACATTAACCCCATTGAGAATCTTTGGGATGTGCTGGAGGAGGCTTTACATAACATTTCCGAATCTCCCATCGTCAATACAAGATCTTGGAGAGAAATTATTGCGACTCTGGATGGAAATATATTCTTATGACCTTGCATACAGTAAGCTTTTTGAAATTTTGGGGTAACGTTACAAAGGTCACGTGATAAGTTTCCGGGAGGGATATTTTGCTTGTATCCCTGATCGGTAATCTCTGTGAGAATAGTTCTCTCACACCTGTTTTTACTTCAGACTTTCATCCACTGGATCTCTGGTTTACAAAGGAGAACTGATTGGCTCACCATTTTACATCTAATCTGATCGTAGATTAGACAGACGTCTTGTAATCAATCAATCATAACACAGGAGTCAGGATTTATCCGTAAACATGGTAAGTCTAAACTAACTTCACAGTTGTAGGAAAATCCTTCTTCAGGAAAAATCCTTCTTCTGTTATATTTGCGGTAGATAAAATACTTCAAGGCGGGCTCCACTCTGCATGTCTCAGAAAGTTACTTTCTGATTAAATGCCTTGAGCATGTAAACACATCTTATCAGATCAGAAACAGTTACATTGGAATCTATAATTGGAAAGATTTCAATCAAATTAAAGATATAAATTGTCTGTTTATCTATTTTGTTCTAAGCCACACCCACTTTGGGTTTAAATCCAAATAGCATCCTAATCCTATGTGCTTCGCTCAACGGTTTTCATCTTCGATTTATTTTCATCTTATTTTCTCCTGAGTGTAACAAAAAAACTTTTAATCACGCAATTACAATTACTATGAGCGTCTGTAACATCGACATTCCCATTAACTGACATCAGAGCTTTGAATGCGATCTGTTGAGAAACATAACTCAACATGTTCCTTATTATGAAATCAAAAGGCTGCAAAAAATCTGATTAACCTCTACAAACAACGGAAACATAAAACTAATGAAGAAAACTTAAACCCTTATCAGTTCAGCAGGTATAAATGAATCAAGCAATTAATCCATACAGATTATAATGTACACCATGTTGTGCACTTTAACAACATCTGTTGCTGCTCAAGTTGCACTGATATTGCAGCAGACCCTCAGACTTGTTCTGTTTTATTGGCTAAGCTCGGTAACTGCATTGCTATTTTTTGAATATATATTTTTTTCATAATTCCAAGATCTCACCAGAGGCAGGGGGAGTTTACAGACTCCAGAGCTCAGGTCAGCAGGCACATCAGGTATCACCTCCACATCGTTGTTAAACCAGTGGAATGCAGACTCCTTCTTCAGATTAGCCACCTGAGGAGAGGAGAGGACACACATCAGGTGGTGGGCAGCGATGATTGAGCCAGCCTGAAATATGGTCGTTCAGTGCGCCTCTGAACACCAAGCCACCACCAGTGATATCTTTATGACTGAGCCGAATAAAGCTTGACACATTAGTCATTCGGACTGGCGCTGACAATAAACACAGGCCATTTGTTTGAGGTGTGTCGAGGCACAAATGTGGCTGCGCTTGCCTTGCAGATGAGGCTGACGCTGGCATCTTCCCCGATGTGAACAGACAGGAACTGGCTAAAATGAGGTCCTAGCAAAAGGGAGATTATTGGCAGCTGATGAAGCAATCACAGCAGCAATGAAAAATGAGCAGATTTACAACAGAAAGATGATAAATGCACCCACTTGGCCCTTTTTTTTAACATAGCATTTTGATTTGTGTTGTATCCTTAGGAGTAGAATAACACCATCTATCCATGTCTATAAACACATCCTTTACTTAAGAATATAATTTAGACCTACATTTACCTAACGTTTTCACCTTTGCTGTTTTATTATTAATGACCTTCAAGCTTCCAGTGTGACAAATGCTAGGGCTAGAGTTGTTATAGAGCTATAGCAAAGGTTTCAGAAAGATCAGATTTTTCTTAATCCCTCCATGGAAAAAATGAAAGTCCTGGCTAAAGTCTAGCTAATTTAGATAGAAAATATCATAGTGAATTCTGCATACTGATATAGATGTGTATAATTGGAGCGTTTCATTGCATTAATTTATAGGCAAAGGTGTTCTAGGTATGGTCCATAAAAGATAAATGTAGGATGTCCATTAATAAACCAAGGCGTAATATTTCTACAACTTCTCTTAATTTATACCCTCTTTCACACGGATGTACTCCCTCCTCTGATATTCGGCCTCAGCCAGAGCTGCTTTGAAAGCTGAAGTTAAAAAAGAAAAAGAAGAAGTTAGGGTTAAAGCCAAATTCTAACAGAAAATCCCATGAATGTGATATGAATTGCTGTGTCAGAAAAGTGCAGAGGACCTCACCGTCTCCGATTAGCACCAGAGAGGACTGAGCCTTTCCTGTCCCGTCCTGAATCTGCACGGCGTATGTGCCCTCGTTCTCCTGGGTGAAGTGATCCAGCACCATCTCTATAATGCCCGTGGCTGCATCGTGTCTCATTTTAGTTTGCTGGAGCAAAAACAAGAAGAAAGCAAAACAAATAGGTGAGTAAATTGTCCTCATTGCTGCGTCCACTAGTTTTTCTTTTCAATTTGATCGGATCCATTATTACATTTTCTTGGAGGTATTCAGGGTGAGACTGGGCATGGTGCAGTAGTGCATTCTAGGGTCAACTTAATAGAAAAACCTAAAGCAGTTTTCACCAAGATTTATGTCGATGTCACAAGCTGTCCGTGTGGCTCCGCATGACGCTTGTTGCTTACCTCGCAGTTGACAAGCTCCTTGTTATTGGCAAAGAATTTGTAGGTCACAGCTGAGGAGATGTTCTCAGCTTGCAGCCAGAAGCGCACGCGACCTCTCTCCAAAATTTTGTACGCGAGCTCGGTCTTCAGAGGAATAACTGAAGCGAAAATAGAGGTGGCAGAGGTGGAATTCATGTGCTGTCACGGGTCACACGTATGACCTTGAAAATGGCTTAGACATGCACTAATGCTCACAGGCTCTAAGAATTCTGGTAAAACATCGGTCAAGAAGACATCGGTCAAGGCTTTAAGCAATAATTCCCAGTCTTAACTCGGATTTAAAACAGCAGGACAGAAATAGTTACGTGGTTACTTACTTGGATGGCGGATATCATGGCTGAGTGCCAGCATTTTCTTCATTTCTGAAATGAAGAGAAATGCAAAAATCAAACATCATCAAATAACATCTGTGTGAGCACTATGGAAGAACAATCATCATATGAAACCATGCATATGGTGCACATGGTGCATGAGTTTTGATCACCTGATATTGCTTACCTAATGAAAATGATTTAAAGACATGATTATGTTTCAGTGAAGAAAAAAAAATCTTCGAACCGAAAAAAGATGCTTTTGCGCATTTCATGTGAGATGGCGTTGTGTAATCGGTGCTATTTTGAGAACTGAACAATCAATGTTCCAGTCATTAAGAAGATTCATTTTCATTTATACTGAGAATCGACCATCCTAATACCCTCGACTAGATGCAATATATCTGCAACAAACAGGAATACAGCGGAACCACCCACAGATTCACTGAAACATAGCAAGTAAAGATTGCAAAAGGACAAAGTGACATTTTTGCAAACTGCCCGTTTCAGATTGGCACTAGATTTCTGTTCTTAGTCGACTCTTGGAGCACATGCATCTCAAGGGTTGGCATGTGTTCTGAGATGCTTTTCCACTCACCATGGTTGTACAGAGTGGTTATGTGAGTTGCCATATCCTGTCTGGACATTCTCCTCTCATCAGCAAGGCATTTCTGTCTGCAGAACTCTAGCCCACCGGATGTATTTTTCTCATTCTGTTGTTTGATCTGAGCATTAACTGACACTCTTGACCTGTTATCTGCATGATTACATTGTGATGCTGAGATATAGATAAATTCCATGAATGATAAGATGTGTTTACATTTTCCTTCCGGCTTTTTCTGCCAGTTTAAGTGGAACCTGCAGTTCACGGGGCAGTACATAAGGATTACAGTCTATTTCATTGGCTTTGCTGTAGTATTGTTTATTCTATACTGAAATACGGTGAACAATCTTTCACATCTAAATGTTTTTGTGTTCTGCAGTCCCCAATAAAGCAACAACAACAGAAAAAGCACATGGCTGAAGCCCTGGGATATGAAATGTAAGGATTTGTGACGTCTTTGGCCAATCAGATAATAATTTGTGGCTGAACTTTTAAGCTTGTGATTTGAGAATGTCAGTAAACAATCTATTAGAATTAAAAACTGAACTATAAAAGGGGTGTTCAAGTCAAACCAAGACTTTCTCATGAATTGGCGTAAAACTGATGGACATTTACAGAAGACTCCAGCCGCAGTAAAAGCTTTGAATTGTTCCCATGGACAGTCACTTAATTGCAGAAGAGATGCATCTGTCTCTGGGAACTATTCACCAGCACCACTTGCACTTTACAGGAACTCGTCTGGGAGTTATTGCCACATCATCCGTACAGTCCTGACCTCACTCCAATTGAAGGAGTTCCTGGGTGGCCAAAGTTTCAGACATAAAGCAGGTAGCCTGATCATGGCTCCCGAGTACTGAGAAACTTTCTACCTCGATGGTATCCAAGCACTAGTGGAACGCTGGGTTAAGTGCATTAGTGTAGTAGGGATTATGTTGTTGTTGGACTTTTAGCTGCTCCCATTGAGGGGTCGCCACAGCAGACCATCTAATCCGCGCATAACTTGGCACAGGTTTTATGCCGTATGCCCTTCCTGATGCAACACTCCCATTTTATCTGGGCTTGGGCTTGGCACTGCAACCGGTGGCTGGGGTTTGGGCTTTGGGTGGGAATTAAACCTGGGCCTTCCACATGGCAGGCAAGAAATCTACCCCTGAGCCACCAATGTCCAATGTAGTAAAGGAATGATATAGAAAAATAAAGGTAGTTTTTACTCTTATAACTATTTACAGTTCTTCTGCACAATCAAAAGTCCTGGTTTGACTTGAACACCCCTAACACTTCCCCCATAATTATCACCTCTCACCTTCTGATGAGATTGCGTAACTGGCTGAAGCTCCATCAGTGTTAGTGACAGAAACAGAGTAAGTGCCAACATCCTCTATGTCCGGGTTCTTGAAAAACAGAGTTGAGCTTTGACAAGCACAGAGGGGAAAAAAACAACACAGGTTTAAGGGTCAGGGTTTAAATGAGGCTTAAATAAGTACTAACTGTTTTATTACTCCGATGCTTTGATATCGGATGGCCATACATACAGTATACTGCTTACCAACTGCCTGCTGTGTTAATTGCAATTCCTTTGGAGAAATCTGTGATTTCTTCATAGGACTTCTTCCACACAAACTGGGAGTTCTCCGTAATCTGACAGCTCTCGAAAGACAGATAAATATCTCCAGTCTTGGTGTCGACTCCGCACTTGATTTCCTGAGCACCTTTCGAAAGAACACAGGAAACCAAGTGTACACACATAAATCAGCCTAATTCAGAACTGTGTAAGGGATATGGGAGAGACATGTTGGATTTATGGTTGGGGTATGGTGAGATTATGGGGCACGTTCGCTTCCAACGCATCTGTCCTTCATTGTCCTGCGGTGTCCTATCCTCACACTATCACACACACACACACAAACGAAAACACACACACACTAGTCCACAGTGCACTCTGCTGGTGGAAGCGTGTGCCTACTTTTCCCGCGAAAGAACGTTTTAAAGCAATTCAAGATGAATCATCTCGTCGGCTTTTTTTCTTATCTGCAGCCGGGCAGACATCTGCCTCCCGCACCACTTCAGAATGCGGTCCCCCTCTCTCTTTCCATTTCTCTCCCTTTCTTTAACATGACCTCTTACACTGCAAGCTGTTTACCTTGTTCCTGCTTCTTCAGCCTGATTCCTCCCGATATAGCTGAGATGGTTGGCAGTGCATGCTAGTAGTGGGTGTGTAGGTTGCATATATCTTCTGTGCGCTCATGTGTTGTATGTGTTACCTGGAAGTGCCTTGGCACACGCTGGGTCAGAAGATACTGAAACATTTCCAACGCCATGGGCGTTCTCAGCACGTACACGGAATACGTAGGATGATCCTGTTTCCAAGTTCTTTACCTAAGTATCACACATTACGTTATATTATTTTTTTTAAGTCTAAGTGTGAGACTAACAGCCCGGGACAACAGATGTACATGTTTGCTTTTACATAGACATCACCAGAGATATTACCTTTAGAAAGCGGGAGCTCACAGCACTGGCGTTAACAGTGGTCCAGGTATCAGTACCTGACTTGCACATGTCCACATAGTACCCAGAGATGTCGCTGCCACCATTATACACAGGAGCCTTCCACTCCACCACCAGAGAGTCATCCCGGATCTCAGTGGTGCTCAGGTCATAGGCTGGACCTGGGCAGAAATTTCGCCAACAGTCAAGAATTTGTATTCGAATAATTATTTTGCCAATAATAGAATCCATTATAACCCCAATGGTTGGAAAGAATTAAATTTTTCCAACAATTAATACAAACTTATAATGAGCAAACGTACATACGACTGGTCATATTGTTATGAACATAATTCAAGCGCATTACTACAGCTAGTGGCTAAAGCAAGGGAAGCTTTTTATATATACACATTATCCTTCTTCTTTACATTGTCTAAATGTGTGTTAGATGTGTTGCTGCAATATCCAGTCCAATCAATATCACACCCCTTCTCGTCTTGCACCACTCCACTCACCACGAACGTAGGTGCATTGTTTCTGGCCGTGAACACAGCAAGAACAGGAAAATGCATCCACCTCAGGCAGGTAATGAATAGGAATATGCATTGTGAATAGAAACACTTTCATTCATTTGTTTTTGTTTGAGACAGATTGCCAGTACGGTTCACATGACATCTGGTTGAGACCAGTGTTGTGAATGGGGACTTAAAAAAGGGTCATGCGATTGCTCTTGGTCAGATCTACTGTACTTGTATATCTCAATTTACAATCAAATACTATATTTTCCAGTGTTTAAGCATATCTCCAGTACATAATTGTATGGTGAGTTATATAATAAAAAAATTGTGACTTTCAGTTTTGGCCACAAAAACTGCTCAGGACTTTTTCAGTGAACTAAGCACAGAGGTGAGAAGTAACTGAGTGCATTTACTTTGTTACTATACATACTTCATATATCTGCACTTGAGTAGTTTAATTTCAAAATTACAGCAAATATCTGTACTTTTACCTAACTACATTTCTTCATGGCAATGCATTATCTTACAACTGTGACGTGCTGTATTTGAAGTGGGACTTTTTCTTCGACACATTAAATGACACAACAGGTCATTAAAATCAGAATGGAGCTGGTTCCTTTAACTCAGGTACACACATAAATGGAGGACTTGTACTTTTACTTGAGTAATATTTGCCATAGGTAATCTCTATTTTTACTCAAGTACAGGATTTGACCCTATTTCTGATTGATGGATGCATCAAGCGAAGCACATGAATCGACAGTGCCCACTGTACAAGCCTCTGGAAGCAGTGTTATGATCTGGGGTTGGACCAGTTGGTCCGGTTTAGGCTCAGCATCGGTATGTGGCAATAAAATGATGTGAATGACCAAGTTATCACATCTATGAACTTTTTCTTCCCTGATTGCACAGGCATATTCAAGGATTTTAAAGCATGGTGCTGGGTGCATGAGGAATTATTTTCACACATGAAGTGAAAACCAACTAACTATTCACAATTAAGCTTCAGTGTATATAGTATAATTTGTGATTGTGTCAAATAGAATGCATAGGCCAATGTTATTATTAACATCATGTCAAGATTCTTTTCCAACTATGAAGACTTCATGTGAGGACAAAAGACCCTTCTGTAAATGATCCTCATGGTAGAGGATCATTTACAGAATATTACAGAACAAGATTAATCCATTTCACTTGCATTATGGCTTTTCATCAGGTAAAGTATATAATGTGCAGTATCTGTGTGGTGTTACCTGGCTCAGGCATGTTCCACGCCTCACAGCGGAATAGAGGGCTCGCGGCAGATGGATTACCCAAACCGACTAAATTGCCAGCATACACCCTGAACTGATACACTGCACCAGGGGTCAGGTTTGGAACCTGCGAACATGAAGACATGGAAAATATTTCATTTCACTTTAAACTCTTCTCATCTAACATAAACTGTGTAGGAGTTTAGCAGGTAAATTTGTAGAAACCTTGTATAGCCTCTCCTTAATGGGTGGTACGTTGACCTCGTGCCATGTTTTCTTGGCTACGTTGAAATTGTCTATGTAATAGTCAGTGACCGGAGAACCCCCGCTGCGGACAGGACGCTTCCAGTTGAGCACCATGGATTGGCCATCGCAGTGGAGGAGTGCGATGTCATAGGGAGCCGAAGGGAGCTCTGCACACAAGATGGATGACTCGTGCTTTACGTGCCTATTACTCAATGTCCACAGCAGCGTGCTGTACTCTGGCTATCTCTGGCTTTTAATAAAGTCAATTCGTGGCCATTTATTGTCTGCCGTGACTTATAATGTGGGAATGATTTATAGCGGATGCGATGCATTACGACTCATTTTTTTTGTTACCAATTATGAATACGAGTGTGATCTGAATGCAGTTGTTTAAATCAACATTCAGAAAGTTTTCTATGCTACGATTCGAAGTAGCCATTGTCAGTAGCTCCTGCAGCGGTAAAGCCAAGCACTGATTTATGAAGCAATTTTATTTGCATCAGCATTATGGTGGATGTCGTGTATATTTATGATTGTGTGGACAAAAATACTGATTGTTCAGTATATTTGGTCTACAATTTTAATAAGACTTGAAGTACACTGACTAGGCCACAGTGTTCAATGGTGTCATTTATGTATGAGACTAGATTAACACCAGCTTTGAATTCTTAAAGACTTTTGTCAAAACAAAACCGACGTCTGTTGTCGGTCATTGCATTTCGCACACAGTTGCTCTGGAAAACATGAAGCGAAGTTAAAATTTCATGGCTGAAATAGAAACCTTCTGTCAAAAGACTATAGCTGTCTTTCAGAAAAGTATATGCTGTATATAATACTTATTTAAATCTTAAAGCAAGTGTTGCAGGCATGACCAGTGGATGCTAGTTGCTGCCATATAGAGAGTTACATGAATATTTACACGGGGTAAATTCTGTGCTTTTCTTTCTTTCTTTTTTTGTGAACCTGCATTTAATTTATAACACCTATTGTTTCTTAAGTGACAGTTACGAGGTATTTTAATAACATCTCGACAACCACATTTAAGCAAGATCACTTTCCTTAAAGTCTGAAACAAGTTAGGATAAGGTTCAGAAGTAAGTTGTTTTGTTAGTTGTTAAGTACAGGAAGTGGTACTGTAGCTCAGTGTGTTTAGGTTCTAGGTTACGGATCCAAATTTTGTCCATTCGAGCCCCAGCTCCAACTAGTTACCACTGTTGGATCCTTGATCAAGGCCCTTAATTTTGTCTGCATCGGCTAGGGGCATCATATCATTGCTCATTCTGCAGCCTGACTCCAACTTCCTAACAAGCTTGGATATGCAAAGACAAGAATTTCACTCTTCTGCAATGTGTACAGTATGTGAGGGCCCAATAAAAAAAAATACGTACTGAGAGCGGCTTTGACAGACAGTGGCGCAGATTCCTGCGACTCCTCACTAAGACCCAGCTCGTTGATGGCCTGCACTCGGAACACATACGTCTCACCTGTTTTAAGGCCATGAACAACAAACCTGAAACACAAGCCGCACTGCTTAGGTTTAAATCCAACCAAAATGACATCCTTCGTTCACCAGACACTTTTCGAGGTGGACTTGAAAACAACTTTAAACTTTCTGCTTGCTAAATTTCCGTACACTGTATCACTACATTTCTCTAGAATCATATATTTTTGATTGACTTAGTTCATTGTAACATCAAAAATAAGTCAGTACTGTGTGAATGTCTTACACAACCTGTGCTTTTTTAGTACTGACTTTGTAACTTATTATTATTATTATTATTATTATTTTATGACTTCATTATTGAGTTCGTACAAAAACCTTTCTGATTTTCAAATATTGGCAATCCAGCACAAAATTTAATTGCAGAATTAAATTTAAATTATTGTTATAGAAAAATACTTGTATTCCTGAAAAGAATGTATCATATGTAAGGGGACACTAAAATATTCCTTATAAAACTGCAGAAACTGTACATGAGACTAAAATATTATTACATCAAATATGGCCTTTGTCTCATTAATTACTAGTTGTTGCTCTTTATAGTATTCATTCGAATTTAGAAACATTTAACTTTATTATTTCAATTTTTTTTTGATTTGGCACATACACAGCCATCCACAATATGATATGCAGTGAAATGCTTAGTCAGAGCAGGCATCTCACCTGCACCATCTTGGAAACCTTTCTGAAGGCATCTTTGCTCTACAGCATTTACGTGCATGTGCCTATGAGTTTTGTGAGTTCTTCTGAGGACTTTTTTGCATGCAAAACTCAGGAGCTTTGATTTATTTTTTTCATCTAGAACATAGTCTCTTACATAATATGCTGTATATTCTATAATATATAATATTACATAATATCTTTTCTGGCATACAAATATGTGTCTGTAACATTTAATTCTGTACTGGAATACTAAAGTTTGAATGCTACAGCCATCTGTAGAGCTCTCTCAGGGCCGAGAGTGGTGGCATACCCAAACTCTTACATCGATCATAGCGGCACTGGTCAATCATGGGTGTCTATGAGCTCAAGCAAGCGGAAGGGGAGGATAGCGCTTTCCTCAGAGTGTGTTACACGGTACCCAATGTTGCATGAGCAGCAGTTTGAAAAGATGCAGTTGCCTGGAGTCAAATGTCTCCAAAGAAGCATGCTCCCTGGTTAGTGGTTGTCGCCTTGATGGGAATGTGCCCTTATAGAGAGACACTTGGGAATTGGCTATGGCTAAATTAGGAGCAAAAACCAAGTTAAAATTTAGTTTTTACTAACTCAATAATGAAGTCATTAAACACACACTATACTAAAAACACAGGCTGCCTAAGACTTTTAAACAGTACTGTATATTGAATTAAAACCTGCTCATAAAAGCGCCAAAAACTTATCACACAATAAAACCTGTCATGTTGGGGTTGTTTCCCCTACATATTTCTATGTGATGTACAGCAAATGCAATTGTATTCACACGCGCACACACATTGCATTACATTTACACAAGAAAATAAATGAAAAAAGCTCAGCAATATGCAATCTGCTGTATAGATCTAAGGACATACTCTGTCTTCTTGTGCGGTTTGTGGTTGGCAGAAATCCAGTCCTTTGATCCTTTAACACACAAGTCAATATAATAGCCAATAAGGTTATTGGGCTCTTTCGGTGGGGCCCACTGGATCAGAACAGATGTATCGGTTTCTCTTGTGGCCACAACCTGACCAGGGGCTGAAGGAACACCTGGAGAAACAGAAAAACTCATTACGATGATCATCCACTGCTGATTAAACTTCCAGATGACTTTCAGAGCATGCATTTGTTACGGCTTATAGCCCCATTGGCAATTTAATTACTTTTTTCCTGATCTAGCCTTGAATCAACCTCCTTTTTGGCAAACACTTCAGGCAGAGGTGTAGCTTTGGGGGGGATTCAGGTTACTCCTTAATATTTATTTGTTAGTGGTTGGCATATACATATATGATATCTGATTATATGCATGTTAAATAATGATGTTTTGCATGTTATTGCATTTTATTGTTTTTTTATCATGACAAACGGTTAACAGATAAGAATCCTACCTTTGTTTCCGATTAAATTTGAGCATAGGGATGTAAAAAATTAAAAAAGGTTTCACTTCATTGCTAGCATTTTATTTTACTCAATTCAGTGGTAATACTAGAAAGGTATTTTACGTCACGATATTTAACATAGCAAGATTAAATAACAAATTTTTGCCATTAATACATGACCATATTGGCATAACCATAATTTTTTCAAGTCATATGGTGTCTTTATTTAGTATATTTCCTGGAAATTCATTCTTGGCTACATCATTGACTTTAGACCAATATTTTACACTTAATTACCATAATTTTATCGCAAATAAATGTATTTTCTAAGATCCAATGAATTTTATCTGAAATATGAACTCAAAAAATAGATGAAAAGTCTAGTGTTGCACAATTAATCTAATCTTAAAATCTAAATCACAACATGGACCTGTGCAATTATTTATTATCGCAAAAGCCTGCAGTTTATTACAGGTAATATACACATAGTGAGGAATTTATGTAGAGTTGGTTAATCATTTATTTATTTATTATCATATTAATGAAATCACTTGTGCCACTATTTCCTGTTAGAATTGACAAATATGTTTGTACATTTAATAGTTAAATATCTCAATTTAAATCGTAATCACAGTTAAAATGATTACACAGTTTACACAGTTATAACAAGATATGAAAGAAAAAAAAACTATTTGTAATAGAAATATCTAAAAAAATATATTTGTGAAATTAAAACAGTTTTGTATTCATTTAATTATTAATAATAATAATAATAATAACAGTAAACTAAATAAGTTTCTGTGGATAAATAAATGAAATTCCCTAAGGCATTGAGTTCAAGTTCTCACCACGAAGTACTTGAGTTTGGATGGGTACGGTGGGCTTGGAGGGCTCGCTGATGCCATACATGTTGGCTGAGAGTACACGGAACAGGTACTCCTTCCCTTCAGCCAGATTGAAGACGGCGTAGCGCGGCGAACGCACTGGCACTTGAGTGTTCACCCTCTGCCAGGAGTTACTGCCAACCTGAGTCTAAGCCATTGAAAAGCACTCCATTACTTCAGCCAGCCGTGTCAGCTGACAATCAAGAAACTCTTACAGTAATTCCACTCTTTCAATTCACAGATTTAAGCGGATGCTTAATTACAGCTGTCGTTAAAGCGTTAACTTCAGCACTGAAGGTGATTTGATGAGGAGGAATGTGTAGTGAGCTTTGTGGCGTAGAGAGTAAGATTAAAATCGAGTCTGTGTTTTTATCACTCTTTGCCAGGAACGGCTTCAATCCAGAGATTAAACCAATCCATCAAAAAGCACTCCATTACTTCACACAGCAATGCCAGCTAGCAATCGTGAAATGCTTACACTAAACTAGGCCGCATAATTTACGCGGATAAACTGATGGTTAATTGTAAATTAAAGTGTGAAAATGATATGGATTAGGTGGGCATCGAACAGGATTCCTTTCAGATGCTGATGTGTACTAACCTTCTCAATGTAGTACCACATGGGGGCCCTGTCGTTATACACCGGGGGGGTCCAGCTGAGCACAACATATGTTCGGTCTGTCTCAGAGGCGTAGACATTGGATGGAGCTCCAGGAGCTGTTCCCTCAGCTACAGCCGAATCACATCAAACAGAATTACCGGATGCACCAAGCAGCGTGATTCACATTCAGTCCTTTTCCAGATACAGACTCGCATGCATAAACACTTCTCGGGAAAAAAAATAACCCCCCCCCCAAAAAAACATCTCAATGTCATCAGTTCTGCTTTAAAAAGATATGACAGCAACCATTAAAAGGAGTGCATCATCTGTAATATCGAGGTAAACACCCACACAAACACACATGCTCAACACATTATTTGATGTGTTCATTCCAGTCTGAAAGGCACCACAGATGGTCAGACACTCGTGTCCTGATGGAATTCTCATCAAAAACTAATCAGCACCTTTCGAATGTGAGCCAATTACGGGCTAGATAATTACTGGAGTTTTTTTGGGGAAAAAGATAAAACTATGAGTGCAATAGTGAAAACAAAACAAAGGTGAAGGACCAAGGTTGATTTGTATGTAGAAGAAATAATACGAGGAGAGCTGATCAGAGGAAAGCAAAACAAACAATATCAAAATTTTTATTTGAACCAGTTTAAAACTACTGTACATATTAATATAATATTAATACTGTATGTCATTATAATTTATATGCTATTGAGTTATTAGTGAACAGTTATTATCTTCTTAATATAAATAAAATAAAAGCAAAAATGATTCTTGACCAAAATGTGATTGACTGATCACTTTTTTTTAGAAACACCTTTACAGCTGCTCATTCATGCATGATCGGAAAAATATCAGTGAGTCTAAATCCATTGTAACCCGAGTGTTCTGTTCTTGGCTAACAGGAATGTCACCTTCTGCTGTTGTGACCCTTCCAAGACTCATGACGTCGTGTATTCTGAGATGCTTTTCTACTCATCATGGCTCAAACCAGTATTACCATATTAGCTCAAACCAGTCTGATCATTCTCATCTGATCTGATCTCTCTCAGCAACAGGCTGTTTATAAGGTCTAACCATTTTGTGTACACTCCACAGACTGTTGTATATAATTAACAGCTTTTGAAAAGTCACTAAGAGAATGGTCTCCTCATTAAGATTAAGATTCAGTTAATCAGCTGGGTCAGAGTGCAGGGTCCTCCAGGATACATTACACCTGGATCAGATAGAGATAAGGACCTTGCTCAAGGCCTCAACAGTGGCAGCTTGGCAGTGCTCGTACTCGAACCCCTGACCTTCCGCTCAGTCCTCAGGGTTTTAACCATTTGAGCCACCACTGCCCCTATTCTGTGAACCTTAACTGAAGGCTTCAAACTGTATGATTTATAAGCATTACCCTGCTGCCATATGATAAGCTGATTGGATAACTAAGCAGATGTACAGGCGTTCCTAATGAAGAGGCCAGTTAGTGCCTCAACATCAAGCGCAATATATTGAAAAATTGAACTGAAAAGAATGAATGAAACCACACTACCTTCAAGGTCATCAAGATAGGCAACAACATCAAGTTTTCCACCAAGTCTTTCAACTGTTAAAAAAAAAAAAGAGTAAATCCAAAACCTGACACATACAAAGCTGAATGGTATTAATTAGCATGTACATAGGGATTTGACTGATTTTCACCATGAAGTCTTTCAAACTCAGTAGGATCCACTGCAGCGATGGCTTCAGACATTCTCGAAGGTCTGCTGATGCCACGTGCGTTAACAGCACGCACGCGGAAGTAATAGGAGTGACTCTCGAACAGGCCGGACACTGGGTATTTACAGATCTTAATGGGAGAGTCATTACACTGTACCCAGTCCTCTGTTCCGACCTCACATCTGTCATGAAGTTCATAGAGAAACCACAAAACAGACAAGGGCAAGAAATTATTTTTCTAAAAGCCTTCATTATCTTGGCGTACAATGAAAAAAAGTGAGTGGAAATTACAGGCTATTATTAAAATGTTTGTTTAAGACACTTACTCATAATGGACCTAAACACTTTTCATACTATCTTTGGAAAAAAATCCAAGGATGTTACGTTTCAAGTGATCAAATTTATTGTGTGGAAAGAAGATTTATAGCCAAACAAACTGTATAATAAAGAAAAGGCCTTAAATGTTTGTAGACATCAGAGGTTTTTGCCTGATACTTTCCTTTAATTTCCAATACGTGGTGTTTTATATCATACAGATCCAGAGGTGGCAAGTAACAATGTACAACTACTCCGTTACTATACGTGAGTTTTTGTGTGTATGTATGTACTTTACTTGAGTATTTTCATTATATGATGTTTTTACTTTTATTTAGAAATTTTTTTTTTTTTTTTTTTTAAAGCCTCTACTTTTACACACTACATTTTTTATAGAGACTTATTTTTCGGCTGACAATCACACGAGAGTGCATTTTTGATTTTCTAATCTAAACTTAAATGTTTAAGCTGTCACTCATACCATGTCACGACTGAGCTACACCCCATGCGGGAAGGACAGGAACAAAACAATTCCACCTGTCCAAGCAGTCCATGGTTACAGAAATGACTGGCAGGTCATTATGAAAGTGCAGGTTGGTTAGCGCACCAAAGTGATTGACAGTTTTCTGGGCAACTACTTCTGCCTTCTTGGTCCCTGGGCAGTGGTTTCTTAGGAGAGAAGATTAGAAGCAATCTACGTAACTAGCTAACTAGCAAAAGCAGTGTGAAATTTTAGTAGAGTTCTTGCATTTTTGTACTTAAAGTACAAAGACAGAAAGAACATATGAGTGCACAGAAGGTTTTATATTTTAAAAAATATTAAATATTATTAAAGATCTGGGATACTACATATCGCAAATACTGAATGCCAAATAATGCATATTTTTTAATCAATATATATGACATAATTTTTGGTACTGGTGCATCAAAGACAGTTTAGTGTTAAAGTGGCATTAAAATTAAATTCTGCCTCCAAAGCCTTTTTTTTTTTTTTAGGAATCATTAAAATGGCCAAACATTACAGAATTCCCTAATGAGCACCTCATTCAATTTTCTATGTGTAAACAAGCTATTAATCACAGGAATCCGTTAGGCTAGTTAGTCATGAGAGAAATCAGACAGGTCAGTCTGCTCAGTCACCTATCGACAAAGTATCCAATGATAGGGCCCTCGGTCGTGGTGTTGGGTGGCTTCCAGGACACAATGACATAATCCCTGTTTGCATCATGGATCTTAATGTCCATGGGGGCTCCAGGAGCCTGAGGAACCGGAGGGGGACCATCTGTAAAAGAAGTCAGACTTTGTGTAATGCTTAAGAATATCTACTCCTATTATGTTCTCAACATTAATAGAGCATACAAAATAGAGATATTATTTAATTATTAAAGTCAGTCCTGTGTATGTATATAAATATTCAAATATGTAAAAAGCTCAGTATAGTATACATTACTGATTAATTAGAAAAAAACATTTTTTTAAAATTGTTTAGATGGTCACACAAGAATACATTTCGGAAAGGGTCAAATTATTGGGCATCAAGAAAAGAAAACAACTAAGGAGATTTGAAATTATTGGAACTGGGTTAAGAATCCTTCAACACTTTCCCCTATTGTTTTTTTTTTTCACATCCCTAATTCCTGCCTATTGAATTAGTATGCCAATCGAAACAAAAAAAATACTATGAAATTTTTAAAAGCAGTGTTAAGTACTACACCAAAGGTTCTCATAAAGCTTCATCAAAAAAGGTATACTGTATGTCATCAAGTGACATACATCTAGTTTGAATAGTTTGGCAAATTCATGTGATATGTCTTATTCATCAAATCAAATCTAAGATTAGTCTGCTCTGCTTTCTGATGTTGTGTTACTTTACATTATGCATTATATTTATATTATACCTATATTATTGGGAAATAATTTTGCTAATTTGCTTCTAGAAATAAATCAATAAAATGAAATGGAATTATCTGCCAATGGAAAAATTTGTAAAAGTTTGTAAAAATAAGTAGAAATGTTTTCAACTATGTTATACTGTTTTTGGCTTATTCTTAGCTTATAAAATTGACAACTACATGAATGTGACTATGTGCAAGATATGATCTTATTCTAATATTCTATGATCTAATATTGCTTGCTAAGATTATTAGTGCAGACAAACCATAGATAGTTCTTCATGAAGGTTTTCTACACTTGCAGAAACAAATAAACCACACTAGGGAGGTACCATCAACGGTATACATTTTGTATCATTAATATCTATAGTTTACCTGCAAACCTTAATAAATAATTCAATACTCTGAAAGTTAAGGATGCAAAAGCATGCAGGATTTATGATATAACCATAGCTACATGACAAAAACCACATACTTCAGACAATGTATGCCGTCATTAACTCAAAAGCAAGTTATGGATTGACTGCATGTTTTATGGCCTATTTTATTGTTTACTGTTCACCATAGTGACTACTTAAACATGTTTCATTTCATTCCATTCAAAACTATCTTTGCTTCATGGAATTTCTTGCATCTAACATGTGGAAAAAAGTATAGCAAGAATTTTGGTACTGTTCTCAAATTGCAAGTTAGAAGGAATTCGTTGTCCCCTTTATTAAGAACTGAGATTTTTACCTTCCACATAGATGTAAGCCTTGTGCACTGCATCTCCTCCTTTGGTCACCATGCGCAGGGTGTAAAGACCCTCATCATCCTTGGCGAGGTGAGTCAGTGTGAGCTTAGCGACACCTCCCCCAGACTCCATTTTCACCCACTTCGACTCCTTCAGAAGGTGCTCTGGAAATTTTTAAGAGATGCAGCTCAGCATGGCATTTCATTTTTTTTTCTCGATATAAATGAAAAACAAGTTTTCCTTTGGAATATGCCTGCGATGTGCAACAAAGAAGTAATTGAATCATGTTTTTGAGAACAGCAGGTGAGGGGGTGATACTGTGAGGCACAAAATGGAGAAATAGTTCAAGGTCTGGGTCACAGATGTGGCACTATCATGAAAAATATATATATAAATGAATAAACTAGATGAAAAAAGCTCCCAGGTTGTCATTGTATGAATGCATGCCTTGGTTTTCAGATAGCCCAATTATACCTTTAACCCCTTTAAAGTTGTAACTACAGAAATAACTACCGTGAGACTCCCTGAAAGATGTGTGCATTTTAGATGCTGATTTTTTTATTATTATTATTATTATTACTACTACAATGTGTGTAAACAAAGTTTTATGTTTCGTACCATCTCTGTACCAATGGGCTTCAGGTTGCAGATTGGCAAGATTGGGGCTTATAGTCATCTTACAGGACAGAGTCACGCAGTCTTCCTCTTTCCCAAACTGCACATCGAACGTCTCCAGAAACTCAATGTTGATTTTTGTGTATTTAATCTCGGGTATAATTGCATCTAAAAGAAAATAATAAAAAGCCTATTTTATTTCAGGCATTAGGTAGTAATATACTTACATTTTATTTCAGGCATTAGGTAGTAATATAATATAAAAAAAGATGATCTCATTATAGCTATTCATATCATAATATTTGTGTATAAAATAAATGTAAAAAAGAAAAAGCATCAGGGCTCAACAATATGTAAGGAACCACACAACAGAGCATGCTGTTCATAAAATTTTCATAAAATGTTTACCAAAGAATGTTACTTGAAGACTTACATTCATAAGGCATCCAAGAAAAAGGGCAGAATTTCTCCTCATCTTTGACCCCTATACAAAGTGCAAAATGACGATTTTCCAGTTATTGAAAAAATACAGCCATCAGCCATAACATTAGAACCTAAAACATTAAGCTCAATATTTTGTAGGTTTCCTGTGTGCCGTCGGGTCAGCTCTCGCCCCTCAGTGCCTGACTCCACAAGACCTCTGGGGGTGTACCGTGGTGTCTGGCAATTGGGGTCGTTAGCAGCAGAACTACTAGGGATCAGGGGGAATTTGGAGGCTGGATCAACAACCTTGAACTCTTTGCCTGCTAAAACACATGCACAGCATGCCGTGATACACTGGGTGTTCTGGTGTCTTTTTATCATCACTGCTACATTGGCTTTTCTGTGGGATCAGGCTGGGTGGGGCCGGCCTTTGGTTCACATGGGCCTTGGGTGGCCATGATCTGGTCACCAGTTCTCTGGAATATAGATAATCACTGTTCATTCAATTAGTGGTGTTAGCGTTATGGCTGATTATTAGGGCAGGGGTAGTTCAGTGGTTAATATTTACAGCATTTGGCAGATGACCTCATCTTACATTTGACTTACATTGGGCCCTGCTCAAAGGGACAACTTAGTGGTCGTGGGATTTGAACCTGGGACCTTCTGAACTGTAGTCCAATGCCTTAACCTCTCAGCTGCCCCTAACCCCGCTCATAACTGCTCATATGTGTAATAAAATAAACGTAAGTCGCTCTGGATAAGGACATCTGCCAAATACTGTAAATACAAATGATGCTTGTATAAATCGCCATACAGACTTCCTTAAAGTAAAACGATTTGCCTGTACAGGGGAGTCCTCTTCTCTAAGTTAGCAAACAAAAACAGTTTCTACTTTTGCCATTTATTAAACGCTAACGTGTCATCTAGCCCAGCTCTTCCCACTCCAGACCACCAGAGGGTGCTCTCACACAAACATTAAACCCATTTCTTCTTTGGTATTTCCTATTTAGGGATGGAACTCCTATATAAAGCGTATATGGAGTTAAACTCTGGTGTAAGCCCTTACAGTTGTCTGCATTCTTGTTAGAAGTGAGTTTGTGGAATGACTCTCCCGTTTGAAGGTATCTGACCTTCCCTTGTCCAGTCTCAATCTTGCCTTGTGCTACTTATCAGTATTTTGACACTACGTGGAATCTCCACATTCTGTTTTTCTATGTAGCGAAGCAGCTAGGAATTCTATTTATATTCTGTTAAAACAAACAGCTTGAGATGGAGCTCACGGCCAAGACGTTACATCTCGCTGCCAGCAAAAGGTCCCCCATCTCTGGACACCGATAACTATTCTTCTTTACTACTACTAGATTTTCCACAGTGTACATAAACAGTACTCCCTAGTTCCCGCTCCCTGTTCAGGGAATGTCCGTTAAGGGAAGCTCCCTCGACAAAATTTCTCATTTTGGAACAAACTGCAACGTCACCAGCGCAGACACCATCACGTCCTCTATGGTAGCCTAAACACCTAAGATACCTGTTGCAGCTACTGTGGAAATTTCACACTATTGAAACAAAAACTAATACCTTACTAAAGTTTTCTATTGAAATGAATGTGATTTGATCAATTTAAAAGATGTACACTGTCATTTCTAAAGCTCTTTACACAATGCTGATTAGTTACAGATTACTAAGTCACTATAGAGTATGTATTATTAATGATTTATTGATTAAAAAACAGATTATTTACAAATGAATATTATTATGTAGCATTAATGTTATAATTTCCTTGATAATAATTAATTCATGAAATTTCCCCACTGTGGCACGAATAAAGATGTTAGATATACTGGAGTTGGCATCTTCTCCCCAAGCTCAGTGGGATTCCTCCAGGTGCTCCAGTTTCCTTCCACAGTTCAAAAACTAGTTGCCATTTCCAAATTCCACAGAGTATGTGTGTGATTGCATGCCCTGCAATGGACTGGCATCCCATCCAGAGTGTACAGCGCTTCTCTCAACCCTGTATGGATATGCGGTATAGAGAATGAATGAATAAGTGAGTGAGTGAATGAAATAATGCCAGACAGGAACTCTTTTTCACCCCGGCGAGGTGCAATGACTGATGGGTAATCTTGCTTGCGTTACTTCACACGAAGTGATGAACCATTGCTCAGTTGTTTCCAAATTTTTCGCATTTGCCTTAGAACTGAGCAGCTGCTCTTGATATGGATCGAAATCTTACTTCATGTGGCCGAAAAACCCTGTGACCACTAATCGGAACACAGCTAGTCACGCTGAACTACATATTTATGGCGTTCTGAGCCTTTACTCTGACCTTGGTTTTGGGTTATTCTTCAGATTACTGTTTTTTTTTGTGTTGGATGCAGATTTTGTTGTCACTTCCACTTCCAGAGACATTTTCAAAATAATTGTCGTAGTTCGACATAACCAGGTGGTAAATGTGTATGTGTGTGTGTGTGTGTGTGTGTGTTATACTACTAGTTTGTTTCAGGAGATACTCACGCTTTACGATCACTGCAGCCTGAGAGGAGGCCTGGCCGTGAGAGTTTGCAGCAACCGCCGTGTACTGAGCAGTGTCATCAATCCCACACCTGCACAAGGCACACACACACACACATACACACACACACATTCATCCATCTTCCATCTTCTCCCAGGAATCACCCCAAACTCGGATCAATATACAGAATCAATAACAACTTCAATCTCATTCGACTTGTTAATCAAATGATAAACCTGCCAGCGCTGCACAATGTCTGCTTTGATCGGATATACAGCATGGTAATTTCCTAATTGACAATTGGACAGGGCGCAAAATTCTCCCTAGTGTATAATGCATTACCTCTCTTTGATCTAGTGCTATAAGGAAAGTAAGCATGTTAAGCCATGTGCACTAGAGTGCTGCTTACACATAAGATTATGAGCAGATAACATTTTTACACTCTGCTCGAGTACGCGAGGTCGTCTAGATACGATCAGCCGGGACTGAAAAGCAAAATAACTGAATTATCTGAGTGGCAAGGACGTGGTCAGCAGTGAGGCGTAAATGGCAAATGTACCGAGCTGCCAGGAGAGGAAAGAGTCACGGTAATGTGACCTTCACCTCAATGCTGCTATTTTAAAGTGCTCTCATCTCCCTTGCTGCAGAAATACGCTCGCTTCTCGGGAAGGTTTTTGTACAAAAGGTGGAACGCTAACGTTGTTATTTCCAAAATGTTACTCATACAGTAATGTGCAGGAGCTGCAGGGTTTTGAGAAAGCATTAACCTCGTCGTGAATTTCATCGTAATTTCACACATTGTTTCAAAGCATTCACTTTTACGTCAACAAATCATTGAAAAAAAATGATTTTAAAGCTAAAAAGCCAAAACGAGTGATTTTAAAGTGAGGTCTACACTGTAGTGATATGGATGTAGGAGCAGAGAATGTGATCCTGAAGTCTTTAAGGCTCTGGCCTTAAGGATTGTATGACGCTGAGCTCAGCACTTGGGTATGAACAGCTGAGGGGAGCTCAAGACATGTTAGGGCTTGGACTAAATTGGGATAAAAGCTCGCACACATACAGTACTGTAGACACACACATACACACACGCTTACATGCTCCAGCTTCCTTTTGCGGCTGACTGGAGAGCAAGGTTCGAGCAAAAAAAAAGAAATTACTTGTAAATGATGTAATCAACAATTGAATGAGGATCTGATCCTTAACCTGTAATCTTAATCTGAGGGTCTGGTATGATACAGTATGAGGAATGCATGTTTTTATATACAGTAAGATTGAAAGATAGCAAAAACTGTTCTTTTTTCGCTTGCAAATAAATGCAAGATTCAGACATGTTCTATAATCGGTGAGTCTAAACTAAGGAAATATAATGAATCACAAAATTCTGTTTAAACACAGATTATTATTGATCCAGCATTTCATAATGATTTAAAATTCGGTGAATGACAAAGTCAACATCAGTGTCATATTTACTTGATGATGTTCAGGCAGTGAAGTCCAGCATTGCTTTCCACAAAGTATTTCCCGGAAGAAATGTCGATCTGGACATCATCCTTGTACCTGATAAAATTCAGAACAAAAACAGTTAAAAAAAATAAAAAAGTAGCTTTACAGTAGCTTGATCTTAAATTTGTTTTCTGGCATGCTCTAGCCACGCCTTACGACTGCTTTCTCAGTGAATTTGCTCAGTCTGGAGTCCTAATGCGCACAGTGAATATGAATCAACATGTCAGGTCCACCTTTTCTTCTTACGTTTTTGAGAACTCGGGAATAAATGTCACACTGACAGGGCCGAGACGGGATGATTGATTTGTGGCGTCTTGCCATGATCCTTATATCCGAAGATGATATTTTCATTCATTTTAACCCAAAAGTAATAAGACAAGTCTGGAAATGCGATTAGTCTTTGCAAATATAAAGTCAAAAGGTGACTACAGTGCCTAACCTCCCACCTGAGCACACATAACACATGAAATTAGTGTTTCTAGGTACTACACACACACACACACATACCCAAAACTGGTATATTATATATATTTATATCACTGAGTAAGATTATTTAAAATGAGATGGTGTTAAGGACTGAACAGAGACTAATCAATTGTGTTTCCCTTTGTCTATTTGACATGGACTAACCATTTGACCTTTGGGGCCGGGTAGCCTTCCACTTTGCAAAACAGCTTCACAGGAGTGTTTTCAAACACAGTGTGTGACCTGAGGCGCACCAGAAACTTGGGGCCCCTGATCATGGAGGATTCACGGATGTACTTGTCTGGAACCTTCCTGTGCACCTGTCAAAAAAAGGAAGGACTGTTACAGTACGTGACCTTGCAAAGACATGAATTTAGCCAGAGTTTATGGAACGTATATAATTATTTAATAATAATTATAAATAATAAAAGTTAATACAGCAAAATTGAAAGAAGTATATGGTTATGAGAATGAGGAATATGAGTAATATCACTTGTGAGATTTATTATTTATTATTTACACATAACTGTAAATGAATCTTACCACATTCTGGATATTCTTCACTGTTTTGTATTCATATCTCACTTCTTCAGCTTCAGAGCTAAAAACATCATTCACAGTTTTTACAAAGGATGCATTTGCCTGTACATCAATATGCTTCCAAATATTCATATCATCATGCAAACATTGATATCTATCATTTCATAAATACACAAGGAGAAATATATTGTAAGATTATTATACACTTCTTTTAAATGGATTCAAATGATTCACTGCCTGCTGATGTGTTAATCCTTTATTCTAAATTAGAAAATCAGCATCAAAAACTGGTTATGACTTTCATACACTATGTAAAATAATGTACCAGATAAAATCTCTTGAAAATAAAAAACATAATACGAAATATCACTTGCATGATCTAGTATTGCATTTTATATCTAATGTCATTGACAGAAATGATAATGATGAAGATTTTTAGTCATAACATTGACAGAAAATCCACTGAGCGTTGCGTCTTACCTGGAGTATTCCTTCACCACATATCTTGAATGTTTACTATGGTAGTCATGAGTGAACTGCTTGTGTCTGGCGATGGCTGTAGCCATGTTTAACTACCGCAAAAGGGCCTATGAAGTAAAACCAGTAATGAGACATACACTCATTACATTCATCAAGGAATTTAGTCGTATAATGAATGCAATTCTAATTCTAATCCTAAATTAATTCAAAGCTAGGTATTGTGCTACATCATAGTGAGACTGTGAGATACCACATGCTGCAAAGTGGATTGGAAGATGAGAAAGGGTTAAATTATGGGATGCACAAGTAATAAGCTGTGTATTCATCAAACAAACAAATAAATAAAAAAATAAATATAACAAAATCAATAAATAAATGTTTAATTATATATTACATATTATGGCAGTAATCAGTTCATGTCCATTAAAATTTATTATTATTATTATTATTATTATTATTATTATAGTCACCATTATACTGTAAGTATACTGTATCAAGCCACTCTATGGGATCCCATAATTTAACCCTGTTTAGGATTGAGGAATACACATAATTAATTTGGATTTGTTTAACAAATTTTATCATCCATTTAAAATATCTCATTGAAGTTGTTTTACTGTTTACTGTATTATAAATGCTAGTGTTTAACATCATACTGTTCCATACATGTTCTGTAAAGAGCTTCGCTGCTCACATAAAAAAAATCATGCACATGCAACAGACACCATTTTGTTAGTATGATATTATAATATTCAAGATCAAATATTTAGGTGGATACATTTAAGCAATTTTCAAGCCCTCATCGCAACATGAAATACGTCACTAAGATTAGATCTTATTGATCTTTTTATATATATACAGATATATTTTTCACCATATTCATAAGACAGGTGGTATGGAGATGAAAAAAGTATGAAACTATAAGCATGTCTCTGAGCCTGAAATATTAAACATGCCTCTTCATTTGCAGCATTTTTTAATCCTTGACTTGACACGCCCAAAATGTCAAATCCTTCACACTTGAGCTTCTAACATGCTCAAGACATTAAAACTTCATGTAACACAGAGAGTGCTATATATATATCAAAGAGAGAAGGAATTATATAATTCCACAATTTCCTATCAAAACACTTCCTGGGCTGCCAGAACTTATGCACTAACTCCTTTTTTTTTTTGCATGACACATATAAATAATAACAGTCAGCAGCACGGCTAAAAATATAAAACAGCTTAATAGGTCCAATCAGGCTATCATATTCCATCACCATCATCATCATTATAATAATAATAATCATCATCATTATAATAATGATCATCATCGTCATTAACGTTCATTTAGGCACCCAAGCACAGAAATCATTTCCAAGATTCAATTTCACAAGAGCAGTAATCGATTTTTTTTTTTCAGTGTAAATAAAACCCATGTTAAAGACTTTAAGTGTATAAACATTAATTGAAGTGCACACTTTACACACTTACCCAGGCAGAGTGGAGAGCAGCGCTTAAACCACACACATCCGACTCAACTCGCCTGGGAGTCCGTGGATGATGAAAACAAAACTCTTCATGCCCCCACATGGACCTCGCCACCTCCCTGTACACTATTTATGGACATGCAATGAGATTATATATAGCATTAAAACTCAAGTCCCACCATCATTTCTTACAGAGAGATGCTTACTGTATGTCTTAAAGGACAGTGTATTGTAATGGCTCGGACAGATGTAGTGACTCCAGCAAACAGTTGCTTGCTTATTGATTAAAAACATCTGCTTTGATAGATTTGAAAGGAGGCCTGGATTGTGTGTTATGGAATAAGGAATACGACTATTAATAAAGCGAATAATTCAATTATATTTAAAAGACCCGATTTTAACTCAATGTTTTTTAACAGTTTATTTTCACAATGGTGATTTTTTAAAACCGATTCCTTTAACTCAAGTTTGCTCCCGAGGTCTTACGCTGGTTTCTTAGACGTCTGAGACGGCCTTGTAAAGACTGTAATACTGTAGAGGTCTATTTTTAACAGCGGATTAAGTTTGCACTCAGCATGACGACGACAGCACCGAAGTGAAACACTCTCAGAAACACATACACTCACTGGCCGCTTTAATAGGAATACTTGAACACTCGGCCAATTACGTGGCGGCAACACAATGCATAAGATCACGCAGATACACATGAAGAGCTCCAGGTCGCGTTCACATCACACATCAGAATAGGAATCTCTTTGCTTTGAACTATGGCATGGCTGGTGGTGCAAAATGGGATGGTTTGAATATTTTTAGAAAAATTAAGCGAGCAGTTTCGTGGGTTCAAGAAGGATATAGATTCTAATAAAAACCACTCTTTCTAAACATGATGAGCAGCAAAGCATCTCATCATGCTCAAAACATCAAACCTTGAGGTGAATGTGCTACAACAGCGGAAGACAATATTATATTAGGTTCCACTCCTGTCAAGAACAGGAATTTGAGTTAAGTGTGTTTCAAGCATTAACTTCCCTTGAGTTCACATCTCTGAAGACCCCACTTTGTTCCTGAACTCCTCCACTCTGGTTTAAAAAAGGGAAAAAAACTGTGTCTTTACTTTTTAATAGAAACTAAAAGATACCACCTGAGACCATACAACAACTGCATCTCAGTCTGGTAGGGCAAATGCACCGCAATGGTCTGAAGTGGGAGGTGAAAAACACCCAACAAGTCATCGGCACTCAGCTGTCCACCACAGAAGACATTTATAGGAAACTAAGGGGTGAAAGGTCCCCAGATACTCTTACTCTAATTATGGACTATTAGCCCAAAATTCTGACATTTTTTTCCTAAACACTCAGGAGAAGGTAAAGTTTTTTTTTTTATCCAATGAGAAAAGGAATATTAAAATTGTGTTCTTGTTCAAATACTTATGGACCCAACTGTAGATGCAAGCACAATTCTGTTCTATTTGTTCATGAACTATTCTAGGAGTGACAACATGTTAAAGAACCTTCTCTAAGCAGCAATGAGCTTTACAGACCAATTTGTTGAGGTATTTAAAGGAAATTTCAACCCATGATTCTTGAAGCACCTCCCAGTGGCCTGCTCCCCCAACAGCTCAAGGGTTTGGGATCTGGTGACTGCTCAAGGAAGTCCATTGCAGACAGAATGCCAGTTGACTGCCTCTTCTCTAAATAGTCCTTGCATAACTCATTCATTGTCCTGTGGCAGGAGTAAATCAGTTCTCGTCAAATGCCACCCTCGGGGAATGACATTTCATTGCAAAATGAATAGCCTTCCTAGTTCGAAATCCCTTAAATCATATATACATCTCCCATTTTAGAACCGCCAAGCACTCCCAGGCTATTACCTTTCCTCAATATTACCATCCTCAATATTGACAGATGGCTTCAAGCACTCCTCTAGCATCTTTACATGCGTTTCAGGTGCTCTTCTTTGTGTTCCAAACACCTCAAAATTGGCTTAGTCTGTCCATAATGCTTCTTTGCAGTCTCCTTCTGTCCAATTTATATGTCCTTTGGCACATCTTAATCTTAATCTTTTATTGGCCAGTCTCAGATTTGGATTTTTTTTTTCTTTGCAAATCTGCCTAGAAGGCCAGCCTGGTGGAGTCGTGTCTTGACTGTTAATGTTAAGATTGGTGTTTTGAGGGTAGCATTTAATGAAGCCATTTCAGGACCTGAGAAATCTGTTTTTCAAACTAGAGACTCTGATATACATGTCTTTTTGCTTAGTTGTGCAGTCATTTCAATCCTGTTTGTGCTGCTCTTTGAAAAGAGTAATAGACATTCTTATGTGAAATCATGTTTTTTTGGCAATTTTCCACATTAAATAGCTTTCCTTTCTTGGGACAAGAATAGATTAATGACTTGTAGAAGAGAGTAGTTTTTTCTGGATTTTTTGAGTCTATAATTGAAACAACAGACGCTGATGCTTCGGATACTCAACTAGCCTAAAGAAGACCACTTATTTGTACTTCTTAAAGAGGTAATAAATTTTGAGCTGTGCTTACATAATAACTAAAGGGTTTTCTTATGATCAGTCGGCCGTTTAATCTGGCAAACCTGAATTAACTATCACAATGTGCTAATGGAAAACAAGAGAGATTGTTGCCAGGGGGGGAAAAAAACTTTTAATGCTTATGTAGATATTACTTATCTTAATTATCAGTTCAGCTATAATAGTAATTTACAACCTTTACAAAATATACTAGATTGTTTTTTTTTATTCAATCAATTTGATGTTATTTAAAAAAAATTTAAAAATAAAAAAGTTATACACATTCTTATATGAAATCATTTTTTTTTTTTCCACACATTAAATAGCTTTCCTTTTTTGGAACAAGAATAGATTAATGACTTTCAGAAGAGAGTCGTTTCTGGATATTTTTGAGTATATAATTGAAACGACAAATACTGATTCTCCAGATACTCAACTTGCCTAAACAAGGCCACTTTTAAGGAGTACATTCTTTATTGTACTATATTTTCAGCATGGTCTATATCGCTTATCCTGTACAGGGTCGCCTATCCCAGGAGGACAGGCGGGATATTCCCTGGATGGGGTGCCAATCCATCACAGGGCACTCACACACACACGCACACACACGCTCACATGCTCATTCACACCCTACGGGCAATTTGGATGCATGTCTTTGGACTGTGGGCGGAACCCTGAGCACCCAGAGGAAACCCACCAAGCACAGGGAGAACATGCAAACTCCATGCACACAAAACGAGGCAGAAATCAAACCCGGATGCTCGAAGTGCAAGGCAACAGTGCTAACCACAAAGCCACTGTGCTGCCTCTTTCAGGACCATGAGAACTGCAAATACAGTATATAGACATGACATTTGGCACCAAGACTTGGCAAAGATCCTTTAAGTTCAAGAATAATACTGGATTTTTTCAAACCTCATAAACACATAGTCATTAGGTAATTACGTAACAACAGCTACAGTCAGTTGTTATTTTAAGACACGAAGTTACCCTACTTACATCTGCTATGGAGGAGAAGGTCATTTAGAGTTACCAGCCTCAAAAATCATCAATTAACCAACAGCAACTAGGATTTGAGGCTTTATGAAGGCTTTACAGAGCAGACACAATTCAACATCAACTGTTCAAAAGATATTATTGCATATTTAATCTCTGTATATCCATCCATCCATGTAGGAATCTCGTAAAGGGCCCCCCTGTATTTATTCACATTTTACGACCGTGATAAGACCACCAGTTAACATTCACATGCTCATTCACATACTACAGACAATTTGGCATCACATATTAGCTGCTGTGGGAGGAAACCAGAGTCCCCTGAGGAAACCCACCAAGCATGGAGAGAGCACTAAACTAACCACTAAGGATATAATAACATGAAATAAACATTTATATATCCATAATGGATATATACATGTTTATTCCGCATTCAGCACATTCAGAAATTTTATTCAGTAGGTCCGGTACATACAACTATATATTGCCCCTGCTAATATGGCGGGATTACTGACGTATTAGGTACGGCTATAGTTCGGCTGCGAGCGCAACATATCACGTGGTCCCAAGAGCTCAATAAGGTTGCCAGATATCTCCGACCTGGATTTTACACATTGCAATTGCTTGCTCTAAAACATCAATACATATTGTTGTATATTACCGGACTAACTGAATAAAATGTTCCTTTAGCGCTGTGGTGGATATGATTGCGAAAATGGAAAATAAACCTAACAAATCCTTCGACATATTTGTTATATTTAAAATGCCTAAACCCATAATTCATATATTCTATACAAAAACGCACAACGTTGCAGTCGTTAACAGCCTTTTAAACAGTAGAAATAATCGCTAAGAGATCAAATGTTTCAGTTACAGTGCAGCGCGTTTTTAGTCATCTCTCTACATTATTATTAGAATTATTTAGTCATCTTGATTGAAGTTTACTATATCTGGCAACCCTTGCCCGTCAACCTTACTGCACCTCGCGTCGTAAACATGTTTAGAAGCGGGTGTTGGTCACTAGGGCGATCACGTGACTGCGTTTGGAGAAGTTAACTAGCACTTACTTGGTTATTTATTTTCCCTTTGGTTGTTTTCTTTCTTATTAGTGTTTTATTTATCGCTCGTTTATAAAAAAAAAAAAAAAAACTCAGCCTCAGTCTCGAGGAAGTACTTTGTTGCACACACACACTGTTGTCAGGAGAAAACACAGTCACACACCAGTACAGCAAAAGGAGAAAACGGTACGTTGGTCATTGTTCTGACCTCCTTTAGATATATGTATTTACTTTACTATCTTTATTATTTGTATTGTTTTTCCATTTCACGTAGCTCTTTGTAATTATTCACATTCTATCAACTCGCTCTTTTTGAACAATTCTTTTATGGGATTCAAAAGAATCGACTCTTCGAATCAATTAGAGAGTTGCCTTAAAGTTTGCACGTTTTTTAAGGTTGATTATTTTTCAATTTTCCAATACTTCATTAACTTAATTTCTACCACCATCTTCTCACATAATTAGCCAGTAATTAATCGTTTTTTCATTTGTTTAAAAATCAATAAATTAATTCACAGCCAGCAGTCATTCCTCGATTCCTCTGTTGATGTTAACACTTGTTACGTCCTTGGACTTTTCTGGAGTTGGAAAACCTGAACTAACACACTGTTCCAAAGACTGGAGACTCTTTCCATTTACATTTCTTTCCATTACATTTCTTTTCTGTTCAGCAGAAAATGTTTAAGTTGTATACATTACCTGTGTAAGTTTGGACACAGCTTTGAATTCCATGGCCTTTTTTTATTATTTATTTATTTATTTCTACATTGTAAAATAATGCTGTAAATGATTGTAAAGCCTTCATAACGGCTCTAATCTTCCCATCTGCAGCAAAGGTAACTTTTGGTCGTGATTTCCTGGGAAGGTCTTCATGAGAACCAGTTTCATCAGGGTGCTTGATAGGTTTTGCAAATACACTTGACAATACTGTTTTTGCAAGAACTGTTCCAAAACCGCTGACCTTCTTGTCTAAGAAAACCTACTGACTGTTGTTGTTTTTGTTGTTACTTAATGATCTAATGCCATATTTCATTGTTTTGAAAAATCCAGTATTGTTCAAGAATGTTGAAAATCAATCCAAACTTGTGCCCAAACTTTTGACTGGTACTGTACATTTTTCTAGGGACCATTGTCATCCAGTTTTTCTTAAAAAAAAAAAAAAATTTTTTTAAACAGAAACTGTAGCTCATTGCGTATACTCCGTCCTTGCATAATCGTCTTTTCAAACATTTCAGAAATAAACGCCGTGTCAGTCTCTCTCTGTCTTTGTATTTCAGACCAGCCTGGATTAATTGTTGAAGAAGCATGAAGTCACATGTCATCCTCCTGTGTCTTGGATATGTCATCTTGACATCTGCCCATAGCCATTATAAGTAAGCTTTCTTTTTTTATTATTATTTTTGAAATTATGTCAATGACTGCATTAAGTAATGAATTTGAATCAGTTTTGAACTTGTGCCTCTTTTAGTAAAGAATGGACCAAACTCATCCTGACTCATCACTGGCCACAAACGTTTTGCACTGTAAGAACTTGAATGAAAAATTCACTGGACTGTAAACGACTTGTATCGTGTAAAATGTTCTAGCAAAAAATTTAAATCCTAGTATTGTGTTGTAGCTGCTATAAACAGTCTTAAATTCTGTTTAATTTGTTCTACTGTCAGAGCCATGCTGTAACGGAATCTTAATTAACACCTTCAGATTTGAGAATTCAGCAGTGCTCGTGTGTAAATTTCTTGTAATCTAATATGCTTGTGTTCTTGTAGATGGAACATTGCACTACAAACTTTACTTACTGGACCCTGCATGGATTATGGTATGTTCAAGAGCGCTGTCCTTTCATTTCTGCATGATTTCTTACCCAATCTGTTCAATGTGGTACATAATAAAATGTCATTGTTTACAGGCCCAACACTGGTGCTGAATGTAATGTATCATGGCATTTCAATGCAAGTTTGATCGAAGTAAGTATGTGAATATGTACGTGCATGTCAGTATGGATGTGTGCGCGCATGTGTTGAATTTGTATACTAGCCTTTATTCAAATTATGAATAGGAATACGGAAAACTAGAAAAAAAAATAGACTCCTATTGATAAGAGGCTGTTGATACATTGACCCACAATACTCACCTGCAAGGTGTTAGTGTTTGATAGATCTGCTCTGGTGCAAAGGGGTGTGGTTATAGACATGTTATCTGTGTTATTTCTGTAAGTATTCTTAGAAAATAGTTTCCTCTGCACAGAGAAGCTTTAGGACACTTGCTGACTGTGAAGTCATATCTGCACCATCATTTCAGTTGAGTTTAGGTCATTTGTACCATTTGTCTGACTTTCCACCACTATTCATACCACCACTACCTACCTACACTTTTATGTTGTTGTTGTTTTGTTTTTTTTACAGGACCTGCTACCAGAAATGAAAACTTTTTGGCCAGATCTCCTTAAACCTGAATCTACACTATTCTGGTATGATCTGTAGGCTTTGATATACAACGATCAGCCATGATATTAAAACCACCTAGGTTTTGGGGCCCCTTGCCCCACAGCGAAGTGCTCCACAGGGCCCCTGAGTGTGTGCTGTGGTGTCTGGCACCGGATCCTTCGGGTGCTGTGGGTCATGGGGTAAAGTCCCCGTGGATTGGAATTGTTTGTCCAGCACATCCCATAGATGCACAATCGGATACAGATCTGAAGAGCTTGGAGGCCGGGTCAAAAACATTGAGCTATTTGCCTGCCAAGTCCCATTTCTGCCAAGCAGTCATTTCTGTCATGGCCAAAGTTGCCTTTTTCTTGGCCTTTCTGTTGCATCAGGCCAAACAGGCTGACCTTTGGTCCCCATGTGTTTGGGTGAGCCTTCGGTGCCTGTCACCAGTTTACTGGCATCTGATTGATAATCAATGATATTCAGTTCATCTGATATTCAGTGGTGTTAATAATGTGGCTGATCGATGTGTGTATGTAATCTTTATTATTTGCCATTATGATGACTGCTATGACTTATTCAATGGTTGATTTATTCTATGGCTATTTAGGAAGCATGAATGGACGAAGCATGGGACCTGTGCCGCTAAAGCGGAGGCCATGAACACTCAGCACAAATATTTCAGCAAAGCCCTGGAACTTTACCACAAGCTGGACCTTGACGGGTGGGTGAAGCTTTGTCATATACAGGGGTTATTAGGTTGTTACTGTAAGCAGACATTAATACAACATTTATGGAAGGAGTCATCAATGTCAACACTAAGTTTCCAAATGTTGCACAATTTTTTAATTCATCATTCATTTTTTTTTTTTTTTTACTTTAGCATTTTAAAGAAGAGCAATATCGTTCCTTCTGAAACCTACTACAAGGTAAGTTGCCATGACTTGCATTACAATAATTGCATTCACATTATTATTATTATTATTATTATTATTATTATTATGTCATATAATTGCAGTTGCTGTCGAGTCCATTCATAGCTCAGTGATTTTAGTAATAACAGTAATAGTAACAGCAGCCCAGTTCCAGACGTGTATCCCAGAATCTTTATTACTCAGTGATTCAAAAAGATTGCCTGTTAGATTTCAGTAGGTCTGGTGACTTTAATACATTTCATTACACTTTCAGTTGTTGTGCTTCAGTTTATATACAGCATTAAAAAACATGAGACTAGCACATACGGAAACAGTGATTTATTGTTCCTGTTAGAAAGCTGACCACATTTTGCCTTTTTTTTTTTTTTTTATTCGACTGCTGTAAAAATCAGCTGTGGTTTTTATGCACTTGTGTCTTGAGATCTCACTGCTGACTGCTGACTTTTTCCTTAGTTAACAGATTTGGAAAACAGCATCAGCAGTTCATATGGTGTAACTCCAAAAATCCAGTGTGTTTCCCAGCAAAAGGTAGGAATCAGAATGGATTTATTTATTCTGAAACATTTAATTGTAAATTGTATTACTCTGTGTGTGTGTGTGTGTGTGTGTGTGTGTGTGTGTGTGTGTGTGTGTGTAAAAAAAAATATATATATATATATATATATATATATATAATAATCTTCTGTTTTTTGTTTTTTTTTTCTTTTAAAGCAACATGATTTTCAAGTCTTGGGCCAGATTGAGATCTGTTTTGACAAGCAGTTCCAGCTTGTTGAGTGTGAACATAGCAGGGAGGAGCTTCAGAGCCAAACCAACGGCTTTCACACAGGATACACTGTATGCGACGTCTCCGTGCCAGTATATTATCCTCCGCTTGGAAGCTCTCTTTAGACGTGACACTTTCTTAAATCTGTTGGCGTTTGTGTCCATGATGTGGTTCAATCAGATATGAAGCAACCATAATTCACATCCGTTCCGTTCCTGTTGAATACAAAACTCTTGAGGGAACAGTTTTTTTTTTTTTTTTTTTTTTTGACAGCCTGTTTAAAATGCCAGTTTGGAAACTCACTGATCTTAAACATTTTCGAGTGGTAGACTTCCTGATCTAGGCTACAGGCTGTATGTTAGTATTTCTGTGCAATTCATATTTAGACCACTGGAGGTCACTGCTTGCACTGTCAATATCTCAAGCAGGCTGAAAAAGTGATTTTGATGTTATGTAATCATTATGGAAAATTTTAACCTTGAATGAATGTTTAATATGAAACATTTTCAAGAGATGTAGATAGGTTTAAACAATGTTTCCAAAAGTAAACCCTTTTAAAATACTTTTAATTGAAAGTACTATATGATAGGTGCATTAACACATCAGCAGTAATAATTTTCTCCATCAGCTATTCAAGAACATGCCACACAGCTCAGCATTATAGCTCAGAATGTTAATAAAAGCCCTTAAATAACTGTACTGTAACATAATGTTGCTTATTACACACAATGAGTCTCACTGCTGGTTATGATTATGATGTTATATCTCTTGTTTTGGTGTTTCTTGTGTTTTCTATACTGAATATAATTGATTGAAAATAAATAGAAAGGGTCTTATTCGTGTGCATGATTTCAATCCAAGGTACTGAATTTGAATAAAAGGTTGTTTATTACTGGTGTATTGTTTATTCCAGGATACTGTATGCTTGTGATGTGTGATTTGACTTTATTAGGGCAAGTTAACTAGGTTGCTATGTCAACAGGTTTCCTGAATAATTGTGAGGAACAGAAAAGCATCTTATGTTACAGAGGGAAGTTCACTGAAAATGAACAGTACAAACTTTGAGAAAGACCAACCAACAAAACAGTTCAAAATATTTGCAGTTTCTTACTCATGCTACGTACACTATACACATGCTATGGCCACTTCATTAGGTACACTGCTTGTTTGCCGCAAATATCCTATCAGCCAATCACATGGCAGCAATCCAATGTATTAAGAGTATATTTGAACGGCTAACACATGGATCTTGAAGCAGAATGTTCTACAGCAGCAGAAGGCCACACTGGGTGACGCCTGTCTGTTAAGAACAGAAAACTGAGGCTACAAGTTACATGGGCTCAACAAAAATAAACAATAAAAGATAAAACGCTGGCTGGTCTGATGAGTCTCAATTTCTGCTGCAACATCTGGATGGCTGGATCAGACTTTGGAGGAAACGACATGAAATCATGGATCAATCCTGCTTTTTATCAACAGTTCATGCTGCTGGTGGTGTAATAGTGTGGAACGTATTTTCTTGGTGTACCTGGGTATTTCTGACCATGTGCATCCCTTTATGACCACAGGATAACACGCCAAGACACAAAGCTAAAATCATCTCAAACTGGTTTTCTGAACATGACAGTAATGAAGTGGCGGTTGAGCGTATCAGCACGTTTACAATCATAACCAGTGCACAGAGTTATCAGTTCAGTTGATTACTAATCACACAGCAGCACTCAAGTCTTAAGGGCTGTGAGATTTAAGTGTTACTGGCATTGAGGGAAATGATTGTGTGCTCCAAAAACAGTTTTATAATTACAGTTAAACAGAAACTGTTCATTCCGTTTGAGAGTTTGGATGAAATAACACAGCTGATCCATCCTCCGAGCCTAAAAACATGTATTTTAGCTTAATTTGTAATTACAGAACTGTTTTATTTCAATTATATTCACAGCCAGTGATTCATCACGCTCACACAATACTTATTTTAGCACCAGTAAATTTTTTCATACAAACTAGACCTTAAGGCTGGGATGTTATCCTTGAGTGACGTGGGTCATCCTCGGGCTGCTTTCCTTTCTCCTAGTTACAGTACAGTACCTCCTACACACTGCAGAATTAAAATAATCAAAATGAAATAATAATGACCATCATTAAATAAACCCGTTCCTTCTTACCTGTTACTCATAACACAAGGGAGCCTGACGGGTTTGTTTTACATGATCAGGAGCTTCTTAGTTTAACAGTGGTAAGATTTTTACAATGTGCAGAGCAAGTATTAAATATGTATTTGAGATTTAATAAAAATAAAAAATAAAAAACTCATGTTTTGAGGGAACTGATTAGCCACCTTGTCTTCTAGATTTATTCCAGCATCTATTACAGGTTTACGTTTTTGATAAGTAAATCACCTGGGCACATACAGGTACAGTACTTCATAACCTTTTAAACTCTGTTATATTTACGTTAATCCCAGAAGTGAACAGCAATTAATGCATTTACTTTGTTACTCTGCTAAAGTACAGTTTTCACATATATTAATATATATACATATATTTGAGTAAATATATTACTTGATTTATTTTTACTTTTACGTCACTATATCCTACTTTCTACTTCACTACATGTCTGTATGGCACTTTGGTAGGTGACCACAATGATGTGTTGTATTTAAAGTGATAATATCGCCTCCTGATTATTATACATAATTGCGTGATTTGCCTTCCTTCTTGAAACTCTCGACGTAGTTCAGGTGTTGGAAATCAGAAGTAGAGGTGGTTTCAAACAGCGATACTTTCATAGCACGTTCATACTGTAGTTTCACAGGGAGAGAGAGAAAGAGAATCTTTTATTATGACTTTAAAATTACTGTGAGATAATCCAAGCCCGGCACATTTACAGTACTTTAGTCAATTTCAAGTCAAGTTCTTTGTAGGTGGTACAGTGGCGTAGTGGTTAGCACTGTCGCCTTGCACCTCCGACGTCCGAGTTCAATTCCCGTCTCTATGTGCATGGAGTTTGCATGTTCTCCCCCGTTCTTGGTGGGTTTCCTCACACAGTTTAAACTTTGTCCACCACTGGTTAAGTCCTATTACAATATGCTGTTTTTGGCATTATTTGACATGACCTTAAATCCTTCAATACCTAAAACCTGGATTCAGTATTCTGAAATCTATTTGACCCCATCTAATCCCCTGCCATTAACCCAGTGACAATAGGAAAAGCCTGTGCAGATTTTCTGACTAATCTTTTACTGAACTAGAAAATGGTATTAAAAGCATATAAATATCTTTGCAAAGAATGACTAGTGACTATCTAGTAATTGCTAGGACAAAAAAAAAAAAACTGAAATGTCTTCCTTAAAGATTTGCAATTTTAACCTGACCATGTCATTCTACATCATTTGTCCTTGATTATACCCATCTTTCTAAATGCAGTCAGAGCTGTTACAGTGAGAACAGAGCTGTTTTTTATTTTCATTTTTTGTCTGTTATCTCTCTATGCCAGAAAGTATAAGCTATAAAGAGTGAGATAAACAAAAAGGACAGCAGACAGACTGAATTAAGCAGCAGGATACCTGACACTTTCTCGTCTGATGGATAACTGATGCACAGGTGCGACTTAGTGACAGAAGAACTCATAGAGTGTATTTTAGTGACGGGCGCAGCATGAAGAACACTTTGTTGCCCCTATCACGTCTGCCAGCAGTGTTTATTCTGCCACTGGCTTATCATTTACATACATAAAAAGAATAATCAGAGCATGATTAAGCAAGAAGGCAGTAAACTTAATCGAGCTACTGTGAATAGCTGCTTTGGGTTGATATATACTGTGTAAGGATCTGCAAATATGAATTTGCTGCACTAAGAGTTGCTTTTGAAGGAGCCATCTACACTTAAGCCATCTACCGTAATGAAGTAATTAATACTTGTGATTTTGAACATTCGCATTTCATCTTGCATAAATAAAGTTTATGCAAGATGCGTTGCATTCAAGAGGGTGATTTCTGCATGTTGGAAAAAGCAGGTTTAACCATATAGCTTGGTGATTACATGAGATGTATTATTATTATGATTATTATTATTATTATTATTATTATTATTATTACACCAATTTTACATGGAGTAATAAATTACATGTATTCACCTTCTCTGATTTTTGTAAATCTCTCTTTAAATCTTTAAGTTACAGTCAGTCCGAAGTTTAAATATACTCTTACCATTTAAAAAAATCAGTATTCTTGATTCTGGCACAGCACAGGAAAAGAGGAAAGGGTCAGAATGGCAGGTTAGCTTGGAACCGTTTCTTTGTTTTCTTTATAAAGGAAGCATTGTTAAGATATTCCCAATGCAGTTGCCGTTTCTTTAGCACTAAATATATACTTTCCAAAAATGCTGGGTTATTTTTACATCTTGGTTGCTGGGTTTGGCTTGTTGGGTCAGACAGGTGGGTTAATGTGAACTAAATGGGGTTGATAATGGGCAACTCAGCAGGCTGGGAACAGGAACATTGTGCCAAGGTTCATTTTCTGTCATTTTTCAACCAGACAACCCGAAAAAGTACAAGAAATCAGCTCCAGGTGCACATACTGTAGGAGTGGGTGTTCAGGCCAAATCAGGACTTTTGATTTTGCAGAATAACAGAATATAGGTATAAGAGTAAAAACTACCTTTATTTCTCTATATCATCCCCTACAACACTACAATGTACTTATCCCAGGGGGTCTTTAGTGCTTGAATACCATAAAAGTAGAAAGTTTTCGCAGTACGCCAGAGCCATGATCAGACTGCCTGCTTCACGCCTCCCAGGAACTCCTTTAAAGGCTTGGAGCGAGGTCAGGACTGTACAGGGGATGTGATAATAACTGAGATCCTATAACATGCATGTGGTTTTGATGAATGATTGTGTGTACAGTTCCCACAGACAGATGCATCTCTTCCGTAAGTTGGCGACAAAATATTTGTCGATTGGCATGGATCAGGCGCTCCACTCACCGAATGTCACAGAAACGATTGCAGGGGCCAGGGATCATCATTCCCAGATGTACGGCCTTCTTTAAAACATTTGCACCATTCAGTCTCATCACCATAATCAACTGGTTTTTGTCCGCAAGAAATTTCAAGTTTGACTTGAATGCCCCTTTTATTGTATTACATTATATAGACATTGTTTAGGTTATAACTTCTTTAACCTGTAGTTTGGCTTGATGTATGCTATCTAACATGGAAAGTATGGATAAATGTCTTCTTGTGCTAAATACAACAAAATATTAATTGAAATAGAAAATTGCACAGACTAGATTCGTTATATTTTACTAACATTATATTTTCCCACATTTTGCGCATATACAGTACGTCAATGTGAACGTTACTTCTATTTAGTTGCTAAAATTCACCCATCCATCCATGTTAGATAAGCCCATTTGACAATCTAGCAACTGATCATTACACTTCAAACAGAAACATGTTTATTCATGCCCTATATGTATTTATAATACACTGCCGCTCAAAATCCATGGTTGTTCATGATTTCTTTTCTTTCTTCATTGTAAAACAAAGCTGAAGCCGTCCAAAATATTTAATAATCTCCTTCGAACAGTTGATGTTGAAATGTTTCTGCTACTCTATTTTTGTTGCTGGTAACTCTAAATGAGCTTCTACTCTGCAGCAGAGGTAAGTTTTGGTCTCGCTGGGACGGTCTTCATGAGAGCCAGTTTCATTATGGTGCTTGATGGGTTTTGCAGATGCACTTGACACAATACTGTTCTTGTAAGAACTATTCCAGAAAGGCTGACCTCCGTGTTTTAAAACAATATCTGACTGTTGTTGTTGTTGTTGTTGTTGTTGTTTCCATAATTATCTAATTTCATAGTTTTGAAATCCCTATTATTGTTGTAGAATGTAGAAAAAAATCACTAAACAAAAACAAAGAAATTTGCAAGTGACCCCAAACTTTTGAGCGGTCGTGTACTGTACTGTATATCTGTGATCATAGCTCACATTTACACATCATAAAGCAGAGGTCGACATCAGGCTTAATCATTACTGTAGTTTTCTCGTGCTTATTGCCATTAAAACCAGAGAGTGTGTGAAATCTAGTCATGACTTAGCAACTGCTGGTAACACTTTGTCACTGGAGTCAGCAGCAGCATTTCTTTAACACGCTTTTTATCAGTCACGCTTTGCATGGTGTCAGATGACTGTGTGGCACATTTAATACTTCCGAAGCTCTTTTACAAATGTCACGCTTTATTCACAGCAGCATGTTCTTTGACACTGTTTGAAAGATCCTTATGAATATTTAAAAGTAAGGAAACTTTTCTTTGTTTTCTTAGAGGAAGTATTTTTACTTCAAGCTTACTTCTAATATAATTGTCAATACAATTGTATAATTGTATAATACAATTAGATTGTTTTTTTAAAAATAACTTTTATAAAAAAAAAACTTTTATAAAAAAAAAAAAGATTTTCTTCTTAAGCAATAGGCCATTAATGCTGGCAGGTTAGAAGTCAATGAGTCAATGTCAAGTGTTATGTGATTACGAGGTTAACTGGAGGTGTTTATTATACGCCTGTTCACGGTTCATGGTTTTTCGATTAGAAGGACACATGTAGACCTGGCTAACAGTGGTAGCTCCATATACAGTACATAGGTCAACTTACTGACAGTCAAGGTCATGCGATGTAAATTATCAGAGTATGTACATAATATCTTTTTTATGGCAGTTAATTAGAAACCCAGGTTCTTACAAATGATGGATTGCATGCATCAGGAAGGAGGTCCAGCACCAGGGAACTCATTAAATAAGCTGTCCAAGAGTCTAGTCGCATCGTATAAGTGGGTCAACTAAATGAATAGTGTGTAAATATAGATAAAGGGGTGTTTAGCTCAAATTCATTAGGCTCTCGTTTAATTTAATCATTAGTAATTAGTTGATGGATATAAATAAGGAAATTGGATAGTAATTGGATAGTGGCGCTTCACCGTAACCCTTCAGAGAATAAAGACACATTTTTCTGTCCACTGTGTTTTCACTGTTTTCAAATAGTATCATGGTACATCCATAAGAAGTCTTTTGCAAGCCCTGCAGTTAGTCTCTGCACTGATAAGCTCCCTTCTGCTAAATACTGTATTTTACATAACTATAAGTGATTGGCCACTGCAAATGATCAGTTACAGAAGAAGCAATGGTTTACGTTTAGTATTTTTCCCCCAGACTTGTATTGCTTCTGCTACTGTACGGGTACATGATTTGGCCCATTAGAATATTTTACTTGACCCCCACTGATCTAGATCATTTCTTACTCGCCACAAATTTGAACTGTTTGAAATAGAAAAACATGTTTATTGATGGTTTTATGTGTTCCTGTTCAGTATTTTATGGCTTTTATGGCTAAAATTGATTCAAATGCAACATTCTGTATCATGATCTCAACAAGGTCTCAGAGGATATCACGAGGAAGCACGCATCCCTAAGTCATCCCTAAATGTGCAAATTCAATTCAGCCGGAAGTTGTCTTTCTAATTAGCACTGAAGCTGATGTTAGTTCTCACACATCTGCCAGCAGCTTTTGTTAGACCACCGGCACCACATACTGTATGAAATCTCATTAATATGAGGTGCAATGAACAGCCTTACTCAGGGATATATTAGCAAATATAGGCTTGGTCGTGTTTGCAAATTCAGAGCATCTAGTTACAGTAAGTATATTTATTGCACTCGTACTACAATTAAGTCTTTTTAACTACTACTTGAAAATTACTATTTTTGCACATCTGAGTATATTAAAATCTAAATTGTTTCCTAATCTAGTAGCACTGTCTCTATGTGCATGATACAGTCACTAGATAATCCCAAAGAGAACAAGATTATTTAAGCCCAGTGCTGTTCTTTTTCTTCTTGCTGTTATTTTTAGAAGGCCATGTTTAGTCATGCATAAGTGCACATTAAATTACAATTGATGGATCAGATCAATAGACAGATAAAGTCTAGTTTGTGATGTCAGAGGCATCAGTCAACAGTATTGATTAGTCATGGTTCATGATCCTTTTATTCTCTTAAGTTATTCAGTTATCTAAGCAAACAATAGACAAAATTATGCAGAAAAGGAGAAGAGAGGATGATATCTTCTCAGTGATGGCTAGTGATGATAGATGGCAGGGCTAAAACCTACAAAAACATCCAGGCCCAAATATATGACATGACGATGGAATTATTAGTCATAAGCAATGCATTGCATCACAGGCTCTCTTTAATGATAGTTTCTAAAGAACAGTCACTACACATGGACACAAAATGTAAAATAATGCTTGATGCGTGCGCACACACACATGGCCACAATGTTATAATAATCAGTACACGTGCACCAGTGGCGATTTCTTTAAGACTGCAAGGGAAGCTCAGCTTCCCCTATAATGTCACAAAATTAATGGTCAAATTATGT